>JAVXUP010000724.1:0-361323 GCA_033070095.1 Escallonia herrerae
CATGTGTGGGGCGGGTGGAGATATTGTGACCAATAGAGTGCGGTTGGAGACTCAGATCAGATATCAGGGGCTGAGAAAGTAATCGATGTAGTTAGCCGAATGATGTCGCTATCTTCAAAATCTATGAACAAGAGCCAAGAAACAATGGGAGGAATGGAACTAACACGATCAATCTCTAAAGCGGCGTCAGAATGTATAATGGATTCCGGCCAAACTATTAAGGGTAAATTGCGAATAACCCCTCGAGGTTTACATCATTTTCTCACTTAAGAGCCCATGCTTCCAATTGTGTCACGTAACATCTCAATCTTTTCCATTGCAATTGGATCCCAAATTATATTTTGGTTAAAAAAAAGATAGACGATTGTACACATGGAGAGGCAAACCTATCAATCTCATTTTTCTTCATAATCTCTCTGTGTGTTCTCACTATTCACGTCCTTTGACAGTAGCCGCTGCATCGCGATATATATGCCCAATCATCTTACTTTTCTATCCATCTCTTTCTTTCTCTGTCTTCTCCTCGTCATGTTCTCCCCCCGTAGCCACTTCCTCGATGACCGCTACAAACCCACCATCGTCAGCCATAAATTCAACACCGTTGTTTGAACCAAGCCCTCAACAACCGTCGAAACCCAGCACCACCACTGCACCGCCACACTCCCACTACCACCCGCCACTTGTCTTTCCTCGCTCCATCTTCCCTTACATCACCCGTCATAAATCTGACACCACACGTCATTCAAACAACCCCACCATACCCACAACCACTTTTATAACCATCCGCCGATGGCTACCACCACCATCACCACCTACCACCAAATCTGCTACTGCCACACATTGAGGTTAACAAATCCAGATTTTCCCTTGTCGATTGAATTAATGGTGTGTATTGGCTGCACGCGTGTGTATTTTTGGGATTTGTGTCGTGGTGGATGACGGGGACGAGGACGGGGAAACTGTAGCTATATGCAAGTGTGTGAATGGTTGTGTCGGCAAGGTGCGTGTGGTGGTGTGTGATGTGGAAGGGGAGATTATGGTGCTTGTGGGTACATATGTGTGTGCAGGGTGTATGGTAGAGGTTGATGCAGGATGGGGGATGAGTTGGGGATCTTCGTGTGTGTACGTCTATTTATGTGTATGTGTGCAGGGTGTGTCCAGTGGTTGGTGATGGCATTGAGGTGATGGATACGTTGCAGTAGTGGCTGTGGGTTGATAGGGCTGGGCTATTGGTAGATGGATGTTGCTGGGTTGCTGGCGGTGGCTATGGGTTAAAGGGGCTGGGCTGGTGGAGGAGCAGATTGTGGGGTGGAAGTGTGGTGGATTGGTCGTTGGTTGATGGTTGGAATTTGAGAGTGAGGAAGAGGACATGTGAGTTTACAGGTTTGCGCCTCCAAATCACATGAGAGCACATGGGAAGAACCTTCACTTTTTATATGAGTACAATTTTGGGTCTAATTTTTAACATATTTTAGGTATAATTGGAAATCCAGGGTGTTAAGTGAGAAAACAATAAAAATCTTAGGGATTATTTACACTCACAGTCAAACTAGACTGCCTCCGAGAGAGGCTATAAGAGCAACCTGAGTGATATCTCCAACATTCTCTCCGTCTCTCAAATTCCGTTTCCGTCACCACCGCCGATTTTTCCGGTGGGTGGTGACTTGGTAGACTAGCCTAGTTCTAGTTGATTTCGGGTTTTCTTGGTTGGGCGCTGGGGTGGTTCGGTGAGCTGGACATCCATCGATGCCTCGCCGATTGCAACCGTCGATCCATTGTGGGTTTGAGTTTTCGGCGTTGGTGATGGTTGGTGTTTTACTGAGGGTAGTTTGTCGGAGTTCCCGATGAGGTAGATCAGGGTTGAGGCCGTTAATGTGCGGTTCTATCAGGGTCGTGGTGGTTGCCGGTGGGGGGTTAAGTTTGCCGTCGGGGTGTTGGTAGTGTGCGGCCGTGGGTTGGAGAGGGTTTGGTTAGTCTAGATCAAGGGTTCTTTTCCTCTAGGGTTTATTTTTCCCCTTCCCCCTAGTTAATCCCCCTCCCCCTGATCTGAAAAGGTTCTGTGGAGGTGACTGAAGGCTTCGATTTCTGCCCTTTTGTGAGTCTTGTTGTTTTAGGCTGTTTTTGAGGTAAGGGCAAGGGTGGTTTCGGTCAGTGGTGGTCATGGTCCGCGGGGGTCGTCGGTAGGGTTGCTTCCGATGGTGGTTAGTCAGTCGGTGATGGGTCTTGTCTGGCGACACTATGATTGTGAGATTTGTGGCCAGTGAACTGCGCTAGTGGTTTTGATGAAGATGTTATTGGTGATCTGTCCTCTGGGGCTCGGCAGCGGTGGATTGGCCGGCGATGGTGGTTTTCCAAAGCCGGGGTGAAGGAAGCACGGGATCCGAGGTGAGGCAACGTGGCAGGGATGGTGACAGGTGTCTGTGAGCCGGGTTGTAGGTGGTCTGTTTTGTTGGTGTTGTTTTATTTTATAGTTATCTGCTTTGAGTTGAGTTTTATTTCGTTTTTGTTGTAATCCAAAAATATATATAATTTTTAAAAAAATATCAAAATTAAAAAAAAGGAAGAAAAAAGGGGAAAAAAAACAAAAATATGGTTCTTTATCTTTGTGGTCTTTTTCTTTTCTTTTCTTTTGGTATTACCTATTGGATGAGGCTGTCATTTGATATTAGCGCTTTATGACACTGTTATCCCAGAGGTTAGGGATGTTAACCTCATTTATTTTTAGATGGTATATATTTCTGATAATTCTAAATCAATTGATATTACATCGTAATAGCAGTTTACATTAAGCCATGTTTTTGTTTCTCTATTTTTTTTTCTCTTATTCTACTACTCCTTCCATCCCACATAAATTAATCATATTTGACTTGACACGCACATTTAGGATTTAAGTTATATATATATTGTATGTTTTTTTATTGTATCCGTTAGAGAGAGAAGAGGAAGAAAGTAGGTCAGAGAGAAAATATTGATTAATGGAGTGTTAAATGTGGAGAGAGAGAGATATATAGAATAAAAAAATGTAAGAAGGATAACAATGAAAAATTACCTACATAATCTTTTTTAATTTGAAAGTGAGCAATTTTTATGTGACAATCCAAAAAAAAATATTAATTTTTGTTGCACAGAGGGAGTATGTTGTAGTACCGATTCTTTTGACATAAAGATTGATGTCAGGATTACACTCGATGATAAAACTATTGAATACAGCCGTCAATCACATGATTCTCATAACATCATCTTGTTTTTTATTACTTCATCTTTTCTCGCTCCCCCTGTCTTTAAATAGCTTCCTCATTAATAATCCAAATAATTGATTAAATGATTTATTTTCTGTTTTCTTCCCCTTGTCATACTTTGCTCTTTTTTCTAACAAATTTAAAATGCTTGAAAGTGTGTTTTGTGCTTGTATGAGTTTGTTGAAAGTTTGTCAAAGCTGTGAAAGCTCTATCTAGGCCATTATAAGGCATGATAGCGCATTTGTGGTAAGATTGATGCAAGGAAAATATATCATTTGGAACTGGTTCACAATAGTATGATAGGACAATTTTCATATGTTATCGCTAGCGCGCACACACACAGACACACTCTATCTCTATCTAATCATGTAAGAAAGCCGTTGATAACTATAGGTTGGATGTATCATTTTTCATTTTTCATATTTCAATTATTAAGTTTGACTTCTAATAAATAGTTCTACAAATAGATTGCATGACGGTTGATAGACTAATGGCTACCGCAACACAAACCCTACGTGGTATGGTTATGGAGGTCCACCTAGTAACTTATTAGTGAGTAGCTTGAGGTATTAGTCTTAATCATATATTAAGTTGGAGCTCTATGGCGGGTACTTTAGTACTATGTTATTTTAAAATAATTTTAATTACTTCTAATTTGCGAATTTATGCCTTTCACAGTGATGTTTTGACAGGAATAAGGTTGAAGAAAAGTAAAATTTACCTACTTATTATCTATTTCTTTCTTCATCAATTCCCACCACCAGCCACAAAAAATATCCCTACGCCGAATTATTCAAAGGCCACCTATAATCTGTCACCACCATCGTATCCACCACCCCCACCCCCACCGCCACCGACAACCTCCCTTGTCACCTCTTCCATTGGACTAGTGAAGATGAGGCAGAGGCCAAATGACGTCACTTTCGACACTACCTACTCCATAACAACCACTGCTACCAAATCAAACCTAAAAAGAATAGATTCAATACTCACTTCACCACCACCTTCTTCACTGGATTTTAAAATTAGATCTTCAAAAAAACTGATCCTGTTTTAAATTGCGACTTGATGCTCCGCCTCAGTGGATGAAATCTCCCACTTCGCATTCTTCAACCACCACTAGGAATCCACTCGTAAGGTATCCAATCGTACCCTATTCAGGTGACACCTCAAACCTTGAATTCATTATACGTATCCCTAACCCACCTATGGTTTCACCCAAACCATTTAGCAAATACTCTGTCTTTATATCCCTATTTTGCATCGTAATTAGTGTGAGGATTCATGATAGTGGTTTGAGCTTGTGATAATAATAATAATGATAGGTGGCGGCAGTCGGATGGATGAAAGTGTGCAAGATTGGGCACATGTGAATTGATTGTTAGCTAAATTTCTTGTATTTAGATGTTGAATTTCTCTCGCAATTGCCTAATATAATTAATTGCAACGTTACTAGTGGTAAAAAAGTCATGTGGGTGGCACGAGAAATTTGTCCCGATCAAAACTCTAATACTGTGTTTAGATGAAGAATTTCAAATTACCTTGTATTTCAAAATTCATTGATTTTAAAATTTATTAATTTACAAATTTATGGAATTGCAAATTTTGTATTTGGGTGATTTTGTAGATTAAGTATTTTATATATGGATCAACATCTGAAAATTATCTAGATAATTTGATAGTGTATAGGTACAAACTAATGAGAGAGAGCATCTCTCTTTTTTTTATGAAAGAAGTTACTTAAAATAATAGAAATTCTTTCCGTGGAAGGGATTTGACAAATAATCTGGAGTAGTTATTTTTAGAGAGAATTTTAGCACACCAAATTTCCTTTCCAAATCACTCCTAGAATTTGGTATACATCTTGTCAGTATCCAAACAAGGGAATTTATACAATGTATTTCAAAATTCTCTATGAAAGTGAAATCTCCAATTCAATTATCTCATCCAAATACACACTTAGTTAGTAGGGGTGTTATTTATTCAAATCGAAACTCCAAGAGATAGGTCAAACGACTATGCAAACTGTAATATCCACATCAGATGTAGAATAGTATGAGATGACCATTATAAGACATTGTTAAAGAACTCATAAGTACCTACTTGGCTAGCCCTTTTGAGGGAGGCATTGTCCTGTGGTGAGACTGTGGATCGGGTCGTTACACAAACCTCAAGAGTTTATTTGCAAAATAGCCTTTGAGTGAAAAGTAGTTACTTTACAAAGACGTTCACGGAAAAGAGCACAAGAAAACTTAGGTAAAATGCTACATGATCAATTGGTAAATTTCTCTTTGAAACCCAACAGAGGTTCAAAATGCACTGAAAAATCTGAAAGAAAAAAGAGATTCCCAAAAATGAATTTAGGCCGTAAAAAAAAGGGCAAAAACGAAAGTTGATATTAATGCCAGAAAAGCAATTCCGTTGCCGGGACTTGAACCCGGGTCTCTCGGGTGAGAGCCGAGTATCCTAACCAACTAGACTACAACGGATTTGTTATCATGAAGCGTAATATTTTATTTATTCAAAACCAGTCTAGATCACAACAGCGGGGTTTTAAGTTCTTCCATTGACAACGAGACAAAGCCCTCGTTTAGTTGATATCCCTCGCAGTTAACGCCTCCTATCCCATGTCTCTCTGCAGTACCGGGGAAGAAGATAGCTACATACAACCCCTTAAACATCAGGTAATTTCTTTTCTACCCCTTCTCCATTATATATAGTTATCTTATACAGGAATGTAAATTTTGCTTCATGTGTAATATAGTTGTGCAGTTTTCTACATTTGTGTGCTGAAATATACATTTACTGAATACCCAAAAAGAAATAAGGCAAAGAGCGTTCATCCGATTTGGTGTAAGTTCATGTAATGGACATTTTGGAATCTCTTTGATACATATGA
This sequence comes from Escallonia herrerae, assembly GCA_033070095.1. Taxonomy (NCBI): domain Eukaryota; kingdom Viridiplantae; phylum Streptophyta; class Magnoliopsida; order Escalloniales; family Escalloniaceae; genus Escallonia; species Escallonia herrerae. Next base: position 6,139 of record JAVXUP010000724.1, read on the forward strand.
TATTCAGAACTGCTGCTTTACTATTTTGTGCCAAAAGAAAATAAAAATTGTTTTGAACTGTGACATTGCTGTATGCTACTTTATGTTAGGGGTGGGCATGGGTTGGAAGTTGAGTTATTTCATTTCCATTTGCGTCATTTAGGTTAATCTGCTGCAACTCTTTGCAAGTTATAGCTAAAGTTAGGGCTGTACTAAATGAGGATTATCCATTTACCCATTGTTGTCTTAGTATTGCATCGATCGGGTCACCAGTTCGGGTGCTCTCTGTGACTTTTGATAACCTTGTCTGGTGATGGTCTTGTGTGTGGCATGTCGGGAAATCTAGCTGCTTTGAGTGCTTGGCTGCTTGCTTATTTCTTTGTAGACATCATCTGCACATTTTGGTGTCTCGTACTGTGTTTAATCCAGTTCTAGAGGTATGATGGGGCTTGCCATATCTATGGTGTAACCCATCAGCAACTACTTATTATTTTGCATCCGAAAGGATAGTGGGTTGAATGATTTCTTCAGCTGGTCGATTTGTGCTGAATTTTCTTGTCAATTTCCCATTGGTTGGTTTAGGTCCCTTAATTGTATGAATCCCATTCTTGGCCATTTTGATGTCTATAACTATACCAGTTTTCCATTACTCACTTGTCATGCATGTACTACCATCTACTCATTATCTCATATCTATCTGTTGCAGCTTTTGATCTGATTATCATTCTTATCAAGCTGGAGTAGCTGTTAGCTAGAGGCTGGCTATATCTTCAAAGATGACTTTGTCTGGATTGACGGGAAGCCCCTCAACATGTGTCCACCTCCCTGCAAGACGTCCTTGGTCTCAATATAATCATTATTCAGCTTATACCAGTGTTGGGAAATATAGAGAGCTGCTCTGTGATGTAAGGTATAGCTTATTTATCTCCACTGAACATAACTTTAGTTACTTTTTGGATGTATTATGAATATTTATTTTGTATTTCAATCATCATGTAGAAGAAATAATTGGGCTGGTTCTACACAGAGATGTAACATACAAAGAACTCTTTCGATCAAGTGTGCCATGGACGCTTCCTACGGCGATGCTACAAACGACCCCTCTGGTAATAGCTACCTGTCCATTTCATTATACTTATAGGTTGATAGTTATATTTCTCTAATCCTCTCGTATTGCATATTCAGTTCTTCTACTACAATATATTCCGGCAACCACACTCTCAAGACCATTTACAATTTTTCTGTATAGTGATGTTAGTAACTATCGACTTGGCTCAAATGATAGCACTACTTACACCATTTAGGGCCATCAAATTTGTTATTTTGACCAAAGAAGCAATTACCTTTATACTTAAGTCAAATACCCTATCCGTTGGAAGACGGCAATTGGTGCAGGATTTGGACTTTCTTGTAATAGTATAAAAGTGATTATGTCAGTATATGGAAGGTGGTGGCATGCACCTCTTTCTAGTAGTAAGTGACTTGAATGAATTTCCTTGGGCATTTTATGACTAGAAAGAACTATGTTGTTGTGCATCATCATCATCATCCAAGCATTTGTCCTGAGCAAGTTCTCAAACTATTTGGGGTCGGCTACTTGCATTCTTCTCTTCCATTTCCCCCTATCAGAGCACATGTGTTCTGATAAATTCTTAGCCATCCAGTTGTGCTTGGTCTACCCCTATCGCATCTGACCCCATCGACTTGGCACGACTTACTATTTCTTACAGGGGCATTTAAAGGCCTATACTTGATATAACCAACCATCTCAAGTAATATTCCCTCATTTTTCCTTAACTAGTGCCATCCGTAAGAATATCCTCATTTCTTATTTTGTCCCTCCATGTGTGGCGGCACATCTACCTAAGCATTTGCGTTTCGGTTACACTCAGGTCCTGTGGAATTTCCTAGTTGCCTAACATTCTAAACCGTACATCGTTTTGGCCTCATTGCCTTCCTATAAAATTTCCCTTCAACTTGAGAGGAATGTTGTGATTACAAACAGTCCAGATGCAGACCTCCACTTTAACGAACCTGCTCTTATCCTATGGGCAACAACCTCGCCAATCTCTCCCTACTTGTGCATTGTTGACCCAAGATAATGTAAAGATATCTTCGGTAGGTACTTATTGACCATCCATACTTACCTCATCCCTGACCTCCCCCTAGTATTCCTAAAATTGCATTCCAAATATGTACTATATGTCTATATTAGCCTGAGGAACAGGGATAAGACACGAGGTTGTAGCATGAACTCTGACACTCACACGGGGCAAGACACCTATGCCTGGGACATGTTGAGTATGAGATTCATCTATGGACTATGATAATATTAAGAGAATGTCAGCTGCAAGAAGTAGCACAATGTAAAATCTAGAAGATCCTTATATAAGATAAGACCATTACAATCCATCATTCATTCAATATGATCCAGGCAATAAACTGATGCACAAAGAAAAGACAACAAAATTATTAGCATCGCAAAAAAATTGCGTATGATAACAAAGACATACAAATTAGTCCAGCAAAAGCATTGAGGATGTAGTGTTTGAAATGGTAAGGTAGTTGTAGAAGTTTGACACTCCTGCAGACGTATATAAAATTGCGTACATATCTGGATCCTGGCCCTTAGGCGTAGTTAAAGTGTTGGAATAAGATAAAAACGTGACATGCAGACTAATCACATACAGCTTTGGCTATTTTCTACTTTTATGCTGGTTAATTATCTACCTTGGTGAATATAATTCATCATTCTCAAGTCTCCGAGTCTATCTTTAATTATCTCTTCAGGTGCAGTTATCTTTCCAAGAATTAACACAAGAGATCCATACAAACGACTTGGAATCAGCAGAGAAGCCTCCGAAGATGAAATTCAAGCTGCAAGGAACTTTCTTGTTCAGAAATATGCAGGGCACAAGCCAAGTTTGGATGCAATTGAATCGGCTCATGATAAAATTATCATGCAGAAGTTCTATGAAAGGAAGAATCCGAAAATCAACATTAAGAAAAAGGTTAGGGATGTAACCCAGTCTCGCTATGTGCAGGCTGTCACAAGCAGGTTCCGAACTCCGTCTACCAACTTTATTATAAAAACTTCAATTGCTTTTGTGGTACTTGGAGCTCTCACTGTTCTATTTCCAACGGAGGAAGGCCCGACGCTTCAGGTGGCTATTTCCCTGATTGCTACAATGTATTTCATACATGACCGGCTGAAGAGCAAACTCCGAGCTTTTCTCTACGGGTATGTCTCGTCTTTGTGTTCTCCATCACTTCGCATTAAGTCTTCTAAATGGGGATTCAAAATGGTGAAGGTTGCGAGAAAATAGGAAGGCCAAGTAGTTTCACTTAGCTTTGCAATTTGGAAAATTTGGCTCTATGGCAGTTCATTTTTGAATTGTGAAATTTAAGAACCACACACAGTTCTAACTCTTCAGTTTTGTTGCTATGATGCAGGGTTGGAACTTTTATCCTCTCATGGCTGTTGGGAACCTTTTTAATGGTGTCTGTAATCCCACCTATATTCAAAGGGCTAAGAAGTTTTGAAGTGACTACATCATTGATAACATACGTGCTTCTCTGGGTTTCATCTACCTATCTTAAATAGAGCCTCTATTCATACAAGGTCCCGGAATTGTTGTACCCTCTCTTCTCGTAAGTTATCATATATCTTGATATTGTTCATAAAAAATTGGGTTATTTGGTTCCGGATGTCTGTTACTGGGTGGTATATTACATATCTTCGGAGTAGAAAGTCGGAGAGTAGCTGGATTGTTTCTTGCAATTTCGAGGGATCCATGAACATCACCACCAAATGCAAAGAGGATGCAGAGCATGCTGGCTCATTTAGCTAGCATTGTAACTTTAATTTAGTCCATTCTACAATCAGTTTTGGATCATTCCATCTTGATTTTCTCGAAATTTCTACCACTTTTCTGCATCTAATCTGTCCTAGTGAATGAAGTCCACGGAAAGAGCATAGTCCTCTTCTAAGGATCGCTGCCCGTACTGTTTGGCCTAAGCCGAGGTTGCGCCTCTGGTGGATGACCTTGCATTTCACATGATCACAAGCACGCTCAAGCACGCACACATACAAGTGCACAAAGTTAACTCTGTAACAGCTAGTGTCGTTGGAACTTAATATAGCTGATACATTGATCTAGCATTCAAAAACATTGTTTCATTTCATGCTTTATAAGCCAATTTTGTATTGAACGTTCATCTGGAATTTGTACTGTCTCCAAGTCCCATACACCCATTTGTGGAAGAAAATCATGTTTAGTTCCCAGATCTTTATGGTTATGGACCCATCACTATGACAGAGATTGGTTGATCATTGATGAAAAGGATTACTAGAAAAGGAAAAAAAACAATGACTACAACAGCAACAGCTGCAGAAAAATTTGAATGCTGAACTGCAGATATTTTGAACAGGTCCCAACTCACTGGAAATCTAAGCGTTCTTCCCTTTTGTATGGAAAACCAGTAGGCTAATGCTCCAAAGAAATGTGTTGTCTACTGGTGTTGAACCATTTTAACATCCTATTCTCGGATGCCAATGCAGATACTTTTGAAATGATTGCAATGATATTTTCTGATTTCACAATCTTAGCTAGTGTATGGTGTATTTTGGAATGCTCTAGAACTGCTTCGATACCAGCCAAATCTTGCAGAAGCAACTATAGACTGATTGCTTGTTGAAAAGATCCATGTCTTGAACAGCTGAACAACTTAAGCAAATATCTTAGGCCGCAACTGTGCCGTGCCATGAGTAAAGAGACAAACAATCATTTTACGTTCCGAGTATCTTGAGTGAGATGTCTTTTCATTATGATAGATAATCGCTCGATATTTGCTTACGCGCATAGTTAGAAGCTCGATAAATAAAATACGAGTGCCATAGAAAAGTCGAAGCAATTAACAAAGGAACGAATTTTCGTTTAAAGTGAAGAGATGACAAATAACAACCTCACATAACATGCGATGGCCCCGTGATTAACTGGCGGAGAAAATGAAGAACATAAGCTTAAATTCCTTACACCTTCAGGCTTGGCACAGGAGCAATTTCAATTTTTTTCTGGTGATGCAAATTGATCAATTTGCATCATATCCAAGTCAGCACAAGTCAAGTGTCCACAAATGGTGTCATAAGCCAAGGCAGCAAAAGTTATCACCCCACGTGGCAGCAGTAGATAGGCCAATGGATTGTGGCCTCAAGAGGGACATCTCTGTGCCAAGATATGGAACTATAAGTAGACTGGTGTAAGAGTAATGAGTGGTGCATCATACTAGAGGCTGGGGTGGGAAGAGATAAGAGGCCTCCTTCACATTCATTTTTTGTACACACATTTCTCTAGTAGAAGATGGCTTCAGCATCCCTCCTCAAGTCATCCCCAGTTCTAAACAAGTCCGAGTGGGTGCAGGGTCAGACACTTCGCCAGCCTTCAGTCTCCGTGGTCAGGTGCCACCCGGTTGCACCCCCTGCACTCACCGTTCGTGCTGGCGCATACACCGATGAGCTCATCAAAACCGCGGTATGTCTTGAACAATTAGCCTAGTCAGTGTATTAATAACATGAATGCATGGTGTCTTTCGAGTTATTATTGCGCAGTTGGTGAGCCCCTCGAACAAAATTTTACTAGACCAATTCGGGCGCGTATGACGAGTCAAACTATCTACTAGCTCTCTCACTGAACAAAGTAAAAACACTTTATTTAGAGGGTTCAGTTGATGCTTGCTCATTTAGAACTTGTTCACGTTTATCTATTTTCTCGTGCTTCAAGAATCCATGTGATCATGTGAATGACCTGACCAAACTACTCGATAAGGTTTACCAATTATGCTAAGGATCGGATTCTTCCAGTATGGTCTTACATCAATTAAGACATAACCTGTTCTCCAATATGATGAGACTAATAGCTGAACAGTGGGTTTCCCAAGTTCTACTACTAATACTTGATATGCTGCAAGCCTACGATGATACCAATCAAGCCAAACTGAATTAGGATCACGAACAAGTACTTTTTAGAGAAAAATACTTGTTGATGATGTGATGATGAACAAGCATTGTGAGACTTGTTCTTCCATTATGGTTAATATCATAACCTAATAGATAAATTTCAATGGTGTTTCACAACCCAATATGTACTCGGTATGGTACGGAGGATACCCACGATGCCAAATTAGAATTGAACAATGAACAGAGATTTTTCTCACTGTCATGCAACTTGGGTGCAGAAAACTGTGGCCTCTCCTGGCCGTGGAATCTTGGCTATGGATGAGTCAAATGCTACCTGCGGAAAACGTCTGGCCTCGATTGGACTAGAGAACACAGAGGCCAACCGCCAGGCTTACCGGACTTTGCTTGTTTCTGCTCCTGGACTTGGCAACTACATATCAGGTGCCATCCTCTTCGAGGAAACATTGTACCAATCCACTGTTGATGGAAAGAAGATTGTGGACATCCTTAAAGAGCAGGGTATTGTTCCTGGCATTAAGACTGACAAGGTAAAACTGCTATATTCACTCGATTGACATGTGTGGAACTTCTGATTTTACAATTTGACATAGAACTTACTAACCTCACCTGATGATGGTTGCGATAGGGTCTAGTCCCCCTGGCTGGCTCAAATGACGAGTCATGGTGCCAAGGTCTTGATGGGCTTGCCTCTCGCTCTGCTGCTTACTACCAACAAGGAGCTCGCTTTTGCAAATGGTCAATATCTTTACTTTCCCTTCCCATTTATCAAAATTGTTGCCATATAATAACCACGCATTGCTCCACTTTGATTGCACAGGCGTACAGTGGTGAGCATTCCCAACGGCCCATCTGCCCTTGCAGTGAAAGAAGCAGCATGGGGTCTTGCACGCTATGCGGCTATTTCTCAGGTATGGTGATTTCTACTAACACTAAGATGTTTCTCAGAATGTCAGAGACCGACACCCCCCCCCCCCCCCCCCCCCCCGGCCTCACCGCCGCTATCCCTGTTGCATAGTCCAGGCCTCGGTGACCTTTGAAAGGCCAAAAGACAGATATCTATGTTTTTCTTTGCTTTCGTTTTTCTTTTGGGGTGTGGAGTGGCTATAGGGCTTGAACCTGCAACCTAGCATACGAAAGGGAGATATTCTGACCATTGTGCTACCTTGTCCTAAAGTAGGACACATCCTCAAAATGTGATTGATGGACAAATTTTTCTGTTTGATTCTTGCAGGACAATGGGTTGGTCCCAATTGTCGAGCCTGAGATTTTGCTGGATGGCGAGCATGGAATTGATAGGACATTCGAAGTTGCCCAAAAGGTGTGGGCAGAGGTCTTCTTTTACCTTGCTGAGAACAACGTCACATTTGAGGGTATCCTCCTCAAACCCAGCATGGTTACTCCTGGAGCAGAGTGCAAAGAGAGGGCCACACCGGAACAGGTTGCTGATTACACCCTCAAGCTTCTCCAGAGAAGAATCCCCCCTGCAGTCCCTGGAATTATGGTAAGTATCTGCAGAACTTATATCTGCATGACATTTGCATCTAATATGTAAACACGTTTGTTTAGGGCGTTCATTTTCTATGTTTGAACATCAAGTGCAAGGCTGAACTACTAGTTCTTGAAAAGATAATATTTTGGGCTAATTACACCCATATCCCTGAGGTTTGGGGGTAATTACACGCGAGGACACAAAGTTTCAAAATGTAACATACATGACCAAAAACGTTAAAAAAAGTAACACTTTTATCCAACCGTCAGTATTCCGTCCAAAAAGTATAATTTTCGTCACTACGTATTTTAAAAATGGCAATACTACCCCTGTACAGTATATCGTGAATAATTTGATATCCTAATTTTCTCTCTCCACAATTTAAACCCTAATTCTTAAGTCACCGCCGGCAGCCTCCCTCTGCCGCCAGCAGCCCCCCTCCCCTGCCCCACGCCGCCAGCAGCCCCCCTCGCCCCACCATCCTGCAGAACCACCCCACCACGCCGGCAAGCCCCTTGGCTAACCCAAGCTGCCGAGACGCCTCCGGCAAGCTCCTTGGCGAACCCACGCCGCTGGGAAGGAGACAGATCTGGATGAGAAGGAGACAGATCTGGCCATTGCAATGACGGCGATCGCACCGGTGGGCGCGATGGTGCAAGCCCATCGTGGTGGTGATGGCGCTGCCTTGCTGGTGGTCACAGTGGCGCGCATCTCGACGGAGGAGGCCGATGTCGCGACATAGCTCGGTGATGCTTGCGATCTCGGACGACGCGGGGTACGGAGGTAGGTCGCGGCGGTGATGGTGGTGACCGGTATGGCGACAGGCAGATCGGGAGTACGACCGCGATCTTGCGGCACCGGTACCTCGTCGGAGGGCCTGCTATTGCGCTGACGGGGAAGGCAGACGGCGTGGGGGTGGGGGCAGGGTGTGGGGGGGTTGTGGGTGCTGGGTGTGGGGAGAGAAAGAGGCAGACTCGTGGGGGTGGGGTAGGGGCGCGGGGGGGTGGGGGTGGGTGCTGGGTGTGGGGAGAGGAAGAGGCAGACGCGTGGGTGGGGTGGGGGCGCGGGGGGGTGGGGGTGGGTGCTGGGTGTGGGGAGAGGAAGAGGCAGACGCGTGGGTGGGGTGGGGGCGCGGGGGGTGGGGGTGGGTGCTGGGTGTGGGGAGAGGAAGAAGAATAAACAGTAAATTAAGTGAGTAATTGATTTTAAAGTCAGGGGCAATCAAGTCTTTTTGTCAAAACCGTTAAGTATTTTTGTATTCCGTTTGTCAATGGACATAAGTGTTACATTTTGAAACTTTGTGTCCTTGCGTGTAATTACCCCCAAACCTCAGGGACATGGGTGTAATTAGCCCTAATATTTTTGAGAAAACAGTCATACTTTTGCCATCAGGCAAAATCAGAAATTGAAATGAAAAGATAAGTGAACCTCGAAACTCTGTCAAAGAAATATGAGATATCAAAGTTTCCTCATGCTCTCTACGATTGCATCATATGATCCTTATCCTCTCTGTGATAATGAACTTGGTTGCTGAATTGACCGTGTTCTCCCAGTTTTTGTCGGGTGGGCAATCTGAAGTGGAGGCTACTCTCAACTTGAACGCAATGAACCAAAAACCCAACCCATGGCACGTGTCGTTCTCATATGCACGAGCCCTGCAAAACACTTGCCTCAAGACATGGGGAGGACTACCCGAGAAAGTGGGGGCGGCTCAGGAAACGTTGCTCCTGAGGGCAAAGGCTAACTCTCTTGCTCAGCTTGGCAAATACACCGGCGAGGGAGAGTCTGCAGAGGCTAAGAAAGGAATGTTCGTCAAGGGATATGTCTACTAAGCTGTTTTCAATGCCTAAGTTATAGATGTAGATCATGAAAGGTTATGTAACCATGACGAATTGCACTACACTTATAAGCACGCGGACACTATTTTGGTTCATAACTTGTACTTGTTCAGCAATTGTTGATTTTCTAGCAAGAAGACGAGTTTGGTTATCATGCCAGAACCAGTCATCCCAAGTGGCTAGTAATACTTGGAATCACAAATGCAGCCACCACACTTGGACTTTCAAAATCCTTTTAGACAATCTCTCCTTTAAGGTTAACCACATATTTCATAAGTTGGAGTATCCTGCTCCCAGAAAATAATGGCCAAAAAGCTAAGGACATTAATGGGCTTGGCTCTTGCTGCGTTCATCCTCGTTGAACTAGTTATGGCGACGCAGTAAGTCCAAATGGGGATGGCACACAATCACTGTTAACCTGGAGACACCCTGAGTAGGCATACAACATATGCTTCAACATGAAAAGATACTACCTGTTTGCGCTGCTAGACAAACTCATTATCGATCGTGTACCTTCAACACAACCGATGAACTGAGTGAGATCTTTTTTGTCTCTCGGGCTTGAGGACTTCACTTAAAAGGAAAACTCACTGATAATAGAACACTAACTAGATCGATAATCGATGCGCCCACTTGAATTACAAACACTACTATGATTGTGAATTGAACACAATTTTTACAACGAACTATGCTTCCTATCGAAGCTACACACATCATATAAAAGTTTTCCTACGAGAGAAATATGCAAGTTACCTACGCTATTTTCTTAGTCTAATATAGTTGGAAAGATTGACGATCCTTTTTCTGTTACCTTTCATCTGTTTTAAACTTGAGAATATCTATAACCGCCTTTCTTTGGTAACTGTCATCCTTTATCTTTATTGGAGACACTTCTCGATCTTCATGATCAATGATTACTTCTGAAAACTCCTTAATCGTGTCCATCGTGGTTCATTTCAAAATCCCCACTAACCGACTTCCATGGTGCGTTATCGATCGTGACATTGATTGGCGGTTTCCTCCTTGTGCGGCTTATTCAAATATTTGGTTCTCCTGCTTTCTTTGCTCATTCATCTACTCTTTATAATTCGGTAACAATTGATAACTACTGTAACCGTGCTCTTTTCTACTTCCTTCATTTATACATTCTTCTGTGGTTATTATTATGCCACTTGTCTGCATACTATTGGTAAAAATATTTAGTGCCAACATTGCCCCCCTTTAACTGGCGCGACGATACGGTTGAGTGAGTTAACTCTATTCGCCTCACCTTCTGTCGCTTTTAAACTCTCAACCATTTTATCGAAGCTGCTTTGACTTGATCTTTATTCTTTATCAGGGTTTTTCTTCAATAAACCCTAATCCCTCAATTGCTCATTTCACTACTTCCTTTAGCGACTATGGTGAAGACAAGAACTGTTCCTCATGGCAATGAGGGAGATGGAGTAAAGTGTCCTTCTAACCCTCGGTGGGGTGTTGGGGCTCTTATGAATCACACTGATCCTATAGATTCTCGCATTTTGATCCCTTATAGGAAACGCCTAACACCTACCCCGCACATTTTGGGTCCCTCGTTTAGGGTTCGTCCTCAACCCCTAAAAGGATACCCAGTCGAGGTCTCAAAAAAATTGCTGCTCAGTTCTTCTTTTCTAAATTGGAAGGGTTGGAATGAAACTGGTTTGCCGATTAGATCCTGGTTGACTCTGATTCATGCCGATTAGGGTTTATGGGTTGATCGTTTGCCTGCTACCTATGCCAATCAATGGAAACAACAATGTATTTTTGAATTCATCCACATGTCTAAAACTCCTCCCAAAGTAGATCGATGGCTTTTGTCTAGCTCTTTTTGTTTCTGGTCAACTACTACCAATGCCCTTATATTAAGGAGCAAGATGATGGCCCCTACCATACTCGATGTTTGTGCCCTAACGGGCCTTCTGCCGATTGGTGGTCATGCTAATGCTTTGACTTATCATAATCCTACCAATCTGTCTTTAGATGTTTCATCTTCTAAATATTCTGAGACCTTTGAAAGATATTTTCTTAGGTCAAAGAATGTTAATTCTTCTCCCGATTTAAAAGAGTTAGCCATTTTCCTTTGGATGTGGCTTTCTCGTCATGTTTTCTGTGTGTCTAGTCTTTCCTTGACCAAAGAGTATCTGAACTTAGCTATCAGCTTAGCTCATGGTAGGGAGTATGCTCTTGCACCCTTAGTATTAAGTAATTTGTACAGGTCGATGTTTACCATGGTGGAAAAGAAAATTCATTGGAGCACTGGTGTTCCTTTTTGGTTGATGCAATTGTGGTTGCATGCTTATTTTCCAGAATTTGATCCCACAATTCCTGATCAACCTGATTCTTTCTTCTTGACTTATGGTCACCGCTTGTCTTTGGGTGACATCAAGCTCCATTCTTTTATATCATGTTTCTATTTCTTTTTTGACTTCAATTTCTACAAGCGTGGACACCCTTTTCTTGCCCGATCAATCAGTCCTCACTAGTTTAGAAACCTCCCAACTTACATAAATGATACCATGTCCATCGAATTCCAAGATATGGTTCGAAGGATATGGGCTAGTTTTCTCTGCGGGCGATTTCTTCATTCAGGTGGCCAAATTATTACCACCCCTTCAGGATCTTGTGGATATGAGCGGTATACTCCTCAATTTGGCCAGCAATTTGGTTTGGTGCAAAGGATCTCAGCCCCATTTTTCATAGATAACAGCTTCTTGGAAGCTAAAGAAAGAATTAAACGAATCACAGTGAACCATATCAGGAAAATCGACAAAACCGTTGATGAATCGATGGACAGTTTTGTCATGTCCAATTTCAAGATTCGTACTGCTAGGGCAGTTACCCCTTTCGATTCTTGGTATCAAGAAAATGTCTCGCAATTATATGATGCATCACTTATGCTTCTTGTATGGTTCGTTTAGCTGTGGATAACCCATATCGATCAAGTATCCTCTTTTCTTTTGATGCCATTCATAGTCGATTTTATTCTTTTCACTACATCTTAATTTATCAATGTAGCAAATATCAATTAACCTATTGCCTCTAGGAAAAAGGATCGATCTCCTTCTGCAGGACCTTCTCAAGCAGTATCGAGTAAAAAGGGAAAGAGCCCGTTACTAAATTTTCCTCAGAAAAACATGAAGTTGATGACGACTCAGATGATTCTTCTGAGGATTTACTCTCCGAAAAGGGGAAAGAATTTGAAGACATGGGAAACGAAGATGATGAAGAATATAATGTTCCTCTTATTCATCAAATAAAAGCAATTAGAGAAAGGAAAAGGCAATTTGAGCACGTACCTGGTGATATCCCTTTTATCCATCCATCAGACAAACAATATTGGTTGTTCCTCTAAGTGTTGCTTTCCCCTCTCAGACTGCTTCAACTTTGGTTACTTTCCAGCCAGGTTTGAATCTTTCTGTTTATTGTATCATTTTCTGATATACGCTAAGAGCTTATTTTGACCTTTATTTTATCTTCACGCTACTGATCAAGATGCTAGATAATTTGAAAAACCTTCTACTGAAATGGGGATTTCTGCAGATGTTGTTCTTGAACAGGCACAAGAATCTCCTCCTGCCCCGGCCGATCAATCAGGAGCTCCTTCAAATCTTCCAACCAAATCAAAATCTACTAGGAAGAAAAGCATTGATCACAAAACTCGTTTTAGCGCAAGAACGATGTCTTTGAAGGTAAAATTTCATTATTTTATCCCCTTATTTAGGATTTAGCTGGTATTACCATCGATTTGACTCAGGAGAGTGTCAGCAAAGATAACAAATCCGATGATACTTCTTCAAATGCTTCTGCTAGCGCGGAGATTGATACGGAGGTCACTAGTAGTAGGGTGTCTCCAGCTTTTACTCCTTATCGATCAGCATCTTCCCCTTAACAGGTTTGTAAATTTTTGACCATTGTAACCTATTATTATATTAGTGCCTCATACTTTATTGTTGTCTATTTCGCAGATCGATAAGTCTTGCGATATTCCAGATGAAGAAGATTCTGATGATCTTTCTATCAATCACCATTCTGAACAACCAGGCAATGTTGCTTTGCCTAATCTTCCACCTGTTGAAACCTGCCCTCCAATTAAAGGTTGCTTCTTTGCTGACGCAGATCTGGCTCAAGGTCCTAAACTCACACCTGCAACATCTAGTCATGTTGTGGCTGTCCCTTCAATGTCTGAGTCATCACCTCCTCTAGTTGTTTCTAATTCTTCTTCAATCACCCAGATGATAGCAGAGGCTACATGTATCTTGGCTGCTAGACAATCTTCTGCTCCTATTCCAGCTGTTGACGACATCAATTGTAAGTTCTTGCAACTTCAATCAGTCATTAGTGCCTTTTCATGTCCTTCGAGCAGTACATCGGCTTCGCCTTCCAGTGTTGATGCGACTGCTATTCTTAATGTTTAAAGTTTGCTTAGCCATCATCTTCCTGATATTCTGGCTAATGAGGAGACCGTGCTGAAGATGAACGACCTGATTAATACCCTCGCTGATAACACATCAGCTTTGAATGCTGCTCAATTGGCTCTAATTTCTACTTTAAATTTTCAAATCTCTCTGATACCAGCTTCTTGGAAACAAGGTATGGACATTAGATCTAATGTTCAGATAATAGATCGAGATATTGATGCTCTAAACATCCAAGTCCAAGAGAAACATCAGATTAGTTTGCAGATTTCTAGAGAGATTGATGAGATTAAAGTTGAGAAGAAAGAGTTGGAAGTAAAGATGAATGCGCTGAATCAGAAAGAGCAAAATTTGCTGAAACAGCAAAATAGTGCCTATCAAGAGGTTGTTGATTTAGCTGTAGCTATGGAGGAGCCTTTAAAGAAACGAGCTAAAACACAATCTCAGCTTGCTTTTGCTGACCAAATTATGACTAGGGCAGAAAATCAATGGACAGAAATTCAATCTGCTTTTGATATTTGATGTAAACAGTTACTTTTGTTGCTTAACTTTTGTTTTTGGACTATTATCAGTAATGAAACTGCTTTCTTTACATTTTACTTGCATTTTTCTTTTATTTTGCTTTCTTAACCTTTTATCAGGTTAGTGCAAGCTATCCCTATCGATTGACTCTATTCCTTCCCACATGGAAGGGATATACCTTTTTAGGTATCGATCATTTATCGGCTTAGCATGCAATTGTCCTTCCAGTGATTTCAACCAATATGCTCCATCTCTTAAAACTTTGTGGACTACAAAGGGTCCTTCCCAATTTGGCGACCACTTACCAAATTTTGAGTCTTTTGAACCTATGGGCAGTATAGTTTTCCGCACTAAACTTCCCTCTTGAAATGTTTTGGGTAAAACTCTTCGATTATAAGATCTACTTACCCTTAGTTTTTATGCATATAATCTATCCAATGCATCCAATCGATGGTCGTCTAAATCCTCCAATTCAATTGTCATGGCCTCGTTATATTCTGCCACTGGCAAAAGTTTTGCATGGCTACACGGAAAGACCTTACAGTTATTTCCATACGTAATACAGGATCATGTCCATATGTTAAAGCATATGGAGTTATCCCAGTACTGGACCTAGGGGAAGTTCGAAATGCCCAAAGAACCTCTGATAACAGACGGTGCTAGTCATTCAGGGTGTCCTCAATAGCTCTCTCCATAATGTGCTTAATCAATTTATTTGTTGCCTCAGCTTGGCCATTCTCCTGTGCATAATAGGGAGTGGAATTTATTATCTCAAACATGTATCCTTTGGCAAACTCACGTATTTGCACCCCAGTAAAAACGGTACCTCTATCGGCCGTGATTGTTTGAGGTAATCCGAATCGATGGATTATGTTCTCTTTGATAAAAGTGATTACACTCTCTTGTGTAACCGATTTCATAGGCTTAGCTTTCGTCCACTTCGTAAAATAATCAGTTGCTATAATTATAAATCCATGTCCTTTGGATGAGGAAGGATGTATCTGTCCTATTAAATCCATGGCCCATTCTCTAAATGGCCATGGCTTTACTATCGATTGTAATTCAATGCATGGCGCACACTAGATGGCTCCATGTTTTTGGCAAGCCTCACACCCTTTTGCATATTGGATGCAATCCTCCATTATGGAAGGCCAGTAATGGCCATGTCATCTGATTAACCACCTCATTTTGATTCCTGCTTGGTGGGCGTCACATATACCTTCGTGTACTTCAGCCATCACCTGCATTGCCTCTTGTTGTCCTAAACATCTAAGTGCCAACCCTTCTGGAGTTCGTTTAAATAAATCGTTGTCTAACAAGAAATATTGGTTGCGTGTAATTTTACTTTTGTATCTACTCTTGACTCTGGATTTTGTAGATACTGAATGATTGGCGTTCTCTAATCGTTTTGAACCGTATCGATTGGGTCAACCATTTCTAAATTTTTAAACCTGTCATTGACCACTGGCAGACACCTTGACACCTTCACCCATTGTCTATCGACTCCTTCAAGGACTTTTAAACCTGAGGCTAACTGAGCCATTACGTTGGCACTGCCATTATTTATCCGGGGCATATGGATTATAGTTACATCATCAAATCTTGCCAATAGATATGTTGCAATGCTGAAGTACATCTCTAAACCAGGGGCATTGCATTTAAATTCTTTGTTCAATAGTTTTATCACCAGTTGAGAATCTCCAGATATTTGCACTTTAGTGATGTGCATGTCCAATAGTATTTCCAAACCAATGATTAAGGCTTCATATTCTGCCTGATTGTTAGAGCAATCTTTTTCAATCTGGAAAGCAAACTGATGTATGTTACCATCATGAGAGATTAACACTATACCAGCACCAGCTCCTTGGCTAGTTTTTGACCCATCAAACGTCATTCTCCAAGGAGCAATACCCACATATATCACCCCATCTTCTGGGTTACTACTTGGATGATTTGCTAAGAAATCAGCCAATGCCTGTCCTTTCACAGCTTTTTGAGGAACATATGTTAAGTTGTATTCTATCAATGCTAGGACCCATTTTCCCCCTTAACACTGGTCTAGACAACATATATTTTTGTGCTACAACTAGCACATCAAACGGCAACATATAATGTCGAAGTTTAACTACAGTAGAATATAAAGTCAAACATAGCTTTTCAACAACTGTATATTTTTGTTCAGTTACATTTAAGCCTCGACTGAAATAGTAAATAGCCTGTTCAAATCCCTGGTCGTTTTCTTGGGCCAAAAGAGTTCCAAGAGATGACTCTGTTGCCGATACATATAACTTCAAAGGCCTCTCGATCTTCGGTGGCATAAGTACGGGGGGTTTGGTTAGATACTCTTTAATCGATTGAAAAGCCGATTGATGCTCTGCTTCCCATCGATATTTTGTATCTCCTTTCATCCCTAATAATGCTGAAAATGCTTTTGTCTTTCGTGCTAGATTAGCAATGAATCGACGTAAGAAATTGACTTGCCCAAAAAAATGCTGAAGTTCTTTCTTATTTGAAGGAGGTTTAGCATTTATAATGGCCTTTGCCTTGTTCTTATCGATTTCGATCCCCTTTTGATGGACCAAAAATCCTAAGAAGTTACCTGCAGAAACTCCAAATGCGCATTTCAATGGGTTCATTTTCAAGTCATGTCTTCTCATCCGTATAAAAGCATTTTCTAAGTGTTCAACATGCTTTTGATAAATTTCCGATTTAACAACTACATCATCAATGTATACCTCTAAAAACTTGCCAATCATATCATGAAAAATTAAAGTCATTGTCCTTTGATATGTTGTTTTTTAGACCAAAAGGCATAACTACCCACTCAAATGTGCCTATCGCATCAGGACATCTAAATGTTGTTTTATGAATATCTTCATCTCTAAGGAAAATCTGGTTATATCCAACATTCACATCCATGAATGACATAATGGCATGCTTAGACGCAGAATCAGCTAACATATCTACAATAGGCATGGCATATTGATCTTTAAGAGTAGCAGAATTTAAATTTCTAAAATCGATAGATGCTCTTAACTTACCATTTTTTTAAAACATGAACTATGTTCGACATCCATTCGACATACCTGGCTGGTCTGATGAACTTAGCCTTGAGAAGCCGCTTGATTTCTTCCTTTACCAGTAGCGTTACTTCATTCGACATTTTTCTGGGGGCTTGCATAAACAGCTTGAATCCTTGCTTGATAGGTAGTCTGTGTTCCACTAGCTTCCTATCTAAACCCGGCATTTCTTCATAACTCCACGCAAAGCAGTCTTTGTATTCTTTAACTAAGTCAATGATTTTTCTCCTAATTTTGAATGGTAGTTGGGCGCTGATGTAAATTGGCCGTGGATCAACTTCTGTCCCCAGATTTACCTCGATCAATGGATCTTGTGTTTCTATTCTCAGATCATCCAACTTGGCTGGTGCCAATCTAAGATCTTCTAACTGAATTCCGTCTAATCGGTCTTTCTCATCATCTTCAACGCATTTTGCCCAATCGATATGTGATAATCTTGTCAATTTTTTCTCCATGGCATAGACCATTAACTTCCTTAAAGTTTGCATGATTTCTTCTTGTCCTCTCCTAAGCTTGCCCATTTCTTCAACCGCTATCGGCTGATCTTCAAAATGTTTATCATTTCCTTTTATTTCCAATTTTTTTGCAATAGAGGCATATTCTGGTTCCCATTGCATTCCTTTCTTTCTTGACGATCGTCTATCCATTAAAAACTCTCTTCTTGTATGTTTGGTAATGACCTTCGACTTCTAGGTCCAACCATCAAATTGATTCCTCGACATTCCACTAAAACCTCATCTTCATCTAGGATTAGTGGCTCTATTTTATGCTGATAAAATTTAGCTTTAAGACAATTTGACTCTGCTAATAATGGCTTGTCATCGGCCCAAACTAATTCTGCCACCTTCTTGCCATTTTTTTCTTCCCTTCAGAATATTAAAACTTGATGAAGTGATGATGGTATGCAGCCATTTACATGTATCCAATCTCTTCCAAGCAAGGCGTTGAAACTCGAAGAAGAATCAATAACAAAGAATGACGACATCTTTGTTTTCTTTCCCACGGTCAATTCTATTGGGACCACACCCTTTGGTTTAAAGATTCTTCTTGCAAAGTTACACACCATGATTTCAGAGGGAATTAGATCTTTTTCGTCTTTACACAGTTTCCTCAGCATTCTGGTGAGCAAAATGTTTACCGTGGCTCTATTATCGACCAATACTCTGACCACTGGTTGACCATCCATCAGTGTGGAGATAAATAAAGGCTTTAAATGCCTTATCTTTTGAGGATCTGGTTTTGTCAATATGACTCTATTTTCATGATCGATCATTATTCCTTTGTCTGAATGGTTTTGGCTCATTTCACTTGCTTTTCCATCCCCTTCTTTAACCGCAAAGCTGTTTGGTACTGGTTCTTTTTCGTCCTCCACGTCTTCTTCATCTCGAATCATTTGCTCTCCTTTTGGTTCAAATGTGAGGGGAAGAACAAACACCATATTGTAGTCGATACTTGTTTCG
This sequence comes from Escallonia herrerae, assembly GCA_033070095.1. Lineage (NCBI taxonomy): Eukaryota > Viridiplantae > Streptophyta > Magnoliopsida > Escalloniales > Escalloniaceae > Escallonia > Escallonia herrerae. Next base: position 24,917 of record JAVXUP010000724.1, read on the forward strand.
TGTTCTCCAAAAAATAACCTTCTTTTGGTTTCTACCTTCTTAGTTTTTACCGTTGCCTTGTTTTCTTTCTTCACTTCTTTTTCCTCATGAATATCCATCTTTTCTTCCTTATCAACCGACATCTGCTCAAGTGGTTGAAATTTTCCTTTTGCAATCATTGTCTGAAGAACCTCTTCCTCTGTTTGTTTTTTAAGTTAAACTTCAATTAAGTTCAAACCCTTTTCTTCTCTTTTCCAAGTCCACTTCCTCCTTTCGAGCTGGGCTTGTTTGATCTCTAATTCTCTCTGCATTATGGCTGTAAACTTTCTTTGAACTCGACACTTCTGTGTTTGACTTAAACCTTGATACATTTAAGGGAAAGTAACTCTCTCTTGTCCAATTGTATGCCAACCTTCATCAGAAGGGATTTTTGGTTTCAACATCCTAGATTCTTCTCGGTATCTTTGCATCACCCGAAATTCATTTCTTTGTCCGGCTGGTATAGGATTTTTTTCCTTTGTAATTTTTAGACACGTATGTTGGATCAAATGGTCCAGATCTTGGTTTCACCATCTTTGAGCCAAAATGTCCAGCTCCTATGTTGTTTTGATAGATGACTTGATTAGCCATATTTGGCTGTCTGAAACTCATGCCTGACCTAAAAACCCCGATTTTCCTGGCCTGTCTTCTGGTACTGTTTCTTGACGCATCTTATCTTTTGTCAAGTGCTCTTTTCGCCGCATTTCTCTAGAGGAACCACAACTCTGACATAATGGCTCCCCTATCGGTCCGATTTTTGACACAAAAGTGCCCATCTTCATAATCACACTTCTTTTGTTGGAACTGCTTTCTTCATCAGTCCATATAAAATTTCCCTTTTTTTGTTTTTACGGCCGAATATCTCGTTTGTATCATATTCTGAACTCAACATACCTTTAATTTCTCTCATGTTACAGTCTCTTTCCAAAGGCTTTCTCATCTTGAAATTGTCATCACCAGAACCTTCATCCTCTCTTGAACAATCGATTGGGTTGTAGTCCACAGATACCATATTTTCATCGAGCACCATCTCTGAAAAAGGATCACTGTCTACTTCCATCACCTCTTTATCTTTGTCCACGAATTTGAGGAGTCCAGCTTCGATTTGATCCTGCACAACATTTCAAAAAATAACACAATTGTTAGTATTATGACTAATAGTATTGTGCCACTTACAGAATTTTGACTTCTTATCCTTTGGTATTTGAAGAGGTCCTTGCAGCTGAATGAATTTAATCTACAAAAGATGATCAAAGATTTGATCCGCTTGATTTATATTGACTGAATATTTCCTCAACGGAGGCGATGGATTCAACTTGTTTGGTTATCTCAAAGGCAAGTTGATGGGATTTTTTTACTTTAACCAGAGTATCACAGGTGACTGGCTTCTTTCCAACCATCTCTGCAGCGTCTACCTCTAGATCGATGGGATCTTGGTAATAAGTTCCCATTGAAGAATTTTTCTTAATCTGCTCTTCCTTCAACAAAGTTTCATATCGAGTCACTCTGGACGATAACTCAAAAACATTTCTAAATTCTATTCCCTCAAATTTTTTCCTAATTTCGAGATCTAGGCCATTGAGAGCTAAATTTGTCAATTCTGATTCTGACATTTGAAAATGGCATTTATTTTTTGAGGCTTTGAATCTTTCCAAAAACTGTTCAGCATTTTCTCCTGAATGTTGTTTCAGCCTAGCCAAATCAGCCAAGGAAATTTCAGGTTCCATTTTAAAAAATTGAGCATGAAATAAAGCTTCCATGTCTCTAAAAGAGAACACTGAATTAGGTGGCAAATTTGCGAACCATGAGAATGCTACGCCAGTCAATGAATATTGAAACCATTTTAACTTGACCCAATCAACTTGGCCCAAGTCTCCACATTGAAAGGTAAACCTAGCGATGTGTTCAATGGTCGACTGATTTCCTTCACCATGGAAAAGACTAAATTTTGGGATCTTTGCCCCCTTAGGTATTTCCTACTGATCGATATCAACAGGGTATGGTTTTGGATATAAAGGCCTATCAATAGGCTTGTATTCCTGACCCATTCCAACTCGTGAAAATTCATGAGGAAATTATGGCATCTGATTCATTTCAACTCGATGAAATTCATGTAGTAGATGAGGCACTTGGCCCATTCCAACTCGATGGAATTCGTGTGGTAGGTGCGGTACAGGTTTGTAACCTACCCTTTCTCTATTGTTTATTTCACCGTTATCGATCGTCTCTTCAAATATTGAGTTTTCAAACCTATTCACCCTTTCTAGGTTCCTTTTGTGAGGAGGAACATAGGTACCCTCTACTCCCTGATTAGCATAATGCTGGCTGTTCCCATTTCTAGGGACGTTGATACTATTGAGCCATGTATCAGGATTCTTTGTTCCACTTCCTCCAACTTCTTTCCTATTTGGCCCGTTTTTCCCTCCGTTAATAGGTGCGGGAATGTACCAACCAGAATCATGCGGTTGATTTGAGCTTAAACCATTTGCTTGCTTTACAGCATTTTCGATCCTTATAGGAGACCCGTCGATCTCCACAGGATCAACATGATCGATAATATGGGCTTTCCCCTTTTGCAATTTCGAATTTACTACTTTAGCAATAAAAGTAGTCTGTTTTTGGATTTCTCCTGACAGACCTTTTACCATTTCTTTTTCAGAGGAATTTCTTTCCTCTGAAGCTCGCTTCACTTGTTCTACTATTTTAGAACTGAATCGATAGTGTATCTTCAACACAACCGATGAACTGAGTGAGATCTTTATTGCCTCTCGGGTCTGAGGACTTCACTAAAAAGGAAAATTCACTGATAATAGAACACTAACTAGATCGATAATCGATGCGCCCACTTGAATTACAAACACTACTATGATTGTGAATCGAACACAATTCTTACAACGAACTATGCTTCCTATCGAAGCTACACACATCATCTAAAAGTTTTCCTACGAGAGAAATGTGCAAGCTATCTACGTTATTTTCATAGTCTAATATAGTTAGAAAGATTGACGACCCTTTTTCTGTTACCTTTCATCTGTTTTATACTTGAGAATATATGTAACCGCTTTTCTTTGGTAACTGTCATCCTTTATCTCTATTGGAGACACTTCTCAATCTTCATGATCAATGATTACTTCTGAAAACTCCTTAATCGTGTCCATTGTGGTTCATTTCAAAATTCCCACTAACCGACTTCCATGGTGCGTTATCAATCGTGACATTGATTGGCGGTTTCCTCCTTCTTGTGCGGCTTATTCAAATATTTGGTTCTCCCACATTCTTTACTTATTTATCAACTCCTTATAACTCGGTAACAGATGATAACTACTGTAACCGTGCTCTTTTCTACTTCCTTCGTTTATGCATTCTTTTGTGGTTATCATTATGCCACGTGTCTGCATACTATTGGTAAAAATATTTGGTGCCAACACTACCCTTTTAGAAGCTGGGTTTGAGATGTGGATTTCGTATGGGACCAATTTGGTTCATAGATCATAACTCGAACAACTTTGTCTTAGCCATTTATATGTCTAGCAAGACCGGATATATGAGATGAGTTTTATATCATTCCATTGGCACAAATCTAGCGTGTTATTATTCAATATCATCGGAAGAAATGTATCAATTTGTTTTGCCCGGGGCAGTTCACAAGATTTCCGCAGATCTTGTATGGTTATATGTACGGAACCAATCTGTCATTGGAACCATGTGGTATCTCTTCTTGCTTAAGTTAACCAATAATTCCTCTTCCATTGTGTCGCCGGACTTACACCCCATGACTCTTTTCCTTGTGTCGACTGAATTTTCCGCGGGACTCTTTTCCTTGTGTTGTCAAACTTGCCCCAGGACCTTCTTTCTATCGGTCGTCAGACCTCGTGTCGAGACCTCATTTCCCATATGGGTGGACCTTGCCTCCAGACGTTCTTTTCTTGGTTGTTGGACCTTGCCCCGAGACTCTTTCCCTTACTTGTTGGAGCTCATTTCAGATCTTAAATCGTATGCATCGGAGCTCAAATCCACTATGCCTTGCCCTCAACTTGAACCTCACTTTTCATGGCAAGCATCAGGTCACCGCTCCAAACTCAGCTAGTTTTTCTCTACCACCTTGAGTTTGAGGGGAGATGTTAAATAATGCACCCTCCATCCCATAAAAATTAATCATATTTTCTTTTTTTAGGTCGTCTCACAAAAATTACTCATTTTTAAAATGAAGAAAGATTATGTAGATATTTTTTTCCTTCATATTTACTCTTATTACACTTTTTTCTTATATTTCTCTCTCCGCGTTTAACTTTTTATTAACCCATTTTCTCTTTCCTACCCCAAATTTTAATATTTTTTATTCTATTTTTCTCTCAACATTTAACACTCCGCTAACTCATTTTCTCTCTCTTGGCCCACTTTCTTCCCCTCCTCTCTCTAACAGGTAAAATGAGAAATACAGAACATATAACTTAAATCCTTAATCTGTGTGCAAAAAAAGTTGATTAAATCATATCGGACGTTTAGGAAGTAATATATTAGTGAGAAAATTCCAACAAAATGTTATGCTTTTTCACACCCTCATTTGTTGCTAAAAAGTACATTAAAGATAAACTACTAAATTTTTTTGCGACCAATGAGGTATAGACAAACATATATATGGTGTGGAATAGACATTCCTTTTATCAATTCATTAATATTACCTTCTCGCAGTTCCTTTTCGAAGTCTAGTACAATATAGTGGTAGCTTAGTTCTTGTATTTTGGATATAGGCATGAGTTTATATCACGTCTCTCCAATATGGTGACAAGCAAAGGTTAGTTGTAGCTCTTACTGCTCCCATATCCATGATATTCAAATTTTCATATTAGGTTTGGTATTGTTGTAAGATTCCCACCCATAGTTAGAAGACCTCAGATGGAATCATATGACATATACCCTCATCAAGTGCTTTATCAAATCTCGCTTGGGATACTTTTAGAAGAAAAAAAAAAGGTATTGATTTTGGAAGGGATATCCAGTTGGATAAGGGTCACGGATTTTTGGGATTCAACTCTTGAGCGTTCTCTTGTACTTTTCTCAATATTGTCATAGTACATAGAAGTTTGCAAGTCCCATGGAGATAGACACTTTATAGCCAAATCACATTAAATCTTGTGTCCATATATTTCTGCTTACCTTACAGTTTTCGTAATTATTCTTTTTTATTATATACCAATGTTTCCGCTACATCTGCTTGAGTGATACTAACAAGTGATATCAGAGCTTTTGTTATATATTGTTATTGCAAAAAAGATGGTGGGTACAAAAATTAATATTGAGCCTTTTAATGGAAAAAAATAAATTTAGTTTTTGGCAAAGTACGGTCAAAGATATTTTGGTGCAAGAAGGACTCATAAAAGCTTTATCAGGCAAAAAGCCTATAATGATGGATGTTGATGATTGGAAGGAGTGTGAGACAAATGCTATGAGTACAATTTCTTGAGTTTGGCTTTCGAGGTCAATTATAACATGCTAAGGAAACTTCTCCTTTAACGATATGGAGTAAAATATTTAAATGTCAAAGTCTTTGACAAATCGATTGTACAACAATGCATGGATGACGGTTCAGTTATTAGAGATCATTTGAACTCATTCAGCAAAATCGCCGCAAAGTTACTGAATGTGGAGGTCAAGATTGACGAAGAAAATCTAGCTATTGTATTGCTCTCATCACTTCCATCAGCTTATGAGACCTTGAGAACAACACTGCTCGTTTGGAAGAACGTGCTCACAGTAGATGAGGTAACTACGACCCTCTTGAAGACAAATAGTCTCAAAGATTCAGGAGACGGTTCCAATGCAGATGGCCTTGTTGCAAGAGCATATCCAAAGTCGGATTCAAGAAGCAACAAGAACTCACAACGAGAAAAATGAATTGGAAATGCCAAATCTCAATCATAATCAGGTGCACAAGATGGTGTCATATGCCATCATTGTAAGGTGAAGGGCTACTATAAAAATCAGTGTCAAGAAATCAGATAAGGGTGAAGCAAATATTCTTTTATGTTCGGAACTAGTTTCAATATGTAACAATTCTTTGACTGGGAGTTGGATTTTAGACTCTGCATGCTCATACCATATGACCCCGAAAAAGAATTGATTTAATACATATATACCATGTGATGCCGGGAGTGTTCCAAAGGGTAACAATGCTGGTTGTAAAGCCATCAGAACACTCTTGGCATCACATGGTATGAGCATGCATACTCTAAAATGCTCTTTGTTCAGACATTCATTTTTCTCTATCTTGATCATGAACTGTTTCTTTATAACAAGACATCATCTCCACTGCCTGCCACCAATGCTAGAAAAAAAACCATATCCTCAAAACCATACCGGCTAGGAACCTTTTTAACACATTTCTCTCTGCCTTTGGCTATACTTTACTGCTCGTCTTAGTGCTGCACTGGATCTTCCATGGACTGTTGATCAACTTCTTGTGATTCATAGTCATTTATTTCCACCTCTATAATCTTACCATAATTTTTAACCACTCAGGTTTCTCGGTATTTTGCTTCGTCGTTACGGAGGATTCGTCGAAGACACGTTGCAACTAACAATCCTCTTCTTAGCAACTGGTAACCTTTTACACAGGCTTTATAACCAAGGAATGTGCACTTCCTTGATTTTGCATCCAATTTTAAACGCTCTTCATACTTCACATGCACACAAGACCAATCGCAAATTCTTAACAAAAAAAAGTTAACTGGTTTACCTATCCAAATCTTTTCAGGTACCTTTCCATCAAATGTTACTGTAAGAGTTCAATTGATGATATATAACAAGCTGTGTTAACTGCCTCAGCCCAAAAACGCTTCGGCAAATTTGCATGTAACCTCATGCATCTAGCCATTTTCAATAGAGTTCTGTACATTCTCTTGGCCACTCTATTCTGTCATGGAGTTCTAACTGTGAAGTGACGGGTGATGCCTTCCCACTTACAAAACTCCAAAAATTTTGTATCATTGTTTGCCATGCCATTGTCAATTCTGAAGTACTTTAACTTACGGTCTCTGATTTCCAACCTGTGCTTTCCACTGCTTGAAAATGTTAAATACTTCAGATTTATGCTTCATAAAATAAAGCCATACCTTTTTGGTGTAGTCATCAATGAAATTGAAGAAAGTAACGTGCGCCACCTTGTGAAGTAAACATCTAAAGAGACGTAATCTAGAACACCCTTGCTGGTATGAGATGTTGCACTCTTTAAATCTAATTTTGTGTTGTTTCCTATACATACAGTATTTGCAAAAATTCAACTTACATGATTTTATACCTTTCAACAAGTTTCTTTTATGAACTGCTGACATACCTTGTTCACTTATGTGCCCAAGCCTAATCGGATTCTGGAGGAGTAGTAACTGCCACTCCACCTGTAACAGTGTTATCGACCATTCTATACAAGTTACGCAGTTTCTGACCTTTCATAACGACCATAACACTTTTAACTTTTAGAACTCCACCTTGAGCAGAAAACCCATAACCCGACGAATCTAATGCTTCCATAGAAATTAAGCTCTTCCTTAGATTAGAAATGTGTCGTACTTCAGTTAAAGTTCTGACCACAATATCAAATATCCTGACCTTTTATGGTGCCTATTCCAATAGCTTTACAATTAACATTGTTACCCATTAGAACACTTCCAGCATCACATGGTATATATGTACCCAACCAATTCTTATCCAGGGTCATATGCTATGAGCATGCATAGTCTAAAATCCAACTACCGGTCAGAAAATTGTTACCTGTCGAAACTAGTGCCGAACATAAGAGAAAGGTCTGCTTCACCTTATTTCTCTTCGGCAACACTAGCCGTGCTTGTAGGCTTCTTCTTGGCTTGTAGTTCCTTCAAATCCTTTCTTATTTATTGACAATGATTTTTATAGTGGCCCTTCACCTTGCAATAATGGCATATGATACCATCTCGTGCACGTGATTGTGATCGAGCTTTGTCCTTACCATTTACTTTTCCCCGTTGTCAGTTCTTGTTGCGTCTTAAATCAGACTTTGGATCTGCTCTTGCAACAAGGCCATCTGCATTAGAACCACCTCTTGAATCTTTGAGACTATCTGTCTCCAAGAGGGTCGTAGTCACCTCATCGACTGTGAGCATGTTCTCCCTAACGAGCAGTGTTGTTTTCAAGGTCTCATAAGCTGATGGAAGTGATGAGAGCAATAAAGTGGCTAGATATTCGTCGTCGATCTTGACCTCCACAGTAATTCTATGGTGATTTTGCTGAATGCGTTCAGATAATCTCTAATATCTCAACCGTCATCCATGCATAGGTGGTACAATTGCTTCTTGAGATACAGTCGATTTGTCAAAGACTTTGACATGTAAATCTTTTCTAACTTACTCTATATGGTTAAGGAGAAGTTTCCTTTAGCACGCTACATTTGACCTCAGAAGAATTGTACTCACAGCCTTTGGCTTACACTCCTGCAATCATCGACATCCATCTTTTCAGGCTTCTTGCTGATAAAGCTTTCATGAGTCATTCTTGCACCAATATATCTTTGATAGTACTTTGCCAAAGACTAAAATTATTTTTTCCATTAAAGGGATCAACATCAATTTTTGTGCTCACCAATATATAACAAAAGCTCTGATACCACTTGTTAGTATCACTCAAGCAGATGTAGTGGAAACATTGGTATATCATGAAAAATTATTATTACGAGAACTGTAACCTAAAAGGATAAGTGCAGAAATATTTGGACACAAGATTTAATGTGGTTCGGTTATAACATACCTACCTCAATGGGGCGTGCAAAATTTATCGTACTATGTGAATATCGAGACAATTACAAGTGAATGCTCAAGAATTAATCTCAAAAATCTGAGACCCTTATCGAACTGGATACCCCTTGTGCACCCCACTCGATATTATCTCTCAATGAAGAATGAGGTTACTCAAACTCTCTGTTGCTCACTCACTTTGGAATGAGCTTAGCAATAGATAAAAGACCTTATTGACTTATTTATCTAATTGCACATGTTTGTTTGTTAGTTAGGTGTGCCACTAAATCTATATTAATTTTGACTCCAATAGTCCATATAGGCACATTTCCATTTCCCATGCAAGTCAACAATTCAATATTGGTCAATTGTTGAATACCATTGATTCGGTGACCAAGAAAGAAAAATTCACAATCACACACCAGTCGGATTCATGTAGACGGTTACAGGCTACTAGGTGATGTGCTTCATACCATATATTTGGAACGAGTGGACACTGCAGACCAGGAATGAACCATTTGCTACTATAAATATCAAACCTGTTGCCAACTCGATCAACAAAAATTTGTGGGAAAATGACGCAAGATAACGGGGCTTTTTCAGTTTGACAGGTAACGGATTAAAAGCATCTTTCACATACTTGAGGCGAATAGACAGAGACTTCGTAAACTGAGTCTTTTCCCAGCTGCTTGTGGGGCGGGGCGATTCACAGTGCGATGCCCTGTTTTTAAGCTTCCTCTTTCAGGCGAGGACTTCGCTTGAGTCCACGCTGCTTCCTGGGTGGGCTTCCTGTCCGGTGCTCTATTCACCTGGTTTTAGGGGTTTGCTTCGTTCGTTTTGTTGTTAGCTTTACTGTTTGTTTCAGTATGTCTTCTTCCAGTTCGGATGAAATTCTGATCTTAGAACGTTGTGGTCATGCGGTTTCGGTAGACCCAGAGCTCTTTTCATTCCAGAAATCAAAGTGGGCCAATACTTTGGTTGGGAAGTTTATTGATTAGCGTGTCTTCCCTCTTACGCTGGTCCGCCGTGCGGTGCGTCAATTCTGGCGACTTCTGGGTTCGGTTAATATTCAAATTGTTTGGGATTTCTACGCTTTTCATTTTTCTGATGCTTTAGACATGGAGTGCCCCTTTTAGCTGAAGGGCCTTGGAACATCCATGGTGGGCTATTGGTGTTTATGCGGTGGACCCCCTTCCTGTGTATCCCTCGCCTGCAATTTCCAACGGTTAACTTATGGGTGCGCTTGAATGATATTCCGGCCGAATTTTACTTCTATGAGTTGGCAGTGAAGTTTGGGAGTTATTTTGGCGAGGTTTTAGCTGTTGATTGGTCTGTTAATCGTCAGTTTCGTAAGGATTATTTTCGTGTTCTGGTTAAAGTTTTTGTTGATGAGCCGTTAGTGGCAGGTGTTTATGCGCCGACGTTGGCTGATCATGGAATTTCGATATGGACGGCGTATGAAAAGGTCTTCAGGGTATGCTACCGATGTGGGCTTATTGGACATGCCAATCGTGATTGCCACGTCTCTCTTCTCCAAGCTCAACGCCAGGTTGAGATGGTAATGGCCCGTTACGCTCATCCCGAGAATTCTCAGTTTTATTCTCAAGCGCATCGGCCTTTGTTTTCTCGTGCCTGTGTGTATTTGCGAATTCTGGTTCGAATCGAACTACTCGTATCCGTATTGCAACGGGGCCAGTTGATGATCCACCGCTGCATTCAGCTTCTCCTTTCGGATATTGAGGTGTTGTCCAGTTCATCATCGTCGCTGGTTAGTGTTACCTCTTCTGCCCCACTTGAGGTTGACTCCACGAAATTCCACTCCATAGATACTAATCTGGAATGGTGTGCCTAATCGTTGCCGACGGTCTCTTCCCCTCCGGTGGCCGGAGTTGCGCTACCTATCGGCGGCGCGTCACCTGCTTTTCCTCGGGAATTGGTGACCTCCACCATGCGTTATTCTGTTTTCCAGATGGCGCCCACGTATCCAAGTGCGTGGCAAGCTTTTACCGACATGGTTTCTCGTGCCATGCATGCATCTGTTGATATAAACTGGGCACTGGCAGTTGTGATTTGGATGAAAGTGGAGAGTTGGATCAGGGTAGACTTTGGGCCTTGTGCAAAAAACTTTGGACTGTCTTTATCTGGCCCTTTTCCTTTTCATTTGGATGCGCCTGTTGACTTTAAAGGCAAGGCTAAAGCCCTTTCACCTGAGTCCAATCGGGCTGAGGCCTCTGTCCATTCTTCTTACTCTCAAGCGGTGCATGATCTGAACTTTGGGATTAGGGATCAATATGGAACTAACCTCCCTGCCTTTGGGCCTGGTTCGCATGATCATGAGGCAGGCCCATTAATAATTTGGCCTAAATTTGTTGCTCCCACTCCCGCTGTTATGTCCTCCCCTGCCTCTGTCCCTTCGCAGGTTCCATTGCAGATGGTGGCTGAACCGTCTCAACTCTCCCCTGTCCTTCATATTCGTGTTGACTCTTTTGAGGACGATATGGAATTGGAGGAGGCTGCGGCAATCGAGTACTTGGTTTTGGTGGACACTACCTGTGCTAATCTTGCGTTGTCCTCTGTGGGTCTTGTGGCAGAGGGCTCTTCTGGTGGACTGGTGGTGGTTTTCAGGGTCTTGAGAGTGCTACCGGTTTGGCGCCGGGGACACTGACTACTTTTGCACCCCCTTCTGTTGCTCCAATGCTTAGCTCGCGGCCTTTTTTAGTCCAAAGTTCGGAGGGTTCTTCGGCTGTGGCCTCTGCGTCATCTCTTTCTTCTGCTTTATCCTTTTCGAGTTCGCGTAAGAGAGGCCGACAAGTCCATTAGCAGGCTGACTCTGCCGATTTGGATTCCAAGCGTCTCAAATTAGTGGATTCCTTGGACATCATGCGCCCACTACGTTCATTTATTTCTTTCCCTAAGACTACTCGTTATACTGCACTGGTAGATTCTCTTCATTTTCCTGCTTCTGGTTTTTGCTCTACTTGTCATTATGATACTTGCTTTGTGCGACTGGGCTGTGTGGATGATGAGTTGCTTGCGCCTCTCCCTGAAAGGCTAGACAATCTAGGTCATGACCCCCTGTTGGTCTCTCTAGTGCTTTCTGCGGACTCTCCTGATGCTTTGGTGGTTGGGCTTCACCAACCACGGGTTCTTCAATGAAATTTTTGTGCTGAAATTGTGGAGGACTGGTCAATCTGCCATAGTTCGTATAGCTCACCGTTTGATCCGTGCGCACTCCCCTGACTTAGTTTTCCTTATGGAAACTAAGATGGCCTTTGATTCTGTCAGTGTGCTTTTTCGCCGTTTGGGGTTTGTTCATAGCGTCGGTGTTAATGCTGTGGGGGTTAGTGGTGGCCTTTGGCTTGGTTAGCGAGAATCGGTGGTCGTCTTCTATTTGTTTCACCGATAAGCATCTTATTCTCATCTCCTGTCCGGGGTTCAGTGGGGGGGCTGTTTTCGTTGGGTTTTTATATGGACATCCGCAAGTCAAGTTTCGGCATGCAACTTGGGTTCATGTAGCCTCTGTTCTAGCTAGAAATCCGGGCCCCTTTGTTTGTCGGGTGATTTTAATCAAGTTTTATGTTCCTCTGAGAAGACATGTCGTCACTCTGTTGATATTTTTGGAGCGCAATTTTTGCGTGATTTTTTAGGGTCTTCGGTCTTTCTAACATTCGATGGGTAGGTCCTCTGTTGACTTGTGTTCGAGGTTCGCCCGATCAAAGTTTTCTTTATGAAAAATTAGACCAGGTTATGACGTCCCTGATTGGATTCCATGCCCCCATTCTGTGTGATACGACGCCTTTGCGTCAGTATTTTCCCAGCCCTGCCTGTTCGAAGTCATGTGGCTCTCTAACCCCACTTGTCTTTTATTAATTCCGTCTCTTTGGCACCCTGCAGGGTCGGGTTCACCTTCATTTCAGTTAACGCGCTCTCTCAATTTCTTGTTGTCTTCGCTTTTTGACTGAAGTAAGGTTCATTTTGGTCGTTTGAGTCTCCAAATTTTGGAAGTTCAACGGCGCCTGCAGGCTTCACAAATTGATGTTCATTCGTCTGTTAGTGTGCATTTGGATGACTTCTGGCTTCGTCGTATTTTGGACTTCCTGTTACAATGTGAGGAGATTTTTTGAGTCAGCGTTCTAAAATCCAGTGGTTGGAATTATGTGACCGTAACACTATATTTTTTCATACCTCCACTGTTATTCGGCAAGGTCACAACCGAAGTGTGTCCCTTTGTGATGACACTGGTCTGTTTTTGACTGACGTCGAAGCCATCCGAGCATCTCTCTGTTCCTACTTCCAAAAATTGTTCACCTTAGTTCCTCAGCCTGTTGGTCTCTGTCTCTTTGGTCCTGGGTCCCTTCATTTTCCTATGAAGTTCGTTGTTACCTTCCCAAATTCAGCAACTAGAACAACCTTTTAGTCGCAAGAAAATTAAGGCTACCCCTTTTCAAATTGGAGGGTTCAAGGCTCCTGGGCCTGATGGTTTCCCGACCATTGTTTTCCAACGCTGCTGGCATGTAATGAGTCCTCTGGTTACCCGTGCTGTTCCGTCCTTTCTCATTTCTGGGCACATGCTTCATGAGGTGAACTGCTCGGTCATTTCCCTGGTTCCCAAAATAACCTTGCCTCTCTCAGCGGTGGATTTCCGGCCTATTAGTTTATGCACTGTCATCTATAAAATTATCTCTAGGGTCTTAGTTAATTGGATGAAGCCTCTTTTGGAGACTCTCATCTCTCCCTACCAAAATACTTTTGTTGCGGGGCGCTGCTTGGCTGTTAATATTCTGCTTACGCAAGAATTAACGACTGCATGCGGCTCCATTTTAAGGGCAAGACTGTGCTCATTGGGCTTAAACTAGATATGAGTAAGGCCTTCGACCGCATGCGTTGGGACTTCATTGAAGACGTGCTTCTTTGTATGGCCTTCCCTCGTCCGTGGTCACGCTAATCATGCGTTGAGACTTCTTCCCATCTTGCGGTATCCGACAAGGCGATCCTCTCTCGCCCTTCCTGTTTATCCTTGGTTCAGTTTTTGTCGGCTGCCTTACTTCAAGCGGAAGCTTTTGGGTCCATTGCGGCTATCTGGGCTAGTTCCCAGTTGCCCCTGTCACGCATCTGTTGTATGCGGATGATATCTATTTATTTATTTCCCTTAAGGACAATGTCGACCTAATGATGTCTAATCTGGTTCAGATTTTAGACTTTTCCTGTCGTGTATCTGGGAAATAAATCAATTGGACAAAATCTTGTCTCTCGATTAGTCCTAATGCTTCTCCGTGCATCCGCACACAAATTGAACATCGCTTGAACTTTAGCAGTCAAACTCGTTTTGGGAAGTATCTCAGGGTGCAATTGGATGTTTCCACAGATTGAAAAGCCATCTTCTACGGGGTTATTCATCGGGTCCAAGATCGGTGCGGCCATTGGCTTGGCCTGTTACTTAATAAAGCCGGTCGCGCAACTCTCATTAACTCTGTCCTATCTTCTCTTCTTATCCACTATATGATGGTGTATAAGTTTCCTGCTTGGGCGTGTAAACAGCTTGATCAAATCCTTGCTCGGGTCTGGTGGTCTGGTGATGCCTCTCATCGTTCTATTCATTGGATCGCTTGGCCTACCTTATGTTTACCTAAAAAAGTTGGCGGTTTGGGTTTTCGTGACCTTCGCTCCTTCAATGAAACCTTACTTACGAAACAGGCTTGGAAGCTTTGGTCCGTGCCTACCTCACTTGTTGCTCAGGTTTTTAAAGGGCTCTATTACAAATCTCATGCTTTTTTCCAGGCTTGTTGTCCTTGGAACAATTCTTGGACTTGGCGAAGTCTACTTGTAGGCCAAAGGGTTCTGAAACAAGGCATTAAGTGGCATGTAGGTGATGGGCGGTCTATTTATGTCTGGATGGACTGGTGGTTGCCGAACGTGCCTCCATCTCAGGTGGCAGGAATGATGACGGATGATAATCATCATTGGCGTGTTAGTGAGTGTTAGTGATTTATTTCTCTCGGACACTCGAATTTGGAATCTGCCTCGTATCTTAGCACATTTTCCTGCTACTATTGCAATCCATATCTTTCACCTCCCATTGCTTCCTTTTGGTACGGTTGATGAACCTTTTTGGCCTCATGGAACTGATGATGGATTCGTGGTACGACGGGCTTATCGGTTTATTCAACCTTCTCATACTCAGTCAATTCCACCGGCGTCAACCTAACCTTCATAGTGTTTAGCCCAAATTATGGA
Source organism: Escallonia herrerae (assembly GCA_033070095.1). NCBI lineage: Eukaryota > Viridiplantae > Streptophyta > Magnoliopsida > Escalloniales > Escalloniaceae > Escallonia > Escallonia herrerae. The sequence goes on from JAVXUP010000724.1 coordinate 39,931, forward strand.
AGTTGTCGATTCCTGAGAAAATTTGGATTTTCTTATGGCAGTTGCTGCATCAAAGGCTTCCCCTTCGTTCCGCTTTACTTGTCTGCAAGTGTCCAGTACCTAACATATGCCCTTTATGTTCGGGCGAGTCTGAAACCCATCATCACCTTTTCCTCCTTTGCCCTTGCATTTGCAATGTTTGGTCCATAGCCCTATTACGTAGCCATCCACCTTCTTCTTCCACATCCATAACTGACTCGCTTCGACATTGGTTTGGTCTGCCAGTTTTTCGCCAACTCCATGCTCTACTTTGCGTTGTTTGGATCTCTCTCGTTCTCTAGAATATTTGGAAAGTGCGTAATGATCAGGTTTTTCGCAATACCCAATTTTCTTTACCAGGACTTCTAATTAGTAGTGATTTCAATATATTCCGGGGCGCTCGCCCTTTTTGGTGTGCCCTACAGAAACTTCGGGCTACGGATGGGCATGATGAATGGAACGGACTCACCATTTTGGTTTCGTGCATTTCTTTCCTCCCCTTTATCCCCCTCCGTTTCGGATACATGCTATTGTCCCATACCTTCCATTCCGGTTTTTTGTTCAGTGCTTGTGACTGCTTCTGGGTTCGGCATCGGTTTAGTTCTTTTTAATGATTGTTGGTTGCCGATAAAAGCCCTCACTGATTCTGTGTCATCTGATAGCTTGCCTTCTGCTCTCGTGGAGGCTTTACTGCTAGCTTTTACCTTGCTGCATTCTCTACATCACTTGCATGTGATTTTTCTCATGCCTCGTGATTTACTGTCGCAGATGGTGACCCGTAGGCCGCATGACAGCTTGCGTCCTGGCCTTTTGTCAACTTTGCTTGACAGCTGCTGAAAGTTTCATTCTGTACATATTGCCTCGGGAAACCATTTTTCCCGGGCAACACTTTTTGGCTTATTAACTGAACAATAAGCAACACTTTTCGGCTAATATGCCCAAAAAACACAACTAATTGCTTTTACGAAAAGCGAAGGCTCATGCCAATTGCCAAACCATAACTTACCTTTTACCCATGCTGGTTGCACATTATACTATGGAGTAAACAGCAGGGGTCCGAGCCTCAAAGTATGCTAGGACGTCCCTCATTTATGAATGGTTCCGAATAGGATTGCAGTACTACTATTTCGTATATTGATGAAGTGAAGTGAGAAACAGCAGTGGCTTCTAAAATATTTGCAGTCGTTCGTTTCAGGCAACCATAAGAAGAGAAGCCCAATATTTATCTTTACGATTCCATATAATGTCATGGATCTTTCATGGATGAGCGACTATACATCTGTTAGAAGGGTTATACATTAGTTTTTGGTTAGTTTAAGGACAATTTTTGGCATTTTTATATGGCTATATGCCTCTGGAATAACTCTTACTACATATAACTCCTACCCGTAGCTTGGCACTGAGACAACCACAAGTCCATTTGTTCTATGATCTGTTGCCTGACTTTGTGAACTGCATCCGGAGAGCTGCAACTCTGCGCATTTCCTGGACGATTTAAAACGATACCTCGTTAGAGTAGAAATTGTGAGGTGGAGAAAAATGACGAGAATGGTAACAACAGGTTGAACATGAAAAAGCCGGGCCATGGCAAAACCAGGTTTAAGTGGTGAGGTGGTTAGATTGTAAAGATCAAGAAGGTGGCCAATCTATGCTTTAGTACCCAAAACCTCAGATTTTCTGAAGGACTATGCGGTTTATAGTGGTAAAAATCAGAGGGGGGCAGCTAAAAAGTAGATCTGATTCTCAGCAGGGCTGTCCATGCATGATGCTGAAATACCGTGTGGATAAGCAACTAAAAACAGGATGACCTCGCCGACTAAGAAAACACTCAGCACATAAGTGGAGTAATAAACAGATGATCACATGTACTAAGAAACTATAGCCAACATGTGGCACAACTTTTCGGGTTGAACACTTGCAGGAAACTACATCACATAGTACTGGAGCACTTGCCAATCTTGTGTCGTTTTACTTTAGTATGGTCTCAATGCCAATGCAACTGATGAGCGAGATCATTACACCAATGTACAGACCGGGACCCTAGGGAATTCCTAAGTGCATCCGTCCATTTTCAATTCTGTCAACAAAACAGCTTAGTTTGAGTTTTAACATTTTAAAAGTTAGAATTGGAGCCTCCGTCACAAGGGCCCTAACCAATACCTTTTTTTTCCCCATTCTTCTTTTGTTCATCGTAGTGAAAATTTACCATCCCACTACATTTCTCTCAATATCTCAAACATCAAAGCCTCACACACAAACACAAACAAGCACACACACCTATACACACAAATGAAAGAAAGAAGCATCCTTGTTCTAAACACCCCACTAAATTCCTGTTTCAAAACCAAACCCCAGAATGAATGGGCCACACATAACTGACTTTTAAAATACATACCTTCCGGGGTTAAAGGAGCCTGGGGACAACCTCGTAGATCAGTTCCATGGCCACAATTATGACAAGTGATGACGTACGAAGGCACTAGAAGTTTAAAAAAGATGGGTTTAGTACAGGAGGAATAACTATAACAAACAAGATAACATGTAAAATCTTGTTCTGCCAGACAATTAATTGTTTCTACAATTACTAAACGACGCTCGATGAGCTACTGATGTATGAATCTGTCTCTTGTACTTGGAAGGAAGTTTATTAAGCCGGGAAACAATGGAAATGACCAGACTCAAAACACTTCCCTGTTACCGTTTTAAAGAGCCCAAGGCAGGAAAGACCAAATGCAGTTTGCAGGCCAAGGCCAAGTGCAGTTTGAAGATTAATAAATGGCTACGACTATTTCAAACACTAGAATGGGCTTCGAGGCTCCAATGATGAGGTAGTCCATGCTACAATCATGGATCAGACATATGGTCGGGATGAAAGTACCATTGGAGCCTAAGGTGCTCCGCACACTGCAAAACTTTGCACGAAACAACAAATATACTCGTTGAAGTGGTTAAGGACTTACTATCTGGAGATGAAGTCTGTTTGGATGCATGCCGCCAGGGGTCTTGTGATCCATTAGTAAAGACTATTTTTGAGCCTGCCAATTCAGAGTCCATCAAAATACAAGCATTTCACAATACTAGTGGAAATGGGAATTGCAGTAAAAATAAAATACAGACTCTCTCTCTCTCTCTCTCTCCCTCCCTCCTTCCCCAACAACCACCCCACGCCACACCCAAGAAAGAAAAGAAGAAAAGGGAATGCAAAATCCTGGAACAGGGATCAGCTCAAGCAATTGCAAACCTAATGAAATATGTGTTGCAACGAAATGTGAAACAGTTTCCAGCTGAATGTCTAAAAGTTTCTTCACAAAAAGATACCTGGACATCAGGAGATAAAGTAGGCCCGTTCTAGGGAGGAAGATCGATCTACAAGGAGATCTGCTTCCAGGTAAGCATATTTATAAAAAAAAAAATTTAACTAAGCATCCATCACTTATCACAATAGGCTGTTCAGTTTCTTACCTAGGGAGATCTTTCTATACGTAGAAAAGAAAGTAACAAAACGACCCATAAGATCATGGTTGAGATCATCATGCACCTATTCAAGTTACTTCATCATACATAAAAATCCTCCAGTGCTGACTGGATTTCCATGGTACACAGTAAGAAAAAACAGCTGACACCCCCTTAGTTGCAGGATTCTTCAACTCTAGTCACGCTCCCACCGCGGAACCTCGTTCCTCGATCTCACACCAGCTCCTGCTCCCGCTCAAAACCCACTACAGTAGTGATGCTTCTGCTCGCCCCCTCTCCGCTCCCACCCAGTCCATGCAACTAATCACACCTCTCCCATCAAAGGGTCTTTATATAATACTAAAGTTTGAATGTGGATTCAACTGATCGGACTGGATATACAACTTCCACAATAGTCCAAGGACAAGACAACATTTCATATTTCTGATGATGTTCCAATGAGAAGCAACAATGTGAGAATCAATAGAATTGATTATATACAAAGGAGTCTTTCTGCATGATCATCTGATCTGGGTAAAATAAAGCAATATCCAAGTAAAATAATGGACTCCGCTACCCCACGCGCCACCACCATCCATAAAGGTTAACAAAGAATTAAAGTGGCCACCCGGCCGGCCGGCCGGCCCACCCCTTAACTGGACAATTATATACTTAATCCATGAAAAACATGTTAATGTACTCTTTAGAGTGCTAGTGGATAGCGGCTAGCTATCCTCGGCTTCTCTGGAAAAGAGAAGCTAGTCTTACGAAAAAAACTTAATAATGAATTCATAGGGATACTAGTAAAAGAGGAGTGCCTAGTTGTTCAAACCATTTAGAATGGGTTACAACCACCTGATCTGCCATGTCACACAGTCTAGAACCAAATTTGTTAGACTACAAACCCTCAGGATTCATGTTCACAAGGGGGTTGATAAAGGTTTGACATTTCTACAACTCTGTAATACTCCTTTCCAGAGTCTTGGAACTAGAAAACTTCTGCTGTAATCGTTACAATAACTCATTATGGTTGGACAACAAGGTGAATGACCTATGCTATAACCAGTAAGAATTTCTGTTATAGGTCTACAACTGTTTTAACATTAACTAAGTTGGTAATTATGTGTTGTTCTGACCATTAAAATAAACAGTTTCTCTGCTAGGGACCACTGATGTAAGGATATGCCACTGAGACTAATAATTCAAAAGACTAATTGTGGCCATTGGTCTCAGCGGAAACCTTTTTATTAGAAAGAAAATCTAGAACTCAGAAATAGAGGAAAAACACACACAATAGGAACTTGTACCTGCAATTTTTGTGCCCCCATAGTACAAATTTGTGGCGTCGACCTCAGGATAGATGCCCTCTCCAAAGACATTCTTGCAGAGGTCCAAATGGTATCTGTTACAGACGAGGCTTGCGTACTTAGAGGTAACAATAGTTCAGAAAATCAAACACCACGGCTATCAAGTTATAATAGTAATCAAAATTGCAAGCGGCTCACAGATACATGCCTTGTGTCAACCTTTGAAGAGCGAATACTATCATTTCTGGGTGCAACCTGAAAGTATGCAACTTCTGTACAAACTTGGAACCACCACAACCTATCAGCAGTGTCACCACTTAACACAGTCTTCTTTAAATGTTGCTGATTATATGTTTGAACGCTAACTCCAAAACTCCCGACGTAATAATCTTTTACATAAATGGCATATGCATTCTGCATGAAAGATTTTTCCATAAAAATGAAGCACGTGACAATTTGCAGGAAAAATGACTTGAGTATCTTTGACATCTGAATATCAGTTGACTAAACATTTATCCACGGGAGAACATTTATTAGATTCTGGTTAGCATTACGAAAGAGGTGATAAAGTACGCTATTCCAAAGAGATTTGAAGACAAAAACATCATTTAGAAATTTTGCTACTAACTGAGATAATAGTTGAGTTTTTTTACATAAAAAAAGCTATCATTGAAGAACAATCCAAGGCAAAGATAAGTGAGGAAAAGAGGACGCGATTACCAGCAAATCCTCTCCAGCCTTCTTTGCTTCAGTCAGAGGAGAGCATAGTCTGTCCGGATTTCCATATTGAAACTGTTAAATTTGGACACATATGATAGTAGTTAGAAGAATAGTAGTTAATTAAGGTACTGCAATAGCATGCACACCCACCGCTATAGCTGCAGCATCCGCCAGAAAATACAGGAAATCGCCATCAATTTTCAGCTGCAAAGACAATGGAATACCACAAAAATAAAGAAAATATGAATTTGCATTTCGTTATCAGTAAACAAAAACAAAAACAAAAAGAGAAAAATTCTTCTTCAGTTAATGTGCATTAGGCCCTTATGTTATCAAGTAAAGGAAGCAGGCTGTGTCCCCTTGGTGAAGTTACTTGTTTACTTGTTCTGTACAGGTCCCACGGGACCTTTGCTACATGGATATGAGAAAATGATGAGAAATGTAATGCTAGTTTGCAAATTTTTGTGGTCTTTAACCATTCACTTCTTGCTTCTTTTTTCTTTGGGGTGGGGTGAGGTGGGGATCAAGGAAATATGTAAAATACATCTCCTGCCCAAGAAAATGTTAATGCCGTAAATGGCTATTACGCAGGCAATCTTCTCGCGATCATACATATACAAGTACTGCACACCTATCAACATCACTCAATGATCAAGCATATTGTCAGGACAAAATTAAATAAGAATACAACGTGAAGAACATTGGAATCATACAGAATAAGAGCATCAGGTTCCTCGGTTTGCCAAGCTATCGAACAAGCAGTAGGTACCAAAGTTAGATTTCTTTGCTATTAAGTAAAGCTAGCCGAACTAGAGCGGGAAGGATAGCCGTGCTTGCTAAAACATTGAGGTTCATTAAGTCTGTCCGGGGCCCAGATATATGTATGTATCTGACTCTCAACAGTCAGACTAGACAACCCTAAATAAACAGCACGCTAAAATCAATTGTCAAGTGGCAAGCTTCAGAATACACAATTCAATATATGTATCTTTTGCAGGTCATTCAAATTAAAAAGCTAACAATATTTACCAGTAAAACTAGAAATTCAAAGACCCTAAAAATCAGTATGTTGGTAGTCTAAATCAAGCAACATTCATAGGGAATCCCATGACAAATGCACATGAAGTTTCAATTTCACCACAATCATCTTACTTTAACGAGCATGCCACAATAAAGAAAAAGCAACTATAAGCTATAACTTCTAGTATCTCCGAATTGTCAAATTCTCATAGGATTATATCAGATCAAGCATAACAAGGTAACAAGATTTTACCTCATCTGCACCAAACAACTTCTTCAGTGCTTTTCCATCTGATGCAAGCCTCTGTTCTACAAGTTTAGTAACTTCCTGTAACACAGCTTTGCATTCTGGACCTGCAGACTCACCAATCTGCACTTCGAAGATTCCGACTGAGACCTCTTACTGAATAAAGCAGTAACACAAAAAACAGTAGGAGGGAACCCCTACCCTCCCCCAGCCCGCTAAACACTCCATCTGGGCTGCCTTTTGCTACTCAAAAGAAAGCTCAAAAGGCAAAAATTCTTAACGGACAACAAGTAATGACAAATCAACTGGCTCTTTTTCCAAAAGCAAACGCTAAGAATGTGATCATTGTCTACCTGCTGATCAAATTGTGAGAAGTTGTAAACCGCAAGAACAACTGCAGAACTTGCAAGGCTTCCGCATGTTAGGTGAGGGAACTTCAGACGAAACCATGCGCTAAGAGCTCCAGAGTAGGAAACACCAAAGACAAACCAAGAATTTTCAACACTAGACCTATTGAGCTTCACATTTAAGGAGTCCTACATAACAGTGCAAGATAACGTGAGTTAGAATCTAAGCTTTAGAGCACTAAAATTAGGAAAGGAAAGGAAGGAAAGAGGTCTAAAGAGCGCGCGCGCGCGCGAGAGAGAGAGATTCTAATGAAAAGATCAATTAACATAAACACAAAGCCAAAACAATTAGGATACAAAATCCTCAAACATAATTAAATTTAAAATCTTGTCTAAAACGGAATAGAATCTTTCTGTATATTTCTAATTGACTGCGCCAATACTAACCATAGACATGAATGCTCTACCCCGTCCGGTCGACCCTTTTATGACTTCATCATTTTCTGTTTACTATTTGAAGGCCTCGAGAAAAGTGTGTAACTCTCACTACTACTCAAAATAAGTTGTTTTCATGTCAAAAGTGACAAAGCAAATGAAGGGAAATTCTGTCACCTTCCTTATAACAAAATAAGTTGCAGCACAATAGCAGCTCCCTAAATAAAACTTGCCTGGTAATATTGACGGAAAGCAGCCAAGTCAGAAAGTGCCTGCTTTGATGACAGAAATTTCAGGTTTTCTGTTGTCAAAGATTTGAATGGCGAACTCTTTCCATAGTAACGATGCTCAAGCGAAACCACAGCAGCTCCAAACTTCTTCGCCAAAATCTGTTTCAAATGACAAGGTTCAAAAATAATCCTCTAACATAAGAAAGCTATTTAACAAGAAAATGTGTCTGTTCTGGAAGAAGAAGGTAAGGACTGCATAAGACTGGTCAAGTGAACCAAAAAAAAAAAGATGGCAGTTTAATGCAGCCCGAACAACTTGGGCCAAGAACACCGCAGGCTCAGGGTATCTTAAACTACAAACTAGTTGACGTCGAAAAAAAAAAATTGTAGAAGAGATTTATCGGTAAGAAATTTCTTCAATGTAATGATATCAGAGCACCTTCAACCGAGTCTCCAATTACAAGGACTCAAACCGACCATCAAAATTTGACACCCACTAATCCAAAAAGTACCCGATGCACCGCCAAAGCCCAATATGACTATAATTGCCAGGGAAAATGTCACTGCCAAAGCCCAGTATGACTATCCACATGTGCGCTATATACATATCATTATTTAAACGAACATTCATATATGGTATATCTTATTAGCAAGCTACGAATTGTCGGGGAAAAAATAAGGATAATCTTCAGACTGCACCGCCCATAAGGGGGGAGATGATATTTGAGAAATTTTGGGCCGATAATCATGGCAATACATTACCAAGCACTCGACATCAAGATTTCTACAAAGCAAAGGATTAAACAAAGTGATGACATTATGTATAACACAAGGATGGAAAAGAAAAAGACAAAGTTGAAACAAACAACCCTTGACATGCATGATTCAAAAGGAAACATTAAAAAAAAAGTTACAAGTTCTCATAAAATATTGACCAACATAAGCTTCCTTCTTAATCATTTATCACACCAGTTGTCAGAAAAGCAAGAGACGTACGCGGATATAGTCATTAGCTATCCCACTGCATGCAGATTCACCACAGAGTTTCAAAAAGATTGGTCCATTAGGAGGTTGGAAATGATCAAGAAATTCATAGTATCGCTGCTCAAATTGACGATGATCCTATAAATGCCAGCATAGCCAAAGAGTTAACTTCATGTGCAAGATATATAAATGATAGATATTCCTGTTGATATGCAATTACACGCGTGAAAAAGGAATTGCTAGCATATAATATCTTCAGTTGGAAATTACAGAGTCATCATGCGTTAGACAGTGTAAAGCAAGTTGTTAATTAAGAACTAATAATACCTGCAGTTATACTATTAAAGGACCACTGAAAAGAATTATGCTGGGAAAAAGCATATCCCACTCAACAGTCTGAGACAATGAAGGTTTGCAATCTATCACCTTTATTAGAAAACACAAGAAACACGACTGACAACAGTGATGGAAAGAAATATATTGAGGTATGCAGATGCAACCTTCTTAAATTCAACTTAAGTGGTCATGACACTTTTTGCATGAGCAAGTATCTAGCACACTTTAGAATTAGTGTCCTAGCATTCCCAGTCATCCTACACGATATAGCCTTTTCTTCTACGATGTAGCTGCTGTCAGACAATACATAAAGAGTATATGCAGTCAAGTTTGTTGTCACGAGGGCTACAATGGCTGTGCTTGAGTCATGTATGCATCTTCTAAGATTTTTTCTTTTTTCCGTAAAGGCCGTTAATACTGTCCAACTAGAGGGTTTGCACAATGATAATCCAAGGTCTTTGGCAATGAGCAACTTAGAAATGACCTTACCCTTACACAAAATAAAAATAAATAGCTATTAGTGCATTAAACCAATAAAATCACATAAAAAATTTCAGGACATGGTAATTTAACAAACTTTGAATACTAGAAAAAGTTTCAGATCTAATGAGAAGTAGTTGATCCTAACTAAATATGACAACGTCATCCTTATCATTAGTGAAGGCTAAAGCAAGAATGTTATTCCTCAAAGGGGAATCATAGGCTCCAAGTTTGGTAGAGATTCCTCCTCAATTTCATCTTCTTTGTCTACAAGGTGAAGTGAAGGAGTATATTTACTTAAAAAGGAATAACAATTAGAGACGGGACGCTAGCACAATGAACAACAATACGACAATCGATTGATTAGGGATTTGGGGTTTTCAGTTTTTTTTTTGTGGTTTAGATATTGATTTATTATGTTATGAAATAAAGAATAAAAAATAATGAATGGTTAAGATGATGCCATGATGCAAAAATCAAAAATTAGGATTTTTGGGCTTTTCTTTGGGCCTCCACCGCCGCCTCGCGCCTTGCGCATGGACGCCTAGGCGCGTAGGGCACGCACCTTTTCGAAGGGACTGCGCCTAGCCCTAGGTGAGGCGCAAGGAGTGCGCCTTGCGCCTAGGCGCGCCTTTGATAACACTGCTTATACCAAGTAAATCAGACTTCATGGCTGATCTTTATTGGGGCCACATAACTCCACTCTACCTAGTGTACATACTGATGTTTTAGGTGACCCCCACCCTCGGGCCAACCAAAACAACAGATCAGCAGGTTCTTAGGAGTGTGTAGATAGTTGAGATAAATTTACAATTTAAGTAAAAAGACCAATAATGATATTGATCCTTCTATAAAACCAAGGGACCTCAAAGAGTTCTTGGCACTACAAAATTATGATTCATGTTGACACTATTCAAGAAGACAACTTGAGTGAAATAGAACTCTCTGAGGACAATAAAATGAAGTTTGTCAGGAAACTAAAGGTAACTATAATATGAAAAGGTCGAGAAGAGGTGACTTCCAAATGTAATGTACATGGTGCTAACAGTAATAGTTGGTAGCCTTTCATACACTTATCAAGTACTTTTTTGATTCCAAATTGATGTGACCTGAAAAGTGAAGGGAAGGGGAAGAAGAAAGAAAACTAGAAGCTCCTCCAAATACTTTTTTCTTCAACTTCTGTTCAACTTGCAGATGCTATTCCTGTCTATCTTAGTGTCTAGAAGTACGTAAGAAACTTATAAACGCTTTCTAAAATGGTCCTACCCAACATACGATCATAATAAAATCAATATGCTACCAACTCTATTCTAAATTTGAGTCCCCTTGACTTCATAGCAAATCCTATTGAAATCCTATTGAAAATTTGAGCACCCAAAAAATTGGAGACACCTTCAAACTGGTTCTGCCAAACATACTAGCATAATACTAAATATGCTACTACCTGCATCCTAAAACTTGAATTTTTAGGAATCCCCTAATTGGGATATTGGACACCTAAAAATTGACCTTACTCGTTCTTACACTCGTTTGACTTGTCAACCAGTGATTTTTTTTAAACTTTTATAAGTTCAACTTATACCCCATGAATTTGCTAAAAGGTCGAGGCTACATATTTCCAAACACAGGGGAGTCACAATTAAGCAACCGAAACTTCTGATAAATGAGATTCATAAAGTTTATCAAGGATTAAGTAGATTATGAAAATCCATAGCTAATATCGATGAAGAAATCGTGATGTAGATTCTGCATAAACTGGCAGCGTTGTTATCCTAATGAAACCCCCCTCCCTCCAGCGCAAGTTCGACACTAAAATATTCGCTCTATTTCACAATCTCTGTCACCTTTGACCTTTTGTGAATTTTTCCATGATGAATTCAAGCCTCTAAACTTTAAATTGAATCAAATAGTGATTACAGATCAAATATGTACTGTTTGACAAGTCAAACTATGGGAAAAACAAAGAATACGTTCAATATTTACATCTTCAGGCTCCATTCCATGCATTTTGAAAAAATCAGGGGACAAAAACTACCAAATGAACGGTAGAGCTGCTTAAATGTGGCCATAAACATACCAAACTAATGCATTAATTTTGTTCGTCCGGTGAACATAACAAGCACAACAGCTTTAAAAGCTACTGAAAACCAGATTATACAGAGAACATGGCAATCACGTAGAAAAATCACAAAAAAGATTATCCCCCTCCGTTCGTTCGGATTTTGCCTTTGAATTCTTGCAAAGTCTGCGGATAGATTTGGTTCGTGTAAACCTTAAATTAAGTATCCTTTGGCAAGTCAGGCAAGATTAAAACAATAAGCATAATCAATATTTACATGTACTAGTTGCTCGCAAGCATCGACGAAACAAAAGTGAGCAGTAGAGATGGAGGAAGAGAGAGAAATACGTAGGGAGAGAAGTGATCGAGAGTCTGATTGAACCAGAGCTCGTGAGTGGTCAAGTAATTGGCGCTGCCAATCATGCGGTGGATGATTCGGGAAGTAGAGACTCCATTGCAGACCGTTAACAGCAAAAAGGAGGATGCAACCAACAGCGCTGCCGCGTGCCTCATACCGTTTTTGGGTTCCAACTACCTCGGCAGAATCTCCCAACTTTAATGTGGGGGTAGCCGGTAAAAGACCCTTAAGAAATGCTCTGGCTTTGCTTTTTTTCCAAAGTCAACTTTTTCTTCATCTTACCTTTCGCACCGGCGGAGGATATTTTAGCCTTTAGGTGGAGCCCACAAAAAATTCTTTTGGATCGAAGTGTTCGCAAAATATTAGGGGTGTTTTTTATTCATATATATATATATATATTTATATTTTTTTTTCTTCTTCAACGATCGAACCTTATAACCGTAAATTTGAGGTGAGCGGCTTCCCGTTCTAGAACCTGCAAGATCACCTCTCCTTTCCCATTTTTGTCGATCCTGAGGACCTGAGCCAAGGAGGCATCACGGTGGGTGGGTGTGCGCGTGTAGAAATGTCGATACTTACGTATTGCAATCACCGAGTATTATTAAGAGTGAGAAAGGTCTGAGGTGACAAGGTTAGGAACTCAAAATGCGGTGTGGGATTTGTGAAAATTAAAATAATGTTGCAGGTTCCAATTTTGAAAAATCATTGTTGTTTTTACTACTTAGGGGTAACTCCAGCCCTAATATAGAATTTAACATGTTAGTGATCAATTTTATTTATGTCTTAGAGCACAATAGCTTTCTTGGTGCGGTGATGGGTTCTCCGAGCCAAGCATTTATGATGCATATCCTGTATGTTCGCTTATATGTTGTTTGCCATATCGAGTAACTATGAATTAGGTCAATAAACTAAATCCCTTTCATGTGTATGTTGGTCCTAGAAAAAGAATAGGAGGGGAAGCAATGTTATAAAGCGTAAGATCGAAGTTTAGGATGGAAGAGTTGTATTTAACAGATAGGCGAGCTTACAAAATAAAGTGCGTATTTGTATATTGTATTATTTAAGAGTTGAGCGACTACATATTTGAAGGTAGAAGTGGTTATAGAACTATAATATTGTTTGTATGATGATTATTGGTACTAAAAGTACAATCTTTTTACTAAAGCAAGACAAACCCTCACAAGTCAAAAACACGAAAGACTATTTGTTGTTGATTGCTTGGATTTTCCTTGTTCTGATTCAAAGATCACAAGTGGTTTCACTCGTGGTAGGTAGGTGAAAGATGGTTCACACCGAACATAAAATATATGAAATATAAGTTCAAGGTTAATAACAATATTTTAATGTTCTCGAATCACTTACTATAGTAAGTAAATGCAAACAATTAGGTAATTAGATTGAAATACAATCCAAGTTGAGCTAGTAAAGTTTTAGAGTTTTATGAAAATATTCAATGAACACCCTAGCGTCACATTGATTGCGATAATGTCATTTCTTTCGGCGATGCATTGGTCATCATTCAAACATCTAAATTGAGTTAATATGATCAATGCCCACGGCGTCTACCTCAAGATCGACGAACATGCAAGTTTTTGTTCTTCATTTTAGGGGGGAGCAAGAAGAGTTTCTCGATTGAATCAACAGAGCGGCCACAACATCTAGCTCCAAATCATGAACTCGATCAAACTATTTTTCTAATTCCATTCCAAATTGAAGTGCTAGAACAGGTAACGAAAAAAAGAGAGAAAGAGGCGAGAAACATATATCCAATAGAATCTTTTCATTGATTTAATTTAATACTCATAAGACAGTACACTTCATTATCGTTTCTCGCATCATAACCAGCAGTCCCTTTTAGATCAGGTTATATGCCACCTTTCAATCGTTATGATCATTTCACCTCTTCCAAAACCCAATATAAACACACATCAATGCACTTTTAATAACTTGTTTTCTTCTTAACAGCGACAAACAAGTGAAAGCAGAAGAGCTCCTTCACCCGCATTTCACAACATCATCAGAATGAGAAGTTCATCATCTCTGCGCTGAGGTTTTCCATCATGACAATCTCCATTAATCCACATTTGGCTGCATAAGTAGCCATGCCGTTGAGATTCCCAACCTTGGGCTTGAATGGGCAGGAAGAGAGAGGAACAACTGGAAGGTTGTCGCAGTTGCAGATTTCAACCATGTAACCATCTGGATCATGGAAGAATACCTGATCCACCTTGATCCCGCCTTCCTCTACCACAGCGGTCACATACCTCATTCCCATGGCTTCCAGCCTCTTCTTAACCAGTTCCACGTCTGTGCACTATTTTCAGAGATTTAATTTATATCAGAGCTTCGATTTTCTTGTCCAATATTTGCTGCATGCATGAGCTATGTATATTGACCGTGAGTATGCTCTGAATCTTGTACCTTTTGCATTATATATGTTTCCATGCATAACTTACCAAACGTAATAACATCGGTGAGATGTACACGTTTAATGTATGAACATATAACATTTAAACATGGTGTAGCGTTACAGCAAGCGCGAACAACCTTCTTGTGATTGCACTTAATCCGTCCTCATACAGTATCTTCTCTAAACTTGTTTAGCAAAGATACATAAAATTGTATACATGAAACACAAAATAGAAATTGTATACATATTTCTTCAAAAGTACGTATAATGTTCCGGGAATTCTTTCAGATCGACTGTACTGTGTAAATAAAGTTTTAGCTTGGCATGAACAACTCATTATTGTTGAGCGTTTGATTAGGAAAAAAGGGGAATATATAGGGTTTCCTTACTTGAAAGGACATGTGGTTCTCCTTGGGATTGATAGGTCTTGTTATGTTCATGGTGTAATCCTCATCATCAATGGACTCATTCTCGAGCAAGTGAATCCCAATCCCATAATTGTACAACCTGACATGAAAGGTTAAGTCCGTACGGTTAGTTCTTACAAGCTTTCCCTTGATCATGCATATGAGTATGTAATAGGGTTATAGTATCGAGTACGTAATAGGTTTATAGTATCCACTGCTTCAACTAGTGACCAGAAGCCTTCGAGATGTATATATAGCATGCAAGAAAAAAGGTGTTCTATATGTCTTTCCATGCCAAAGAAAAGCTATACGTACTGGAAAGACATCAGATTTAAAGAGTGACACAACACAATCAGAATATCAGATTCCAGTAATATGTTCATCACCCACGTGCATCTGTGTGTGTGTGTGTGTGAGAGAGAGAGAGAGAGAGAGAGAGAGAGAGAACCAAGCTCCATGAAAATTGAAAGAAGCAGGGCGCTGAATGAGGCAGAAGCCCAAGACATCTTCATAGAACCGCACAGAATCCCAAACAGATCTGACCAACAAAGATACATGATTCAATGAGAGAAGAGGCAGTGCTTCATGGCTGATTACTTCCTCTATCTCCATCATCATTTACTCTCTTTTTCTCTAATTCCTTTTCTTTTGCTCTTCAGTACTCTCTCCCACACTTCCTTCAGCGCCTATGTTTGTTGATCCTATTTATAAAGTGAAGTGTCCCAAATGTCGTCGTGCTTTGGGTCCAATTTACAGATGAATGCCCTTAGATATCTCTAGTGAATGAGGAACTTTCCTAGCAAATTCTCCCATTTAGTAGAACGTGTCATTCTTCCTTTAGCAGGGCTTCTTCTTTTTCTCAGAAAATTTTTTTTAACTGCTACTCAAGTTAAAGGAATCTTTCTCACATCCCTCGTATAGCGACAATTAATGATCGTTATATATTTTTAGTGACTTTCGTTTAATAATAGCACTAATACACGATCATATTTGACGAGAGCAACCATGGGCCATACAAATACCATAAATGGTGATAACATGTTATTTACTGTATAAAATTGTCATAATGAATGTGTTTGGCTAGGTCTTCTCCCAAGATGGTGGTATGTTTGGAGGTACTATTCCTTTGGTGGAAGTATATTATGGTCATCAATCAGTATGTCTCATGATCTGGACAAGTTCTCTGCAGTTGAGTTCCCAAAAACGTAAGAAATAATCAGCCTTGCACTTTCAACTCGTTGTTAACATCAAATTTGCAACTACAAGCTATAAGTTCCAAAACCTGAGTAATTTCGTTGATGTTTCCTCACACCTCATAAGTACTCTCTCTCTCTCTCTCTCTCTCTCTCTCTCTCTCTCTCACACACACACACACACACACACACACACACACACACACACACACACACACGTGTTTAGATCTTAGCAAATTTCGCAGGGAGTTCTTGCTACTACTAGCTAACTTTTTGTGTTATCATTTTAATCTAAAAGCGTCTATTTTCACATTTTCAATGCTTGTTCACTACTTGCTTTGATGCTAAAAAGTACATTGGTGACATAATTTAGTTTTTTAGCAAAAGTCATGATGTGGATAAGCTTTTATATAGTTTTGGAGTCTTTCTTGTTTACTTGCCTTTTTTAGGTTCCCGTAGTTGAATTAATACATCAAATTTAAACACTATTCACCATGTCCTTGCGAACATACTATTGGAATTCATCCGCTCATTTTGATGTGTAAATAAATGTGTGAAAGTTGGTGTTTAAATGATATAGATGAGTTTTAGTATTTATAATGTGGTATATACTTAAAAAAAATTATTATAATTTCTGAAATCCAAACAAGTTAGTGCATGTTTCTTCAATTACTTAAAAAGACGTCTTTTTCGTGTTTATTTAACGATGTGGAAATTGGAAATCAAACGATATAGATGAGTTTTTATATTTTTATGCTGTGGTAATTAGTTAGGTTTTTTTTTTTTTGTAATTCTACAAATTGTATCCAAGCCCTTTTATAATACACAAGAACCAAAACAAAGAAACCGGTATCCAAGCTGGGTGTAATTGTTTTGTCAAATCGGACAGTCATTTGCTCCTTTTTTCTATATCTTTTTCGGTGACTACCAAATTGCTTCATCAAAATTTGAATCCTTTGTATATATAGTTCTTGCAATAGTAATAAATTACTATCATAAAAAAAAAAATTTAATGCACACGACACAAATAAGCGAGCATCTAATGTTAATCGCATAGGAAGTACTAGTTACAAAATTGGGTAAATTTCACTAGCCTTCATGACCCTGACTAATAGGGCATGACCCCTCACATATGCAAGAAGTGACTTCCCATAAATTGTATCATTGACCTACCATTTAGAATGGCATCACCAAAACAGTGTTTTTTAAGTGCACTAATCCAGAAACCATTACTAATTAAGTCGTAAATCCAAATGTTTTAGGTTTGATTTTCGTTGGGTACTTTTTCTTGACTAGCCACGGATGCCATCAGACATATTTGAAGGCGGGATGCTACCCACAATGACTCCTCAACGGTCGTTTGCGAGATGCAAGGGATGCGGTTACGCTATATTGCAGGAATTGATCTGGCCAACGGGTTCCAGATATGTTAAAATCTTTAACTTTTTGTGTACAGTTTTTACGATAGACTCTCCCGAAAAAAAATTATAATTTTAATAGTTAATGAGCGTATTATGAAACGTCAAAGGCCGTGTGCCGTATTTGTCCAGCCCAGTGATGAAGACGATGGCCCAAACGTACCATGACTGCTTATCTACGCAGTCATGGGGGATTTGCAGATTGTTTAAGTTGGGCTTCAAAGCTGTTATGGCTGGGCTCTGCACTCGCGTAGGGCTTTGCCGATAATAAAAAATAGAGCTCAAATGTATATCTAATAATATTTCTATTTTAGAAAATCTTAATAGATTGAGATCAAAAGAAAGGGAACTCAACAAAGTTAGTATACTGCCCGAGCTTTGCTCATGCAGTTGATACATGACTATAAAGTATAAACTGAATAATTTGTTGATGAAGAATAATAAGACACATTCAGTGGATCATAAATCTCAAAGAGCCAACCACATTGTGTTCGATTTTAGATTAGAGGTGCTCAAATCCCTCTACCCATTCCTTTTCTTTTTCGTGATTTTCAAAGGGTGTTTGAAAATTTGTAAGTACCCAAATTCTTGAAATGCATGTTGGTGGTGCTCGATGGTGGTAGTAGTGGTGCTGGGCTGGGGTTGGCAATGATGGAAAAGGAAGACAAACGAATAATGAGAACTTACGAGAGCTAACGACTTGATCATCTTATCATTGACAAGTAACGGATTTCCTCACACCTGTTACTTTAAGATTACAAAACATGACAAACCTTGAAATTTTTGTTGCTTAATAGTGCACGTAGGGATTTTAGTTGTAACTTTTGCAAAATCCGCTGTTTAGAGTGCGGTTAATCTTAACTATTTATATGTACTTTTGTCACCATTCATATATTCTCGTCTACGCATGTACTTTTATCCTTCAGTGGTATCTAAGTGTACTTTTTTAGTTATTATATTTGCTCGTAAAGTTATCAATCCTTCTAAGTAATATGAACTCACCATTTTGAAGACCAAGTTTTACTTAAAGTCCACAAAACGAACGGAGATCTAAAAAGTGGGGGTTGAGTAAGCTTTTTTGCCATGTTATTCGGAGTATTCATGCAACTTTTCTGATGTGCATATACTTGGTGACGTAATTATACTTAAATCATTTTTTTTCTAGCAATCTTAATTATATAGTGTGACCAGCTAAAATATCATTTATTGACGTTTTTCAAGTAGCAACTATTTGACAGTGGGCACAACATACATATATCGCAATATATCAGGTAAGCTACCAAAAGAATCTTGAAGTCACTTCTCATTTTTAATGTGATATATACTTTTACGATGAAATAATCATGTAGGCTTTCTAAAGGATGTGAAAATGGTATAGTTTTTCAAGTCGTAATATTTATAACGCGTACTTTGGATGGATCTGACTTTCTGATATAAAGAAGATAAAATTATAAAAGTTTGCTAAAGTTTTATATTTATAATGAGTAATTATAAGATTTTTCTAACTTGTTAATTTTCTTTCTCTCGCCCTTCTTTTTTTTCCCTCCTATCTCTTTTTCTATTGGAGTAGAATAGAAAATGCATAAAATATGATTCATATCATAAATAAGTATGCAAGTCAAGCATGATCAAATAAATTAGGACATAAAGAATACTTGTCTTTTACTCCCTCCATTCAGAAAAATTAATTATATTTCCTCTTTGAACTGTCTTAAAAAAAATGATCACTTTCTAAATTAAGAAAGATTTTCATGTTTACTCTTAATGTCAAGGAAAGTGGGTTCGCAGTTGACGTGGAGGAGTCACAAGGAATGTAGTCCGAGTCAGATGCCAATTGTGATGATGTGGGACACAACAAGGACGGAGCAAGGGCAGAAACCAAGGGCTTTCCAGACAGAGCTTGAGGGTGGTAATGCTGCGAGGGCGATGGCGGATGGTGAATACACGACGACAGTCACAGTCCAATGCTTAGGTCCAAAGTCAGGGTCCTGTATGTTTCTCTCTTTAGGATTCTAGAGTGAGAAAGTGAAAATGTCAGAGTTTTGTGAATCTGAAAATCTGAAGTCCTCCAAATGAATTCTCAAGACCTCTGTCTATAGAGGTTTAAGATGATGATGATGTCATCACGCGACATGTGGGGCTCCCCGGGAGTGACGTCACCGAGGGGTCCACAGCTGCCGGTGCTCCACGAACTGTCGAATCGCATATTCACCCGGCCTACCCCGCACAACGTCACTCTGTCTGTCTGGAAAGACTGGCTCCCACACCGTCGGTGTGGCCAGAGAATCCCCTTAATCTAGCCACCAATCCAAGCCCTTGGCTTTCCAGACAGAGCTTGAGGGTGGTAATGCTGCGAGGGCGATGGCGGATGGTGAATACACGACGACAGTCACAGTCCAATGCTTAGGTCCAAAGTTAGGGTCCTGTATGTTTCTCTCTTTAGGATTCTAGAGTGAGAAAGTGAAAATGTCAGAGTTTTGTGAATCTGAAAATCTGAAGTCCTCCAAATGAATTCTCAAGACCTCTATCTATAGAGGTTTAAGATGATGATGATGTCATCACGTGACATGTGGGGCTCCCCGGGAGTGACGTCACCGAGGGGTCCACAGCTGCCGGTGCTCCACGAACTGTCGAATCGCATATTCACCCGGCCTACCCCGCACAACGTCACTCTGTCTGTCTGGAAAGACTGGCTCCCACACCGTCGGTGTGGCCAGAGAATCCCCTTAATCTAGCCACCAATCCAAGCCCTTGTAGAGTCCCACAGGCCTGGCAGCGGTGGGGAAGACCCGATGCCCAGCTACCAGGTGGACCAGGCGCGATGCCCTCCGAAGATCTGCTCCGATCTCGGAGTGACCCGGGGGTCATAGTCCCTAAGGGTGCCAACGCGAGCCCCCAATGCCGGAGCACGTAGGTTAGTCACGAAGACACCCTGGCAGAGATAGTGTTCTGGAGGAGTCGCCTATCCCGATGGTGAGTCCTTGTGCCGGAGCACTCGGAGCGCATCAAGGTAGCATCCTAGAGGAGCCGTCTACCCGACGGGCCAGGTAGCATCCGAAGGAGCCGTCTACCTAGCGGAAGGGGAGTTGAAGAGCTCCCTGGCGGAGATAGTGTCCCGAAAGAGTCGCCTATCCCCGCGGTGAGTCCTTGTGCCGGAGCACTCGGAGCGTGTCAAGGTAGCATCCCGGAGGAACCGTCTACCTGACTGGCAGAGGTAGCATCCCAGAGGAGCCGTCTACCTAGCGGAGATAGTGTCGCAGAGGAATCGCCTATCCCCGCAAGATGCTACACACTCCGAAGAGTGGGTCGAAACATGTTCCACGACCAAGGCAAGGTGCACATGGTGTGGTGAAAGGATGAACCGATGCAAGGAGCATGGTAGTGTGACAGAGAGCCAGGGGCACGACTGTGTTAGTGGCGCGCGGAGTGAGTAAGATGTCGGGGGCACATCTGTGTTAGTGGCGTGGAGCATGGGCATGACGGAGTGCGTATGGTGCCAAGGGCACTGTAGTGTGACAAAGGAGCCAGAGGGCGCGACTATATCAGTGGCGCGATGCATGGGCACAGCGGAGTGAGTAAGGTGACGGGGGCACGTCTGTGTTAGTGGCGCGACGCATGGGCGCGACAGAGTGCTTATGGTGCCAAAGGCACTGTAGTGTGACAGGGAGCCAGGGGGCGCGACTGTATCAGTGGCGCTATGCATGGGCGCGGCAGAGTGTGTATGGTGCTCGGGGGTACGGTAGTGTGATAGGGAGCCAGGGGGCGTGACCGTATCAATGGCGCGGTGGAGTGAGTAAGGTGTCGGGGGCACGGTGTGATGTCCGGGCAATAGGGGTCTCGGAGTGAGTTCCGGGCAACGGGGGTCACAGAATGGCGTCCGGGCGACGGGGGTCGCGGAGTGGCATCCGAGCGACAGGGGTTGCGGAGTGACGTTTAACCCCTTGAAGAGTAGTGAAGATGCTAAGTATGGAAGCCAAAGGCCAACCCATTGGGGGAAGGCCAAGGCCAACCATTGGGGGAGGGGGAGGCCGAGGCCGACTTCCTTCGATAGACGCCAAGGTGCGCCGTCGGGCGAAGTGCGACGGTCGGAGCGTGATGAGCAGTCGCGCAATGATGAGTTTCTTAGTGACGAACTCACGTAAAAAAAGTGAGAAGTGCACGTGACTTGAGCGTGCACCTTTGACCGGTTGGAATCGCTGAATATTGCATGTTACTTGTGCGGACGTGTCATGCGAAATAGGATCCCCAGTGAACCTTTGGGTGAGAACAGGATAGGTTGGGAACAACTCTTCTTACACTTTTTTATTCTATTTTTCTCTTTACATTTAATCTTCCATCAACTCATTTTTTGTCTCCTTGCCTTTCATCTCCCTTGGGATAGACTAGGAAACTCATAAAATTAAATATAACTATATACTCCTATTAAATAATCGTGCTAGTCAAACAAGAATAATTAATTATGAACGGATTTTATAAATATTTAACTCATTTTTTTATATGTTTATATATACGCCCATAATACATGCCTGGTTACCTTCCCTCTCCCCTTCCCATATCTCGACTTAGACTATTAGCCAGAGAACGTTTTTTTATGGTGGGCTGGAGGCTGATGTCAGGGATACTAATTCCCAAGAATGATCAATGATGTAACAGTTAGTAGGTTTCTATTCTAATGCCACTTAACAAGAAAAAACAAAATAAAGAAAAAAGAGATCTTTTTTTTCTAAGCAAATTGCATTAAGAAAAATTACCCATTACAACCTAAAGGCAATACCCAAATGGACATTCCTGAAAAAAAAAAAAAAAACAGAGACAACGCATCCAAACGGATGGTTCCGGAAATAGCTAACATGGCATTGGAGGAAAATACAGTAAAGATAAGCGCTACCCGTATTTAGGGATACCAAGTTAAGGGTTAGCCAGATAGGGAAGATTTAAGAAATTGCATCAGATCCCTCGTTCCCACTGAAATAGAGGTGAGAGCCTGGGGCCGCATAAAGTGACATTTTACATTACTGTCGCGGTCAACATCGAAGCCATAGACAATGGAGGAGGGTCCTCCCAAGGCCGGATCGGAGCGATCCGCAGCTCGAAGGGAATGTACATCCTCCAAATCTATCAGATCCGGCATCTTCAAGTCACAAACCCATCTTTTCGGACCCGCATCGGAGATTTCTAGCCAAACCCGCTGGAACGGCGATCCAGAGACAACGACGGATCTGAGAAAAACTCTCAGATCTGAGAATAGCGAAATGGATGGGGTACTTTTGGGGCTGAAGGAGTTCTGATCTAGAGGGATAGTGGAGATCGGAAGGGGAAGAGAGGTGGTGGTGGGTGTTGGGAATCGGCTGAGTGGGGTGCCGAAAGGGGTGGGAGAGGAGGAGATGTAAGGGACAAGAAGAAAATGGACCACAATGGGGGCCTCCCCTTCCTGCCTAGCAACCATGGAAGCTGAAGAAGGAAGGGGCGGCTGCTGAGATCTGGAGAGTTGGTCTTCTTTTGGGAGAGATGGGCACGCAGGCAGACACAAGGTCTTGATAGAGCACTTTTCTCATTGCTGTAAGAAAAAAGAGATCTTATGATTGACGATAGTGAGATGTCCAAATTTAAAAGGCAATATTTACAGCATACATGACTTTTTAATTCCACAGTTAGTACATTACACGGATGATACAATAGTTTGTTGAAGACATTTGTTAGTGTTATTAAATTTTCAATGTCGGCCGTTAGATGATCTATCACGCGCTTTGTGCCGTTAGATGATTTATCACGCATTTTATGCGGTTAGACTTTGATTGTGCAATCCCATTTCCCCCATTATACTAGTAAACTGTTACCGGTGAACTGTAAGGTACGTTCCCAGTTATGCCATATAACTGGTTAGCGAGTCTAATTGCCACATGCCCCAAGTCGAACATTGAGTTACCATTCAAGCCGAGTTATTATCTAAGTGAAATTATATTTTAACGTGTGATTAGACATTTTTAGCAAACTTAGAGCAATAATGAATCAAATCGAGTGACACTTAATTTAATTTTAATTATTTGTTGGGTCAATATCAATCCGCTCTAGTAGTACGTGAAGACATTTAACTCAAAATAAGTTAGTAGTAGATGAAGAGCCTCACGAGGCTTGCATATTAAAAATGCTTATAATATTTACCCGACGTGAGAGCATCATGCCTGCTTATATAACTCCTCATTTTGTTTAAGCTTTTCGTTTTTTGAAAGTTTTTGTGGAGCTTGGAGCCAAAATTTTCAAATTTGTAGCCAAAAGATGTTTTCAAATTCACTTTTAACAAAGGCTTATCAAGTAAGATTTCGTGCTCATCATAACAAGATGAAAAAGTAACAATTCACCTGTCATACATGGCTTTAATCTCTTGAACTTACCAAAAGAAGAAATTTTTACACATCTTGTCTAAGGATGTTTTGTTAGATTCAAAGTGAAAATATTTTGAGAAAGTGATTCCATTGTTCTTCGTGATATGATACGGTAGCTTTATAGTAATCTTTACCAATGGACTGAAAAAAAGTTACTGTACTTTGAATTTGTTTCCCTCTCTTTTTCAATAATTTTGTATGTAGTACGAACTATATATTGGTCCAATGGCTTCAATCAATGTTAGCTCTAACGGCAACACAACTGATAGGCCAATCAAGCACCAAATCAACCACATGATCTGGAACCATATAAAAGAATTGAATGCGAGGTGTAAGTGCCACTGTTCGGTGCATCCACCCCCTATATGCTGACAGTCAGCAAGTCTTCCTCTCTAAACTATAAACAATGCAGTTGATCACATAAAAAGCAATATTGAAAAGAACTTTTAGGGTTGGTTCAAGCTAAGGGTCCACTTGCAGAATTTGACAAACCGCCCCTGATCTTCAAAAGAGCCCCCACCCCCACCCACATAGAGGAAGAGATGTTACGGTATAGATTTATGATGGTAATCACGCATGTCAAGGTTTGTGATCGTTGCTGAATGATCGCGCTACACCATTAGATTAATTTCACAGTACAGAAAAGCCAGTCTGTGTTTATGACTTTGGTAGGATAAATTCAAACAGTCTTTGCTGGACGTGATATTCACGAACCATTCCTTGTTTGGGCTTGATTTGCATAAAACAAGGCACCAAAGTGTCAGACTCGATAATGACATTTGAAAGTTACAGGCTTCAGGTAACGTTGCTAGGGCGTCTTAAATGTGGTCCTCGTGTCGTCACACAACACACCGCCAGTACCAGGATTCCCAAGAATCGAATCAAGGGACATATGTTGAAGGACAAGGTGAAATAGGTGCAGGCAGGCTGAAAACAAAAATCTGGTGCATGAGTCATAGATTGTCTAATTATTTGTTCTTGTCTACAACAAAATTACACCTCAGTGCCCTCCAAGAGGGAGGGCAATGGCCTATTGACGGCTCCCAATTTTCTAACCAGTCACTTGCTTTGTTTCTTGATCTTCCTGTGACTGGACACGGGTGTGTGACTGGTTGGTCTGTCGTACCCAAAAGCATACATCATGCCTGCTTCAATGATTTCTCTCCCCCGCTTGATGCAATTTCTCAACTTTCAGCCTTCATAGTTCATTCACGCCTAAAAAAGAAGTGGTGATACTTGGAATCCCAAAAGTTTGTCCAAAATGACCAAAACTTAAAATGAGTCTCGGCAAATAAGAACAGCCCCATCTTGAAAAAAGAAAAAAATTAAATATAATTGGTGATGGATTTGACATGGTACAATCCAGATGAACGAATAATATTTTTGTAACTTTCAATATGTAAAAGTATTTTTATCTTATTAGATCTCATCCGTCAATTACGGTCAAATTTTTATTCCCTTCCAACCGAATCCTACGAACGCATTTTACAAACTAAAATTCAGTAGCTGCCAATAAATTCGAATAATGCATGGCCACATGCATGGTCTCTTTCTCATCTAATAAAAGCAGAAGAACGGGAAATAAAAGACAAATGCTTTTCACACTTCACGGTTCTGAGCACATGGAGTGGTGATAATAATTTATTGGTCAAAGATGGTGACCACATCCATCCTTTGGCAGCTTTTGTCTTGGCCTAGCTTTAGAGATCCATCCGCACAATTAAAAGAGGGTTCCCAACAAAAGTACTGAGCAACCCCAAAGTCATAGTCCCCAACCAATATACAATGACTAAAATGGCCATGGATTTTATGGGAAGATTCACTCTATTTTTTGATAATAATAACATAAGTTTAATATATTTAAAGAATAAAAGATAATTTATTCATCTTTTAATAACAAGAAGATATTTGAGATTGATTCTAATATGTTCAAATCTGATTAATTCTATATTAAATCAGGTGTTAAAGTATTTGATAAAAAAAAAGATCGATTAAATAGCTTCAAAATACTTAAAACTGATTAGATTCAAGATCTCTGTTTTCTTGCATTCTGATATAAAGAATAGGTTTAACCTATGAAATTACCAAAGTGTCCTCACATTTGTACATAGACATTGAATGCACCTTCAGAATCTTGATACATTATTTGGTCATTCCACCACACTAAACCTACTTCAGCATCTTTTATCCAAATGTCTTCTGCAACTTTCACATGATTCTCTGCTTGAAAAAGTAAAACTTATATCTAAAATTAACTCAGACATAATCAAGAATATCCTTTTTAGAAGTTATAAGAAAGAACATAAATTTGGTACTATAAGGCTGTGAAGTTAAAGACCACCGCGATAGATATTTTTATTATTGGACTCTCACGTGTGCATAATCAAAATAATTGTCGGTTAAGTAAGATATCTATCATAATAAAAGTTGACTGTTTGTGTCAAAGAAAAGTAAGCGTAGACACAACAACGTACTTTCTCACGATAGATCACTTTACGAGAGACATATATAAGAGTTTGTACGTTAAATAATAAAGCTTTTTATCACTAAACTATCACCTTAGCATTAATGCAATTATAATCGTCAATGTTTGTTTTAATACTGCAAGCTGTTCCCTCGCAAAGTTGCATATAGACCAACGTAATCCTGAGGCATTAATTAATCCATTGAAGCAAAAGAAGAAGTTGGTGGACAGTGGGACGGTGGATTTATTTTTGCTGGTCATGTGGCGTTGGTTGGGTGATTACGTAGTGCCACATTACGCCGATTACTTTTGCAGATAAATCCGCGGCACTGGTGGCATCACCTTCTTACTGACTCCTTTGGAGTTCTATTGCAATGATTTTAGCCCATTTCAGATAGCTAATACCGTAATATTATAGTATCAGAACGAATCGATTAGGGCTGAACGGTTAATGAAGATGTGTTTTTGAAATATAAATCTCACGTTTGAAAGATAAGAGTTAATCATTCAATATTTAAGTCTCGTAAACTTCTTGCAAATTATAATTATAAAACGATAAGTTTGTTAAAGAAAGAAGAGCCATTTAGCAAAGATACACTCTTGCTTGTTAAGCATAATACTGTACACGTAACATGCAAGGAGTTTGAGAAAGTTGTCATTAACTTTTCAAAACGTGGATCTAAAGCTTTGATAAACAAAGTAGTTATTTCTTTGATTGCTTTCTAAGTTTTAGACCACCTTTACTTTGGTTGATCAAACATCCTAATTCCTTAGTTTAGAAAGATCTTTACAGTAGTATGTCATTTTCTATTTTTCCTTTCCGTTTCAACGAGGTTTGAGATATCTAACCTATCTTTATCACGTTTATACGTACTCCTTTTCCTCTTTTCGTTTTCAAGTTTCGAGTCAGTCACGTCTAAAAATATAACGTGTCGATCACATCTGAAAAACAAAAGAAAAAAGTTGAACAGTTAAACACTTGCACGCATTAGTTTTGATATGCATCATACACCTTCACAAATCACAACTCCAATTAAAACTTCTTTATACAAGAAGAACGAGCTTACGATGAACCCACTATTTTTTCTTAAAATGCTTAAATTTTCAATAGTGTGACGCCAAAAGCTATTCTTTTTGTCGGTAAATGCTTCTATGGTTCTTTTGGTTGCAACCCTTAGCATTTCTCTCTATGAATTTTGTCGCTAAAGGAGGAATTTGGCATGTCCGAGAAATATGCTCCGTTTGGATTTTGGAGGCAAATTCTGGTACCTTTAGTTAAATTCAGTCAGCCTTTTGTTCGATCTGGTCGTTAACCAATCGCACAGATCACCCTGCCCCAACCATAATACCCAACCCCCAAAAAACTTTCAAATCCAACCCACATTTGACATTTCCTTTTCATCATCCCTCACGTGAATTCTCCCTCTTCTCTCTCAGATCAAGCTGCAGAGAGGGAGAGGGAGAGGGAGAGAGGAGCAGAGAGTTCATCCCTATTTACAGCATTTCAGCTCCCAAGGTAAATTCAAGGTTTCAGCTCTCAGCTAATCATTAATCTTCCGTTTTCAAGAATTGGAAACATTCAGCAGGACAATTGACAGTCTGTAAATTACGGGACCACCTCTCTCCGGCCGAACCAGTCATGGATGAAGACAAAAGCAGTGAAATATTATTCAATTGCGTTGAATCAGCCACCTAATCCATGATTAACTTTGTTCTTACAGATAATGATTGGTTGAAAACGGCTCATTTGCTGGCCCGTATGTCCCGCAGCAACATGGATTCTGCTCGTTTAAAATGATCGGATACATTCTGCGGCTCTGGTGCGGGCTTTTCGTGTGAGGACATGGGGGCGACGGAGCGTGGGGAGGACGCGCGGCCGTGGATGGCCGGGCGCGAGGAGAGGATATTCGTGTCGGTGCGGCTGCGACCGCTCAACGGCAAGGAGGACGCGAGGAGCGACGTGTCGGACTGGGATTGCGTGGGTGACGACACCATCGTTTTTAAGAATAACAGTCTCTCGGTGCCGGAGCGGTCAATGTATCCAACGGCGTACACATTTGGTGAGACATTGTGGATTTTTTGTTGTATTTTTCATCATTTTGTGGTCTATGTATGTCAGAATTTGTACTGTTATCTGTTCAGATTATGCCAATCAAGCCAAAGTAGTATGTATGAGAGTTCATCTTTGAGCAAATTCTTAATGGCTTCTGCCAACGAATCACGTGTTCTTGAGTCAAAGTGTGTGCCTGTGAGCGCGCCCTTTTTTCTGATACTTCAGACGGTTGTTTTGACATGGAAATTTGGCCCGTTCTAGATCACTGTTGGACTATTATCTTTGCGGTTATGTTGTCTTGTTGAATTTGCTCGTTAAGTTTCCCCTGGGGGTTGAAGTGTATATAATGTGTTTCGAGTTCCTTACACATTGTTGTAGTTTGCAATTTCACAGTAGTTAAAAGTTCTAACTCTTTCTGTTCTTCGTCTTTGTGGTGCCGTTTTGAGTCTAGATAGGGTATTTAGTACGGGGTGCTCCACAAGGCAGGTGTACAAGGAAGGAGCAAAGGAAGTTGCTCTCTCTGTTGTAGGTGGTATCAATTGTGAGTGAACTTCTTTGTCCTTGGCCTTGGCCATTTTTCCTGGCTTCATGTATCTCACCTGTAACTCCACTGACAATTCTCTTCTTCTAATGAATGTATATTTTAGTCAGTATTTTTGCATACGGACAAACAAGCAGTGGGAAGACATATACCATGACCGGCATTACGGAGTATACCATAGCAGATATATATGACCATATACAGAAGGTTATTAGCACTATTTTACCTGAACCATTCTCTGTCGTTAAGTTCTGAAATGCATTATGGATATTTGGATTTTGCTAGTTTGTTGATACATAGTTTGCTATATGTAGCACCCGGAGCGAGAATTTTTTCTGAAGTTCTCTGCCATGGAGATCTATAATGAATCCGTCAGAGACCTCCTCAGCACAGACAGCACTCCACTCAGACTTCTAGATGATCCTGAGGTGATTATTATTTTGAGGGCTACCGGTATATATATGTTTATACTGCGTTGACATTTGGCAACTTTAACAGAGAGGGACAATTGTTGAGAAACTCACAGAAGAAACTCTTCGGGACTGGGATCATGTGATAGAGCTCCTTTCTATATGTGAAGGTAAGGCACCAAATAGCTGTCTTACTTATGTAAGATGGTTATGAATTCTAATTTTAAATGTTGTAGTTCATTCTTGCAGCTCAGAGACAGAACGGAGAGACCTCCCTAAATGAAGCAAGCTCCAGATCTCATCAAATCATCAGACTGGTATAGCTGTTATTCAGTGCCTCTCAGGATTGAGGACTTCAACTATTTCTTTAACTGACCGGCGGACTCTTTTAACAGACAATTGAAAGTTCTTCTCGTGACTTTGTTGGAAAGGACAGCTCAAGCACCCTTGTGGCTGCTGTGGTATGAATAAGTTCTTGTAGGCCAAAATTTGGATGGTGAATAAGATGTTGAACGTGCACCATAAACAACATTGATTTTCTTCATACAATTTTATGTAGAATTTCGTTGATCTCGCTGGAAGTGAGCGTGCATCGCAGTCGTTAACGGCTGGCACAAGATTAAAAGAGGGCTGCCACATAAATCGCAGTTTACTTACTCTGGGAACTGTTATTCGCAAGCTAAGGTTAGCTTAGTTTTGGTACATTTTTATATTGATTGATCACTATGTTAACTTGTTTGATATATAGCGGAGCTATATGAGATAACATGTATGGAATACCTTTAATTCGTTACGTTAATCTGCTTCAAGGCATTTTAAGAGTATATGGAGCTGTTGCTAGAGCTTAGCATTAGAATTTGTGTTCTTTGTACCTATCAGAAACAAAAGAGCGAGTATGGTGTGTTTCTATGCACACAACTCTCTGTTCCTTTGCAACATACTAAAATAGCTCTGGCTTTCAGTACCTTAGGGTGCAATCCTTGGTTACTTGTCTTAAAGAAAGAAATTGCAGCCTAAGAATTGAAAGTAAAATGGGAATCTAACATGAAATTAGACAAGGTATTGCATTTACTCTTCTTGCAGGCATAACCTTTTCCATTTAGTTTGTAGATTTGGCATACTAGGCTCTAGATCTTTGTGGATATTGATGCAGTTTCTTTTGCCTCTTCACATGCAAGCACTTGTCGCGCATGAGGGTTTTTCATACTTATTTATGAGCATTGGTGGGCTGTTTCTCAAACAGCTAAACTTTTAGGCTCGCTATCTAACAAATGATGCCATTCAATAAAGAAAACGATGTATTCAGGACAAGAGAAGCTTGATATATAAGTTAGCAGCAGCATCTGAAGTGGATGTGTCTCACTCGTTACCATACTACTTTATCAACCAATTTCATGGGTTACGATTACGATTATTGGGCAACCTATATCTTTTAGAAGTTTCACCTTTTTGGGATTTCTTTAGTCCGAGAGAGAGATTTTATATTATTTTTCAGATATCGACCATAATGGTTGCTGTAATCCTTTGTGAAGTTATGGTTATGTCTTTCGATACCTTCTTCTTTTCATCTAAAACTGGTCAGTGGCATTTGCTAGTAATTAAAGATTTTTGCGTTAATTTCTGTAACTTCGCAACTTGTATTGGTTTTCAAAAAAGTTGGTTTATGTTTTGATGCAGCAAGGGCAGAAATGGGCACATTCCTTTTAGAGATTCTAAGCTAACCCGCATACTGCAGTCCTCCCTCGGAGGTAATGCTCGAACTGCCATCATCTGCACGATGAGCCCTGCACGAAGTCATGTCGAGCAATCAAGAAATACACTGTTGTTTGCAAGTTGCGCCAAAGAAGTGACAACTAATGCACTAGTGAATGTAGTCATGTCCGATAAAGCATTGGTTAAGCACTTGCAGAGAGAATTGGCTAGATTGGAGAGTGAGTTGAGAAGTCCAGGATCCACTTTTGTTGCATCAAACTATGCTGCACTTCTGCGGAAGAAAGACCTTCACATTGAAAAGGTAATGCATAGGCTTACAGTAACAATTTTTGAGAGTCTATTATACTGACATTCATTTACCTTTGACATTAAGAAATGATGAAAATTGGTCAAATTTCACTTGCAAATGGTATAAAGATTAAGTCCCTTGGAAATTAGGATGGTACATGTGAATCCAAAATCTGATTACACAGTCAAATGGGTGAGAAACTAGGACATTCGATGCACAATGCTGCTGAAGACTTCAGTTGTGCATTGTTCTCTAAAATGCGCAACTGATACTTTTTTGTCCTCTTTTGCTTGAGGAAAGTTGATTTTTCAACTTTACCATTGTTTCCCGTTACGTTGTCCTTTTCTCCTAGCTTTCAGTCTTTTGCAGAAAATTTATCTTTGATTGCACATGTCATTTGTTTGTTAAACTGTGAAAAGTGTAATTGGTCTTGACATATTTTGCATAACAATTTTTAGTAAGCTATTGGGAGTTTAATGCTTTGCGGTCTTTCTCCTGAGACGTGACTGGCTTAGTTGTCTTATAGAACTTTCTCATCTTTATTGGTATGTGTATCCAAATAGTTGGTACACTGCTTGACCTTGAAAGATGATACGCTCGGAATTTTTGGTATTGGGTCCATCTTTCCTCACTTGTTGATGAATAGTAATATTGTGCCTTAAACTTTGTGGTAAAGTTAGTGATGATTCGACCTCATTCCTTATCACTTTGAAACGGCTGGTAATTAACGAGAAGTGATGAATGGGATAACATTGTTGGAACACGGTTTACATGCTCTACTTATCTAACAGAAAGGATCATTTTTACATAATGGTGATGACAACTTATTGAGTGCATAATGGTAGTAGAGCGAGAAAGACATGACATTTGAAACTCACTCCTATTGTGATTACAATGAGCTCAAAAGACTCAGATTAATCGTTTAGTTGATAGTCTACTAGAAAATTTGGGGCTCATCTCCATTCACTAGCAACTCAAATATTACAGTTAGATACTGCAAAGTATTCTGCTCATACTAGAAATAGAACTTTGTTTGTAATAACTAAGATCTGTGGATGACCAATTAAGCTATTAATTTTCATTATTGTAGCTGGAGAGGGAGATAAATGATTTGACTGTGCAACGAGACGTTGCTCAATCTCAGGTTCAAGATATGCTACGGCTAGTTGGAGATGATGGAGATTCATTGACAAGGGTACATATATTCATTCAGTTTAAGCATACCCGCCATCTAAATGTAGTTTCTCCATGTTAAGTTTGTGCCTTGATTATTATTATTTTGGTCCTCTTCCAGGTAGGTTTGGGCCAGTACCCTAATTTGCGAGTTAGGAAATCGCCAGAATATGGAAACTCGCTACAACAGCCATCCATCTTGGCAGATCCTCCCTCCATGGATGCTAGTGTCAGAACATATGGCACATCTCGGATTTCTGACGGACAGAGTGGGAGTAGTTCTGATGATAACTACATACAAAGCCCCGACTATGAAGAGAATTTTCTGCACAGTAATACATCTCCTAGGCTATTGATCAGCAGTTCAAATTACAGCGAAAGTGATTCATGTCGGGGTTCTGAGGAGATTGACAAGGAGAATGATGAACAAAGTCATGAAACATCTAATGATTTGTGCAAAGATGTTCGTTGTATTGAAACAGAAGAGTCGAGTACAGATAGACGTCTGTATTACGATCATTTCTCTCCTGAAGGAAACACTGGAAGATCAGCCGTGGTTATGGTTGGAGATGGAGACAGAACAGATCAAGAATCGATGTTACATCCAATGGAGGAAGACGGCGACCTGGATTTATTGCATTCAAAGGAAGATAGAGAGTGGGTGTCACTACCATCTAAGGAAAATAAAGAAGTTGTGTCACCACCATTGAAGGAGGACAATGAGTTGGTGTCTCCATCGAAGGAAGACAGTAATTTAAGCTATATGCATCCTTCTCCTGAAACATCTTCTCCACGTCATGATCTGACAGATGAGTTATCCAGATCTAGAAGCTTGAATCTAATGAAAAGTAGAAGTTGTAAAGCAAGCATCATCATTGGCCTTGAGAAGGTAGAAAACAACGAGAACACACCACCAAGTTGGTCCGATAAAGACTTCATTGGAAGAACTCAGGGTTTGCCAAGGAAGTTTTCTGCATTGAACTTTGGTGCTTTTGCTGAAAGGTTATCAAGAAAAGGTTCTCAATCTTCTGCCGTGACAGCTGGTGATGTTGAGCAAGAAACACAGGATCAAAAGATCTCAACTGCTGAGCATTCTTATAGCACCAATACATGCATTGAGGAAGTGGAGGAAGTGGCCAAGTTTCCACAGGATAAGCAAGTTGTCGATACTCCAGTAAGTTCTACTTTGTTGCAAACCTTAATACTTTTTATGCTACCAATTTATATGGAATCCAGTACTCTAAGTTTATGACAAGGCAAGAGTTCTGAGAAAGCTTTGGAGCCGAAAATGTCAATACTTCATTTACTACATGGGGATTGGGCATCATCACAAAACGCTGGGCATAATGAACAACAGTGTTCTCACTTGTTGGTTACATTTAGTACTGCAGAATACAATCTGCAACCAACAATAATGATTTAGCTTGCCCGAAGTAACTGGAAATTAATGCTTTGCTCTCTTAATGTTCATGGGAAGATTATTGTAGGCACAGCATAATGAACATCAGTTCTTGAGCGTGTACAAGGAGAGTGGTTTTGAGATGTCTTGTTCAGAACTTCCACTGTCAATTGGAAAGTATGGAAGTCAGACATGCCAGTTGCAAGTCTTTGACCTGTGCCAATTGCAACCAAAACCATGACGAGTTGAATGTTGAGTTGGGAAGTAGAATATTGCTAGGGCATAAGACTACTCTGAAAGCATCATGTGCATTCTCAGGGTAGATCGGTGAACACCAGTATAAAACTGTTTATACAACTTTTGAAATCTGAAGCCCTCAGGAATCTTGTTTTTTTTCCTCTCTCTATGTAACTTGGTGGTGTGTGTATATGTGAGTTGTGTGTGTGGGATCTAGCTGCCCGTTTTAATTTGATAAGACCTGTCATACATTTTAGGTCAAGGACATGGAAGGGACAACCAGTAAGTCTACAAAGAGCGTCAAGGATGTTGGCTTGGATCCAATAGATTCAAAGAGTGTCAAGGATGTTGGTTTGGATCCAATAGAAGATGGTTCCAAAAGTCCTTCAAATTGGCCCTCGGAATTTAAGAGGCTCCAAATAGAAATTATTGAACTTTGGCACACTTGCAATGTGTCCTTAGTTCACAGAACGTATTTCTTCTTACTATTTAAAGGTGACCCTACAGATTCCATATACATGGAGGTAGAACTCAGGAGGCTGTCATTCCTCAAGGACACATTTTCTCGGGGTAGTCCCACTGTGCAAGATGGTCAGACCCTGACACCTGCTTCAAGGTAAGATATTTATGTTTGTGGAAGAAGGAAAATTGGGCAACAGAAAAAGATACATTGCCAGTGTAGGAGTCATATTTTTTCAAAGTCTTCAACTGGCTCCCAAGCTTTTTCATGTTACCAATCTTTTATTGGTCAAATATCCATTGGCATTGTGGTTGGCAACACGCTGACTTGTAGACTGGTTTACATAATACACAACTCCATATCATATAGGCCTGATTTCTGTTTATGTACTATGTGTTATTTATGTCCTTCGAAAAAACAGCATGAGGAGAATACGACTTTGATCCCTGACATGTTACTTTTGAAACAGCATGAAGGC
The DNA here is from genome assembly GCA_033070095.1 of Escallonia herrerae. Lineage (NCBI taxonomy): Eukaryota > Viridiplantae > Streptophyta > Magnoliopsida > Escalloniales > Escalloniaceae > Escallonia > Escallonia herrerae. Next base: position 74,953 of record JAVXUP010000724.1, read on the forward strand.
TCTCCGTCGTGAGAGACAGATGCTGTGCAAGCAAATGCAGAAGAAGCTCTCAGAACAAGATAGAGAGAGCCTCTACCTCAGATGGGGTGTTGGGTTGAATACTAGGAACAGAAGGTTACAGCTGGCCTACCGCTTGTGGACCGACGCTGAAAATATGGACCATATCACAGACAGTGCCATTGTTGTTGCCAAGTTGGTTGGGTTTGTCGAGCCAGGGCAGGCTCTCAAAGAGATGTTTGGGCTTAATTTTGCTCCGCGGCGCACAACAAGGTCATATAGTTTGAAACGTAGTTTGAAGACTTTGGTGGCTATTTGATACTTATTTGTCTCCATTTGCAGATATGACTATAACGTTTTACTGATTTCCACTTGATCTGATTGTAACTGGTTGTAGGGAGGTTTGTAAATTTTGCTCAAAGTCTAGAGTTGGTGTTAAATTGTAATTTTAATGCTATTGCCTCCGTCCTTTCTTGGACTGGGGGCCTTTAAAATCAAGTAGTAATCATGTTTAAAGGCCGTTTGAGATTGATTTTTAAAAAGTGAATTTTGATTAAATCAGAATTAGTTTCTAAAGTCAGCTTTGATCCATTTTAAGCGTGATAGATGAAAATTATTAAAGATGTTTGAATAAAAATGAATCAAAGTAGATTTATAGTGTGGCAAAATTACTATGTAGTATATTCAAACTGAAATAGAGCATTTAATGTCTATTATATGTAAAGGATATTTTGATAAATCTCTTGGTAAAACCTGATTTTCTAAAACTGATTAAATCTTAATTCAAGAAAATAAGGATTATGAATTTAATCAGTTTTAAAAATATTGGAGCAAATTTAATCAGTTTATCTTTTTTTGTCAAAAACTTCAAAACTAATTTAAATTATATTTAATTATGTTTGATCAGTTTAGAATCAATCTCAAACACCGTCTTAATATCCTATTGTTACTCTCTTTTAGCTTATTATGCAAAATGACCCATGTTCTTTGAAACAACTCTGCCCTAGCCCTCCAAGTTTCATCGCGCGTGCGCGCGCACACATGCTCATGTCATAAGTGGTTCTTTTCTTTCTTTCTTTTACCAACTATGTTCTGTGTCTATACTCAATCACTCAATAGGCCAGAAACCTTTTTCTTCCCATCTTATTCATCGAAAGTAAGAAAAAGTAAGCCCACAAAATAAATGAAACTAAAAACCCAGATAACAGGAAAAGAAAAGATAACATAGGCTGGCAATTAACTGGATTGTTTGTATGCGTTACGTGAATTGTGAACCCTTTTATTTTCGTTAATTACTTTTGATTTTAAATAAGACCGGTACGGGTGCATGCCAAGCCCACCCAACCAGCTGGGTTTTTTCAAAGAAAAAAACAGAGGGTGTTATTTGTCACCAAAGGGTCTATGACCCAAAAATTGTAAACATCTATCCCTCTATGTGATTCGTCGTTTATAGAGGATGAGTTTGATTTTTATCGTTTTGTAGTTCCTTTAGCAACGAATTTGTGCACTGTACATATTTGCTAATAATTACGTACCAATTAAGATGTCCTTAGGGTTGGTAGCACCGTCTTGAAAGTGAAGGCCCCAACGGGCTGTAGCCAACTAACCTGAGAAAGGGAAGGGCCTTTGTACTTTGTTGTCATTGTTTAAGAGAAAAAGAATATATTGCTGACACAAACTAGGACCATATTAATTAAAAAAAAAGAAGAAGAAGAGAAACAGTTATCACATTATTTGTACTTGATGAATATTCTACTCATTATTTACTTACCAAGTTAGAAGAGGGCTACTCAATCTTTGCTAAAAAAAGGAAAAGCCAAAAAGGACATCCCAATAATTACCTATATAGCCTCCAATCCCTTTGGCCCAACTCGTGGCACCTCAATCGACTAAGGTTAATCCAGTCATTTTAAAGCTAAGTGACGGAGTAATATATAATAACAGAGTAATTACAGCGTGTCGGACTTTCCTTAAACAAGCTATTCGCAATAAATAATTAACAAGAAAACAGAATATTAATCAGCCATGCAGTGACTGGTTTACGTTTATGGTAGTATATGTCTGACTTTTCTCATAATTGTTCATACCTCTCCATCAATCTCCTTCCCCAAAAAATAGACTGTCCTGCCTTTTTACTTGAAGAACAATCTGGTAAGCATGTTTGCTTTAAACTTTTTCCTCTCTTATGGTACATACATTGTTTTCTAAGAATTTACATAGCATCAACGTTACATTTTTGTTTTAAAGAATTTCTGCAAAATACTGCTGTTGTCTGTCATGACACATTTTTTTTCCGTGATACATACTTGAATGAATAAATATTTTTTCGACGTGTGGTTTTGAGCAGATTTGAACTTTGAAAAGGATCAATGGAGAAGGAAACGAGAGAATCTTCGCCGATCAAATTCGTATTACTAGTTCTGTGGAAAATTGTTCTAGCGGGTGCGATGCTCGGGTTGATGGTGTTGTTCGTAAAGGAGTTAGGCCACAAGAAACATCACCTTAAAGCAATAAACGAAGCGCTAAGTGTGATCTTCACCTTTATTTTCAGCATCCTCTTCGTTGTGCTGTTGTACGCAGCTGCTCTAGATTGCCGAAGTACATATGCCGCCACTATGGCTTGGATGGCTACCTCTCCCTTGACTCCGGTGGCCGAGGAGGAGCGTCGGTGGAAGGTTTCGGAGCAAGTTTAAGTTAAAAAGAATGTTGGCGATCATTATACTTTAGGTTCGTTTGCTTGATCTTTTGGCTTAGGTTTAGGTTTTTTATGTTTTTAGCTCGTGCATGTAGTGCGTACTCATATGAAAGGATATACGTTTTGTAGTCATTAATTGTGATTACTCGCTTCTCGTTATATAAATGTGTTTGTGTTTGTGTTTGTGTGAGAGAAAGATTTACATAAACACAATCTACCATTCTATAACTAACGAGAAAAACTACACTGCAATGTCGATATCACATCACCCCCATTAACACGGTATAACCGCCAGATCCAAGTGCAAGAAATCGTCACAATGGTTATCATTGCTTCGGCCACGTCCCATAGCTGCAAACTGGGCGTCGTTCCGGACCAAGGGGAATGGGGAATATGAGACATCGTTAATGTTGACGTCATGCTGACGAGGATCAAGGATGGGGAGGAAAACTTCAAAGCGACAAATTGCTAAAGTTTGATGGAAAAATTTTGGTTGCTACCCGGGTTGAAGGAATCTTCCTCCTACCCGCCATGTAGCGACAATTAATGGTTGTCAAATCTTTCTAGTGACTTTTATTTAGTGACGTTAAAAAAGTGCTGTTAAGAGTTGTCACTGAAAGTGTTAACAGAAAAGCCACTAGAGACATTTAGTGACTATTAACTATCACTATATATAGGGTTGGAGGAAGATTCCTACAACCAGGATAGCCGCCAAAGTTTGTTCAAGTTTGATTAGGTTGTGATCCCACATTAGCTATTGCCGTGAAGTTTTTCACGTAATAAAGAGATTGGTACTACATATTATATAAGCTAGCTAGCTAGCAATCAACTGCTTGCTGTTCATGCGGGCTCTATGCCGGTTGTAGTCATATTACATGTTCATGCGGGCTCTATGTTGGTTGTAGTCATGTTAGACAGGAAATTTCCGTAATAACTTCAGTAATATCTATTCTCCTAAGTAGTAATAAAATGTTTTTATCGAATTGGCCGTGACTCAAGGTTGAAACAACTTGATCTTGAAACATTGACATTGACTTTTTCATATCTTCAAGATTGAAAGATCGTCAAAGTATTACCTAATTGAGGGTTTCGAAACTTTATTCTGAATAAGTGCAATAAAATAAATTGAAGGCGATTTAGGAAAACCCATAAATTGGGCCTTAATTAAAGAGATTTTGTCTCCTTAATTTAAGAAGTCTTGGATGTTAAACTCGAATTTAGTGATTATCTTCGATTAATGGAGAAATCTTTTTATGAGTCAAAAATTGACTTGTTTGACTTTTATAGTAACATGACTACATAATTAGGCTAGGCCGTTGACGAAATTATTTAAGGCAATTGATCAGTTATTCCAATTTAATTTCAACTTGAGCCCATCTTTTTGTTTGACACGTATTCATGCTCGTTCTTAAACCCGCAGTTTCTTGATATTGAGTATTCGCGTAGTTAATAAAATTTCACAATATCAAATATTACTATACGTTTATACCATTTACCCTTTTTTGTTTCCACAGCGGTTGTGGTTGGAATTCTTGGGTATCCCTGGGGTGGTGGTGGCTGGTGGAAGCGGAGTGGTTGAAAAAAGATGCACGAGGAATTAAAGGAAACTATGAGTATGGCAAGTAAGAATTTTTTAATTTTACCACGTACCCAAACATAGACCTGGCAAAATGTTAACCGTACCCGTTACCCGGACCGTACCCGGTCCAAAATACCGGGTACGGGTAGCCATTTTCACTACCCGCTGAAATTGGACCCGGACCCGAACCGACCCGTAAAAGCCGGGTAAATTCGGGTCGGTTATCGGGTACCCGGGTTACCCGGTTATATGCCTATATATAATATGTCTAGGGTTTGTTTCTCTCATTTTCTCCCCCATTCGCTTCTGCCGCCCCTCCCCTAAAGTCTCCCTCACAGATCCCTCTCACAGTCCCCTCCCTTCTCTCAACTCTCGCTCTCTCTCACAGATCTGCCAAACTCACGACCACCCTACTCCACCCACGGCACCACGTCGGTCACCCACTAGATCTACCGCATCTCGCCGCCACCGGTCGGTCACTTAGTCTCCCCGTGGTCCCGTCGCCACCAATCGGTCACACCTGTGGCCCCGTTGCCAACGATCGGTCACCACCGTGGCCCCACAACACCGATCTGTCACCACCGATCGATCGCCACCGTCGCTGATACTCCGTGGCCACCAATCAGTCACCCCGTGGCCCTATGGCCACCGATCGGTCACCACCGTGGTCCCGCAACACCGATCCGTCACCACTGAGGCCCCGTCACCACCGATATGTCGCCACTGTCGTTGACCATCACTCCGTCGCCTTGCGGTTGTTGGGTAGACTTTCAGTCAGTGGATATTGATGGACGATGATTGTCGTGTGTTCTCGATCTGCAGATTGTTCAGATTGTTTTTTTTTTCCAGATGGATGGATGTTGAGATTGTTTTTTCTTCAACAGAAAGATGTTATTTTTGTGAAATGAATTTTGATAGATAAACAATGAATTATTTGACTTTTGGAGGTTAAAATATGTCTAATTAGTATGTAATTAGATTATGTTTAATTTAAAAAATAATTAATTAGAAATTAATGATTTACCCGCGGGTAATACCCTACCCGCCAGGGTAGGGTACGGATCCCAGATATTCGTACCCGGAAAAACTCGGGTCTAAATTACCCTACCCGATTTTACCCGGATCCGTCAGGGTATTACCCGTACCCGCGCGGGTCGACCCGTTTGCCAGGTCTACCCAAACAACATCAAGATAGAGTGTGTAGATATAGATTTTTTTTCTTTTTTTTCCCAACAACTTTTACTAGATATTATGTTATACGTTTGAGTTTGAGGGTGGTAAAACTTTTTATCCTATTTTGATTTGCTGGGTGAGGATTTTGCAATTATGCATTGTTGAGGGTGGTATAGGCAATTAAGCCTTTAATTCACAAAATCTTTACGACTAGCTGATTGGCTTCAGCTAATGCAAGTTTTGCAAATGTCCTCACTAAGAAAAATTAGCAAAATTCTACCCTGAACTAATGCAATTTTTGCAAGCTATACCTGTTCCCAAAAACTTTGATCAACGGGCTATGTTTTGCAAACATTCGTGAAGGCATTTGCTTAAAACTTGTTTGTTTATTATTTATTAGAAAAAGTATTTTAAGAAATTAAAATATGAAAAAATCAACAAATATACGCACATTAAAAGTCAATTAATTCACTTTCTTCTTCATAAATTAGAAGGAAAAACATTTTAGGTTCAATTTAAAATGTGAACGAAGATGAAAGTAATTTCACTATTGAAAACAAGATTTTTGCTGCAAATATCTAGAAATTCAAGTCCATCGGACACATTTGGCCTACAAATCCATAGAAGGATCATTGTACCTTCACCCTTGTCCACCTCGGTGTCTATAACCCACAAAAACTAATGTCGTTGTTCTTCCGCGATCAACAAGAATCATTAATCCCTAGGGAGCATGACATTCGCGAACCAAACTTTGACCGAATCCGCCCATGTCGCGACCATCCATGGCTTTGGTAACGATACCCATCAACAATAACTAGGATTTAGGAAACATAAATTGCAATATTACTTGGTAAAAATAATAAAAAGGTAAAGAATCACAGTTGATAATATTGCACATTCAATGCTGAGAAAAAGAAAAAAAAATACTCCCTCCATCTCGTTTTATCTGATCACCTTTGACTTACATGCTTATTTAGGATACGAGTTATATTTTATAAGTTTTTCATTCTGCTCCAAGAGAGAAAAGAGAGAGAGAAGGAAGAAAGTAAGTCAGCAGAAAGAAAAATGAGTTGGTGGAGGATTAAATAAAGAGAGAGAAATAAAATAAAGAGTAAGAAGGGCAAACATGAAAAAACACCTATTGAATCTTTCATAATTTGAAAAGTGATCAATTATTTTGGTACAGTCCAAAAAAATATATGGTTAATTAATTAGGGACGAGAAAAGTAACAAAGATGGTAAGGGAGGAGTTACAGTCAGTTACAAATAGACAGAGAGGTGAATATGAGGCTAGATTGTAGGAGAACATTAGGAGGTGTATTTAGATTTTAAATTACTTCTAAATTTTAAATTAATCAAATGACCATTGTCTATATTTTTAGAAGAAGATAAAATGGTTTAAAAGTGTAGAGTTGAACAAAAAAGGGTTATAAGGGTATTCCACCTTAATTATAGTATAAACAACGCCTGTAGCTGCACTCTCTCTCTCTTAAATAATAAAATACTGGAACTTGATATTTTTGTAGCTCAAGCGAACTATGGATTTCAAACATAATTTTGTGATATTAATAAGAAATTAAACACGTTGGTCCTGGATCGCACAAGTCAAGGATTTGAGAAAAACTTAAAATTCAAGTTCAAAACAATGAATTGTAGGAGTTAGATAAAATCATTATGATGTAGTATTTCTTATTGAATTCCTCCACCCTTTTACTGGGAGGGCAAAGTAATATTGTTAATGCCAAGTTTCAAAAGCAATGCATGGAAATTTTGGCTCCAATCCGCCATTCAATGACGAATTTCTAGACCTGGAAATCTTTTCCCCGTACCCACGGGTATACCAGATCCGCCCAAGAAACATGGGTATGGGTACATGTAGAGACACCCGTTGAAATAAGACTCGTACACGATCCGAATAGTAATTTTTGGGTCAGATAACGGGTTATCAGGTTTACCCAGATTTCATGTATACATAAAGAAACATTTTTTGTGTCCTAAAATCTAAGCCTTCATTTTTCATTTTTTTTCTCCGAGACATTTCTCTTATCTTAAAATCTGTCGCTGCCCGTCGACTCATCTAAGTTGAGATCGACTGCCACTCCCTCTTTCCCCTTACTCTATTAAGGCCATCGGTGACTGCCTATCGTTAGCCCCTCGGTGCAGTTGCCAACCGTCAATCTGCCAGCCCCCTCACTCTACCATGGCCATCGTCGATCGCCACCGCTGACCGCTACTCAGTCGTCACTGGTCAAGGCACTCAGACCCCTTACGCTTCAAGGCCATTGTGAGGCCACGTACCGTCCTCTCACGGATCAGCCGTCGATGGATGCCAATCGTTCATTCCATCGCCGATCGAGAACCTCACATCGCCACTGCCGCTATTCCACACGTAGAAGACTTTATTTTGGATTATTTATGCATTTGATGTTGAATTGTTGGTGGGATTTAATTGTTGTATCTTCATTTGTTGTTGGGGATTGGGAGTGGGATTGTATTTCTATTGATGAAATTTAATTGTTTTAATTTGGATTGTGGGTGGGGAATGGGGTATGGTACTTGTTCATACCCTATTCTGGTCAGACCAGCAGGGCCTGCTAGGGGACCCACTTTGCGCGACACATCACCCAGTCGACGGTCAGTTATTCAATGCTCACAGGCCGGTCAAAGCATCAGAAAATCAAGTCACGTGCTTTTTCCCTTTGAGAAGCAACCTTGGTATGCCTTCCCCCCCGAGGGGGTCGGCCACCACCTACCTTGACGACCGACATCAGTCGCCCATGGTCGCGCGCCGTAGTCGCAGCGACCTTCGTCACCCGCGTCCGCGCTACAACTTCGTAACTCTAGTCGCCCCCGCTCCAACTCCGCGACTCTCATCGCTCGTGCACCATCTCCGCGACTCCCGTGCGCAGTCTTCGCGAATCCCGTCACCCGCACACCTTCACCGCGACCTTTGTCGCCGCGCCCATGCGCCACAATCATGTTACAAGCCTCCGGGCATCACACTTATTCACCACAACATGCGTCCCCACCATGGACGTGGAACATGCTTCGACCCACTCTCCGGAGTGTGCGGTATTCTGGGGGCTCCGCTCGTAGTGCTCCGGTACGAGGACCCCTCACTGCGACATGGGCTTAGCACCATCGCCGGCTCAATCAAATTGCGGGACGGGCTTCGTACCGTAGCCGGCTCAATCACCGGGGGCTCTGGCACTCGCAGCAAGATGGGCTCGCAACCCTGGAGCCATCATCGGCACAACCTTGAAGCCACCGACATCACACTTGCAGGGAGCTCCGACGCGAAGACTTCACCGCAGCGGACCTAAGCACCAAGAGGCGACCATGGTCACTCATGTTGCTGTTGATCGTCGACACCACCAGGGCAATGACCCACGGGTCACTCCAGGACGGGAGCAGGTCCTTGGAAGGCATCGCCCCTAGTCCGCCTGGCAGTTGGCTACAGGGGCAACCCTCACCGCTGCCAGGTTCTTTGCGCGTCTCTTGACGCACCTTGTGGGATTCAGTAAGGGCTTGGACTAGAGGCTGGGGCAACGGGCTACTCTGATCATGCTTATGCAGCGTGATCAGTCTCCTCAGACGGGCAGAGAGATGTTGCGAGGGCAGGGCAGCACGAACTTGGGGACCGGCAGTCCAAAGGAGAATCAGTACTTTGCCCCCTGGGAACGCGTCATTCCCAGGGGTGACACATGTCAACTTATGACACATGCACATTTTTGCCTATAAATAGTGGACTTTGGAGCTTATTCAAGATCTTTCTCTCATTTGAACTTTTCACTTTCTCTCTCTAAAAAGACATTCCCTCTGGAATTCTAGTGAGAGAAACACACTTGGACTCCTGTCTCCGGACCCTCGACGTTGCATCCTTCAGACGGACTGTCGACCGCCGGCCCTGTTCGTCGTCGCCCTGTCCACGCGGCTCTGCTAGCCCTCGCGACCTGTCTGGAGAGCCTTGCTCTCAGCCCTTACTCCGTCCTTGCTGTCTCCCGCTTTGTCTACCTGGAAGCTGACTCAGACTGCATCCTTTGTGGCACCTCCACGTAGTATCGAACCCCTTTTCCGCACCATCAGTATTTAACATGTTATTTGATATAATTTTTAGTATTAGATTTTTAATTTTTGTGAGATTGAAAATAATTCTAACAATTATTAAAAATAAGAAACATGCTAGCTGAAGAAAGTAAAATAAACAAAAAGAAAAAAGAATACGCCTAACTAGTTGGTAGTTTCTCAAAATGCGGTTGTTAGATTTTGTTTTAAAAAAAATCAGAAATTTATTCATTTACTCCCAAGTAATACTTCACCAGCATGCGTTAGGTACGGGCATTGAAAAAGACTGCCCAAAAAAAATCGAGTAACATTTACCTGACCTACCCCGACCCGTCCGGGTATTACCCGTACCTGGCTGATATATCCGTTTGCCAGGTCTATGAATTTCTTTGCCCCAAGTTTGTGATAGCATTCCCAAAAATAATTAAGCTACTACCACAACACTAGTCTTGAAAACGCCACCAATGAATTAGCTACATTTTTATATCTCTGAACCAAAGTTGTTGGAGGAAGTTTGCTCCGAGCAAAAAGTTGTTAAGACGTGTCATTCTATCATATTTTCTAGATTCTAAAATCGACTTCACTCATTTTTACCCTAACTTGACTTATTAAAAGATACTTATTTAATCAATTATTACTAGTTAACTTGAATTCAATGTTTATACGTTACAAATAATTTCGCGAAAAGTCAAAGGCAAAATCTACCGGAAAGGAGGGAGTATATGTTACGGATTTACCGTGGTAATGAAGATTTTTGCTCGAGCACAACCTGCGAAATTTGGCACACTTCGTTTTTTTTTGTTCAATGGCCCTGCCCCCAACAATTTGAAGCACTTGGAGAGATCTCCCATTGCTCTCACTTGAAAACCCTTCAGATTTTAGTCCCATGGTTCTCTGGTCCCCATTGCTAACTTTCATACCGTAAGTTCGTCTCCGCTGTTCTCGATTTGGTCTTTAATTTGTAACCTGCTGAGTGTTGATGGAGAATATCGTGTTTTTTGCTTTGTCTATGAAGTCCTCAATCATGACAAGTTTTAGATATTTGTCACCTCAGTAAGCTGACCATTGTCTAGCAATTTTGCTAGAGATTTCTTTAACTGTTACCTTGCACGGTTATATACGAAAAGGTGGAGCATAAGCATTACTCAGGTAACATGACCCTCAAGGCTGTTTGCGCGTGAGAATAAAATGTTATCTGTCATTCGACTGCATAGTCATGATACTGACTGTCTTTGTTATTAGGTCAAAAGACGCATGAGTTTGCAGTTAGCAGTTTGATGTATGCATCCGCTACGATTAGAAGGTATTACGAGGAATGCTAACCGCAAAAGTTAACATTAAAAGGTTTCAGTGCGTTTGATAACATCACTTCTACATTTGCAAAATGGGCTCCTTCATACTGTGGATTAGCAATTTTCTTTCATCACATGGCCATGAACTGGATTTCTTGTGCACTCTGCCATTTTAGTGGAGTTTCGCCCTTTACCTTCTTTGATAGCCATGATATCTCCTTAACAGTATCGTATTGAATTTTCGGGTTGCTCGCTGACGAGTCCTGCCTTTGCCATTGCTCTTAGGCATCCTCGATCTATACTCCTTGGAGCATTCAATCCTAGCATATTTGGGGTGCCTTGGTCAGAATGTGGGGATCTTACAAGGCGGCTCTGTACTTGATCAGCAAGCCTCAGTACACAAAACTATTTGACGACATGCTGCATGCGTGCAGCTGTAATTCCGTTTTGAAGTTTGATGCTAGATGTTTCCTTTGTTCCAAGCTCAATGATATTTTCAGTGTGTAAAGTAATGTCCAAACATCTCATGCATAGCATCCCAACTTATGGAATATTGCACGGTTTGAAATTGTTGAACACAACCATTTGGGACCGTTAGATAAGGAAAAGACGGATGCAAATATTACTATACGTCTATACCATATACCCAATAGCCCTGCTTCGATTGAAACCATTAGTCTCGGACCATCCAATATTTTCTACAACTTATGTGACACTCCCCACTGGTAGGGTACTTCAAATAATAAAGTTGGAACTCATAGCGGTGCTCTAGCCATATTATTATCTCAGTGGTGCGAATGATTATTCGCACCACAACTTGTTCTCAACTTCTTTCACTAAATCAACGCCACAACTTGTAATAACATAAAGTACAATCCTCCCCTACTGCGGAATCATTTGTAGAGCCATGATTTTCTTTTGCTGTTTAGTTAGGTGAAAGATCCTTTCGGAGTTCCATTACCTTGACATGAACGCTTAAAGAACAGCACTCTGATATATCACTTCCCAATCCATACAAACCATCATCAACCACCAAGACAAAAGCATTTCAGAGACATGTATTGTAGGGCATAATCAAACGCCATTTCCAGCTGTTGCCGGGAAGCTTAAATAAGCCATCATATCTTGTCAATCTTTACCGAAAGATGAGAAGAAAGGGACCATTGTACATACAATACCAAACAGCACCCTCAACCTCAAACGAAAAGGCAGCCTTGAACCTACTCGTGACCCGGTGCTCAAGGTTCTTTTGCTTTTCTTATGCAACACTCGTATGTCAATAATAGACTAGACAAACTAGCTAGAATCCTCCTCCTTCACAATTCGTAAGATGCCCTACATAATAAACGAACTTCTTTCTATGAGTTTATTTTCAGTTCTCAACAAAATTGGCTTCACATTTTGCACATCAGTGGTGACACTCTCTTAGGGTCTTTTAGGAATTGGCAATAAAGGTTTAATATCAAGAGAAAATATTATTTTCTGCTTTCTTTTAGTTGTCTTGTTTTGATATCTGCCATAATTCTAGGTGTAAATAGTCTCTGTCTCTCGTAACATGACGAGAGAGAAAATCAAGAATAGACGTATGTAGCATTTAAGGAAAGAAAAACTCAATGGTGTATATCTAGTAGTTTGGTTGCAACTATGTCACTTCGTGGCTCTAGTAAATTGCTTACCTTTTTCCAAGACCATATATAGGTGGTTTTGTAAAATCATTATATTGTTGTAGGAATCCTGCTAGTAATTTTTTTTCCTTTTGAAAATAAGTTTCTACGGTTCAAAAGTGAAAAATTATAGGAAACGTATGGTCCGCCAGGGTCAGGGTCACCTTCCCTTAAGAAAATGTCTTTATATTGTACCATTAATGTATTAGGTTTCTTTTTCTTATTATTATTTTTAATTGTTTGTGCCACCGACCGACATAATCTTTATCTTTCTCATTCCCTTATTCATTTTTATTCTTTCAAATTCTAAATTCCAAATCTTCACATTTCAAAGAAACACAAATAGATCAAGATTAGTTCATTTTTTTAGTTTAAATTCTTTCTCTTTTCCTTATCTTTCGCTTTGACCATCGATTCACATGCATGTAAGAGAAGTTTTTTTTTTATTTATTTTTCCTTGTGAAATTTTGATGAACTACTTCTGGATTTAATGTTTTATAGTATTCATGTTTTATGTGAACTTGAACTTTTGATTTTTTTTATTTTATGTTCAACCATCAATTTTTTTCTTATCATTTTCTCGTTCTCCCAATTAGACTTTCGGGGTCTAGCCCTGCGTATGGAACACTTCAATTCAATGGATTGAATGCAACCCAGAAGGAATACTTATGTTACACAGAAATTTTTTCTTGATATACTCTGCTAAAGTAAAAAAGGATTCTATTAAATTTGTTGGACATGCGTAGATGCCTAAGAATTGGCATGCCAATCCTCGAGATAAAACGGCATGTGTGATTGGTCATGGTCTTTATGTCATCTCTGTATTTTGGTACCTTCAGCTTTAGGGATTACATCAGAACCTCCCATTTCATTTGCTGTGAAGACACTTAGCGTAGCGGGCTCACTAACCACCTCTTTAGGATCACTAATTAAAGACCCTTTAGCCTTCCCCTCTGAGGTCTGTGGATGTGAGTGAACATTCTCTCACTAACCACCTGTTGCTTCTCCTACTTTGAATTGCTTGCGGAATTATGGTTGGAAGGCTCACCTTCGCTGGTCAATGTAAGTGTTGATGGTCCTGCCCTCAACAAGTTGAAGTTCTTGGAGATCTCCCATTGCTCCAACTTGAAAACCCTTCAGATTTTAGAACCCATTGTTCTCTCGTCCCCATTGGTGACTGTTATACCGCAAATTCGTCTCCATTGTTCTCTAGTCTTTTGATTTGTATCCTGCTGATGGAGAATATCGTGCGTTTACTTTGTCTATCTAGTCCTCAGCTATTTTAGTCATTTGTCACCTCAACAAGCGGACGATTGTCTAGTCATTTAGCTAGAGATTTCTTTCACTGTTAGCTCGCACGGTTATATGTTAAAAGATGGAGCAAAAGTATTTCTTGCATAATAATAACATGGCCCTCAAGGTTGTCGGAGCATGAGAGTAAACTGTTGATTGTCATTCGAATGCATAGTCATGATACGTACCGTCTTTGTTATCGGGTCAAAAGACGCATGAACTTAAAGTTAGTAGTTTGATGTGTGTATCCGGTACCAATAGAAGCTATTATCGAGGATGCTAACAGCAAAATTTAACAACAAAAGATATTGGCGCTTTTGATAACATCGCTTCTACATTGGCGAAATCGGCTACATCATACCGTGGATTAGCAAAGTTCTTTCATCGCATGGCCATGAATTGGATTTAGTGTCCACTCCGGGATTCTGGTTGAGTTTAGCCCTTCTGTCTTCTTTTGCCAAAAGATAGCCATCATCTCCTTAACAGCATCGTATTGAATTTTGGCGTTGCTTGCCGATGAGTCCTGCTTTTGCAATTACAAGGCGGCTCTGTAGCTGTAGCTGGTCAGCAAGCCTCGGTACACAAAACTATTTAACGACATGCTGCATGCGCGCAGCTGTAATTCTGTTTGGGATGTTTCCTTTCCTCCAAGTGCCATCATAGTTTTAGGTGTAAACTAAGGACCTTAAGCATCTCATGCATAGCATCCTGACTTGTGAATCATTGATCACGACTATTTAGAACCGTTAGATAAGGAGAGGACCGATGCAATGGAGGAAGGAACTAAGGGAGACAAATATTACTATACTGCATACCCAATAGTCCTAGATGATCGAAACCGTTGGTCTCGAATCACTCAATATTTTCTATAACTTATGTGACACCTCCCACTGCTGGGAATCTCCATATAATAAAGTTGGAATTCTTAGCGGCCCTGCAGCCAATATTATTAGCTCAGTGGTGCAACTAATCATCCTGTTGCTGTTTTTTGTTCATCAACTCCTTTCACTAAATCTAACACAACTTGGAATAACAAAAGGTATAAGCCTCCCCTACTGCACAATTATTTGTAGAGCCATGGTTTTCTAGAGCAATTCAAGTAGGTGAAAGACCCTTCCAGAATTCCATTACTTGACACAAACGCTAAATACAAGACCAACACTCTGCTATATCACTTTCCAAACTATACAAAACATCATCAACCTCTAAGACAAAAGCATTTCAGACACATGCATTGTAGGCCACAATCAAACGCCATTTCCAGCGGTTGCTGGGAAGCTTTAATAACCATTTTTATCAATCTTTAGTGAAAGATGAGAAGAAAGGGACAATTGGTCCATACAATGCCAAACAGCATCCTCAACCTCGAAAGAAAAGGCAGCCTTGAACCTACTCGTGACCCGGTGCTCAAGGGTTTTTTGCTTTTCTTATTCAGGTCGTCTGTCAATAGACTAGGCAAGCTAGAATCCGCCTCTTACACAATTCCGTAATATGTTCGTTGAAATTGCTTACGATTATTCTGCAAACTGTTCGTGATTTTATAAAAGAAAAATTTTGGTGTTTATCCGGTTGAATGAATCTTCCTCTTATTCCCGTATAGCGATAATTAATGGTCATTAATTTTTTTTAATGAATTTTATTTAGCGACACTAAAAAATGGTGTTAAAGATTATCGTTGAAAGTGTTAACAGAAAAGTCAGTAAAAATATTTAACGAGTATTGATTGTCACTACATACGGAAGTAAAGGAAGATTCCTACAATCTGTGTAGTAACCAAAATTTGTTCTTTATAAAATCATTGTTGCGGGTCATTTGTTAGAATTTTTGTTCATTTTGAGCACAAGTTTCTATTGTTGTTTAAAAGTAAAAAAAAAAGAATGTACTGTGCACTTAGTGGATTGGATGCAACCCAAAAGGAAAAGTAAAATTTACGGGAATTTTTCCGTGATACTCTGCCAAAGTAAATAAAAAGGTTCGATATACTTGTTCAAGTTGTTGGACGTAGTTGGATACTTTAGAATTAGCATATCAACCTTTGAGACAAAACTATAGACGGCATGTGTGATTGGTCGTGGTCTTAGTGTCATCTCTATACATTGAGTACCTTCAATTTTAAGGATTACATCACAACTTCCGATTTCATTTATTGTGATTTGTGAAGACAATAAGAGGGCTCACTAACCACCTTGACGGTTTAAAATGGATCTTTAGGATCAGTTATTATATATGGCATTATGATTGCAATTTGATCCTTATCTCTCATTTTTTTGGATATCATTTTGTTTTTCATTAGCTAAAATCCCGTAATGTGTACCCCCAAAATAGAGCTAGTTATTTGTGAAGTGGGGGAAGGGAGTTCAGGTTACTTTCCGACCGATTATAGTTTAACACTTATTTAATCGTATTTTAAATATAATTTTTTTTTAAAAAAAATTAGAAGTTTAGAAGGCAAAGATCATATGCATTAAATTCAAATGCATATGATATACTTATCAGTTGACTGAATCATGACTCTTTCTTGTATTTTATCCAACACCAGTTGGGTTAAAGGCAGAAAAATGCTCTTAAAAGTTCCATAGGGTGAGGGTTCCATGCAAGGTAATTAAATTATTTATAAAGCAATTGGTTGCGGATTTACTTGTGTTTGACCAACTAGATATAACATAACTCTACCTGTAAAATGTCTAAGCTTCTTGAAGTAGCTAGCTAATATGAATGTACGATCAGTGAAAGCTAGGGCTGCAAATGGACCGAGTTGTTCATGAATTGTTCGTGGTTCGTTTTTTAAAGAACTAATTCATGTTCGTTTGTATAATATACGAAACGAACATAAACAAAATATTAAAGCTTGTTTATTACACGGGCCGAGCATGAACATTGCAAAGTGCTCATGAATGTGTTTGTGAACAGCTCGTCTGGATAGTAACTTAATTATAATACGTTTCAAACCCAAAAGTCATATAACTTCATTATAGTATAAATTAGTTTAAACTTGAAAGTCTTAAAATCAGTTAAACAATTGGACCAAGTAAGGTATAGTTCTGGTTTGAAAATAATTGTTTTGAACGAGAATACAAGTTTTCAAGTTCGAGTTCGGTTTATATATATAAAGGAATGAACTCGAGCCGAACACGAATTTTGTGAAATGAATCGCGAACGAGTTCAAACCAAAATTTGAAGATTAAACGAGCACGCACACGAACATGACCTGAAACTAAACAAACGAGGTTGAATATACCTATGTTCAGCTCGAACTCGGTTCGTATACAGCCCTAGTGAAAGCTATGCAAAACTATATGTAGCAATCCATGATGAAACCAATAAAACAATCTAAGGGGGGTAGGGTGAGGGGAGGGGCGTGTGACTAAGATTTTTGAAAGATAATGGAGAATTTAAATTAAGCGCAATAATGAATCTCAATCAAACTAAACAATTGCTTCTCTCACGGTATAATCATCTTCCCGTCGAGCCCCCTTTCTCCTCGGTCCACAGAGACAAAATGTAGGACTGGCACCAACAGTATATCACGGAAGAAAGAACTCACTAAGACGGGATATTTCAATGAAGATGCTATCTACACAATCTCAAGCAATTATAGAGAAATAAGTAAATAGATTGAGTTAGAGATATTTGATAAGGATATTTAAATACTTCTGCTTGAACCATCCCTAAGCCTACATCCACTTCTTCAAGGAAGTCCCTTGTAAGAGCACTAGAATCTACTAATAACAATCTTCTTTCGGGTCAAGATCAAAACTCTTTCAACACTTGGTAATATCCCCACACCAAGCATAAGCCTTGAATTCACAAAGGTCACCCAAAACTTGAAAACACAAGCCTTGATCACAATCATTTTATAAAAATTAATTGTGTACAAAGAAATCTTATTGAAAGGAAATGAGTACAAATGAAGCTCTAATACAATAGAGAGATGAGAGAATTGATGACTTGAAGAATGCTCACTCTTAATTAAGGAATTGTTCACAAAGATGATATCTTTAATATGTAAAATCATGAAGACGAAGAAAGAAAAATTTAATCTATGAGCCTGGATATTTTTCAAATGAATGAAGGCTTAGAATGTGGTTTGCATAGTGTATTATGAAGCACCAAATAATTTATATAGAAAGGATGTCAAATATAGCCGTTATAGGCAATAAATGAGCAAAACTGCTTTTGTAGTCGATTGTATTCCCAATACAGTGGACTCGGCTCCCTCTAAACTAACAGCTGGGATTCATCATTTTCAAGAACCATACTTGTATGAATGATTATGAACTCACATGCAATGCAATGGTGTCCAAAGGTCTTTTTAGGTCATAGCCATCAATCCAGATATCAAACCAAAACTAGTTATATAATAGTAGAGATCAATCATAATCGACAGTAACTTAGCCTATGCATACTTTGTTGCTCTTTGACATTGGACTTGATGAAACTTCCATATCACGTCTGCAATAGCTTTAAGCTTATTTGTCTTTAATCCATCTATCTAGCTTTCTAAACGTCCCTTCATGAGTGTGCATGTATATACCTACTAAGAATCTACTCAAAACACACATTATAACATAATCAATGCGTAGTTATCATCAAAACTAGATGTAAGTCTAGGTTATCAAACTATAAAACTAACACTTGATTAAGAAGCACAGTGACATCTTTAGAATGAACCCTACATATGTTCTTTAATTTTGAAGGAAACTCCCTAAATCTTGTAATTGTTTCTTTTTTTTGCTTTTTTCTTCGGTAATGTATAATACTTTTTTTCTTGATATAAGAAAAAGTACAAAAATGACCGCATAATAGTTTTTGATAAGGATGACTAATGTAATACTCAGCTCACTTAGTTTCAATGTCAAAATGTTTTAAACTTCACAATTATATGTCGGTTTGCTTGTAAAACATTCTGATTGCATCTTTGAGCCCTTTTTATACTGTTTAAAGTACGCAGGCATGCCACGTTCTGATGGTACCACCCAAAACTCAATTTTCAATAAATAAAACGGTTTGACATTTGTGAGATGTGCCTTTCCAACTTCTTTTCAAAATGATCTGGCAGGATTTGAGAATATCCTCCGAGTTCTTTTGTCCTAGCATTTTTTCAGTGATATTTAAGTTACTTTCACACCTACCTAATATGTTCTTACTCTTAATCAACTAAGTATATAAGCACATTGAACATAGGTAATTTACCTACATCGCGTTCATAATGATCAATTTTTTTATAAATTGGTAACACTTTGATAGTACAAAAACTTCAATTCAAGGATTATATACACTTTGATGAATGTTTAAGTGAGTTAAACAGTGGTTTGATGTAACTATGATAGATCCATTTACTTAGGATAAATAAGGGTGTGCTAGTTTGTTTGTGGTGCTGAATAGGGTAAATTAACCCGTCATTTATGACTTTATAAGTTGGGTTCTCAATTATGCCTTAGGTGGATTCATTCTGGAGCTGTCACGTGTCCAAACACGCATGTTTTCCCTTCTGTTCATGTTAAACTTCCTTGATGTGATTACATGTTATTTGCAATAAATGTGTAAATTGCAATAGATGTGTAAAACATGACAGAGCATTACCGAAACAACTTTTTGCAACAACCAAAAAAGGTTGCTTTCCATTTTCTTTTTCTAGATAAAATTCGAGATCGTCACGACTTGATGGTGCTCTCTTTTGGCAAAGAAGCTCTCCTTTGTTGTCCATCCCTTCATCTTTTCGTTCCAAACCTTTCTTTGAAGTAGATGTACATCTGTTTTCCTCATCATTTTTAGCGACTTTACGTACTATCTTTGTAGATCGAAGTGTTTCTCTCTTTGCAAGAATTTGAAACCGCGACTTGCTTTCCTTCAATGGCCAAGGTAATTTGCATGTTCATGCTCAGTCTACTTTGCTACTTTCTTGGAAGCTAGGGAGATTAGCGATTAATTATTACGAAGATTATATAAATAACATGCAATATTTTTCATTCACTTTGTAGTTTCTTTTAGACAATCTCAGGTTAAGAGAGAAAAATCACTTTTAGTAGCTTCATTCTAATTAAAAAAAGGAAAAGAAAAGAGGTCCAAAGGCCTTAACCACTACTAAAGTTAGATTTTTGGATGTTTTGATTTTTCTATTTTTATAAAAGGGTAAATTACACAAAAATTTCCTGAGATTTTCCATAATTACGCTCCCCCCCCCAACTTTAAAAATTACACTCCGTTCTTCTGAGATTTGTACCCGCATTACACAACTACACACTTTTAACGGCAGATCCATCTCCGTTTCAAGATTCTCTGACACATTACTTTATGCAATTTTCATACCCAAAATACTCCCCCTTTGTTCTTTATACACCTATGTGGCCTCACTGTTGGTGGCGAATTTCAGTGGTGAAAGGCTGACCCACCACCACCATCTTAGGTCACCGTGACAGTACAGCTTCGGTGCCTCTTGGAATGAACATAGCCTTGCAACCACTCTCACGGAATAAGCCTTTTAAACTGGTAATTTGGAAGAAGAAAATCATCGCTCTTAAAGGAGAAGATGGATCTGATTAGCTTTTTGGGAAATCTTCAAACAGATGTCTTGCGGGAATGATTTAGAAGATCCAAAACCCCGATGTTGTCCACGGCTGGTGAGAACAATGTCCGGTGGCGATTGATGCACTTGGCAGTTTGTTTGGTGGAGGCACCGGTCGGAGTTGCTTGCTAGTGACTGAAAGTGGCCGATGGCTAGCGATCACATAACATCCATTGAGGTGTTGAGCGATGGCGCTTGGTGAAGGCGTGGCCGGAGTTGATCGTCGTTGACTGAATCCATGGCCGACAGTGGGTTTGTTACGAGGTGGGAGTGGCGCTGTCGCTCTACGGCTGACTGTTGTCTCCCTTCCTTTCTGTTCTCTATCTCTTTCTCTCAAACTCTTTTTTTTTGTTCTCTCGTTTTAATTTTAACGCAAGCTGATTTTCTTTTTCAAATCTTGCTATCTTTTTCCAACAAATTTCTCTCTGCCATCTAAAAATAGCCAAATAAAGATTTACACTCTGTTCCCCTTTGTCTTTATACACCTATGCGTGTAATTATGACAAATCTCAGGGGAGTTTTGTGTAATTTGCAAAAGTCAGATGCGCATTTCATTGACCTTTCATTTGCTAAAGTTAGTAGGATCTGATGTTAAAGAACAAGTTTTCCCTCCAATTCCCAAGAACAAGTTTTCCCTCTAAATTTCAAGAAAACATTGTCTGAGGGGCATTCATGTCTTTTTGCATTGCACCATTAACACTGCAAGAGAAAAAGTTACTTTTTGAGCGGAGTGTAATTTTTAAAGTTAGGGGCGAAGTGTAATTATAGCAAACCTCAGGAGAGTTTTGTGTAATTTATCCTATTTTATAAGAAGGTTTAAGACATTACTTACCGTCATAAACTTACAATTGCGGAACAATAATACTGAACTTTATCACTATTTCTTTTCCTTAACCAATCAACCAAACCAAAGGAATCAAATTAGCGTATGAAACAATTTTTGCTTACAGTTTTTTATTCAGTTTTGAAACTAGTTTTGAAAACTGAAAAAAATATTGCCTTTTGACAGACACTTTTAGTTTTTATTTCCTTTCAGTTTTATAAACCAGTTTTTCAACGAGACTTTTTTGAAAACTCTAGTTTTGTTTGAAATCACTTTCAGTTTTGATTTTCTATTTTAAAAAAAATAAAAATTAAAACCAGTGTAGTTTTTATTTTTTACAAAAACGAATAGGTGTTTAACTACCCAGTTTTTATTTTGAGTTTTTTCTTTTGGATGCTTCATTACCCAATTTTTATTTTGAATTTTTTCTTCAATGGTAGTGGTGGTGCCCGTGGTGCTGGTAGTGGGGGGCGTGGCTGGCAGTGGGTGGGCGGTTGTGGTCTCAAAAGAAAAATCAAAATTAAAAATTAAAAATTAAAAATTCTAAAATGAGAGTTTTTAAAAACAGTTATGTCTTAAAAACATTTTTTTTCTTGGGATTCATCTTTTAATTTTTGTTAAAAGTATTTTATGTCCCTTCTTCCATTCAATCTTCATCACTAACTATCATTCAAGAATACCAAACCACCAACATTACCAAGCACCATACCCATTGACCGCCACTATCAATGACCAACATTCTCGAACATCAAATTACAAGTTCTACCAACCACCACACCCATCGACTGTCGATCTGTCACCACCACTGAGCAACACACCAGAACACCAAACTTGCCAATACCGCCAACCACCACTACCACTAATCGTCACCACCACCAGTGACCAACACCCCCGAACACTGCCAACTACCATAGGCACTGGTAACCACAACCACCACTATCGACTAATATTGCCGAAGACCAAACTCTCTAACATCGTCACCACTATGGTACCACCACTCCTCTAAATCCAATCACCGCAACCTATCAACATTGTTTCTACAATAAATATTACCAGAAGATTTTATCAATCGATTAGTCCTAGTATCTTCAATTTGTCCTGATAAATTAAAAACCAATCAAATCATTCGCCGGATCAAACCCCAACCAAACGAATGAAGGCATAATTTGCAAGGTAGTGTGTTAATACCATAGCAGTAGTTGGACGATGACAGATGAGATGTGTTGGTAGTGGTGTATCAAACAATTCATTAATTTTGTGAAAAAAAAAATGTTTTGATTTTTATTTTTTTAAAAACAAAAAATTAAAAATTGAAATGAAGTTTTAAACACACCCAAAGTTTTTCACCTTTGCTTTTTGCAAAAATTAGGTTTACCGCCAAATCAACTAAATTTTCATGTCAAAAGTGAAGCTAATTGGCATCATCATCGACTTGGGGTATGATGTGATCCATCAAATTCAAACCAGTTTAGTGGGTCCAGCCCTTTGATTTAGCTATTAGGCTAATCAGACTTTCTTCATGAAACTTCTTCACTACTACTACGTGTGTACATATATAATATAGATATATGCATGTCTGTGTGTTTTTTTTTTAGACTTTAAGAGTACTACCTAGAATTGAATGAGAGGGAGGGAAGGAGGGGGGGGGGGGGGGGAGCGAGGGAGAGAGATTGTGTTGTGTTGTGAGGGATATGATTTGTCCACCTTTTTATGCTTTGCACCTCCCCCATTTGACTAACTCTATCAAATCCAAAAGAAGATAAAGTGCTCAAAAGTGACTCCTCAGTCAGAAATATTAGGAAAAGGATTGAAAGCGAGAGGAACAACTATTACTCGGCCCTTAAAAGCTGCAGCCCGGACTTGCATACAAAAATATGTTAACAGTTAATTTTAGAAGTAATGAGATAAACTTGGCTGCAAACCATATTATTGCTACATGCAGTAAAATAACCTGAAAATTTATCATGTCAAATTTGATAAATTCTTTTGTTACTTTAGTGACCCCTCCACCTTCACCACCACACATGATCACCATTCACCATCCTTCGCTGCCAAGTACAAACACCATCTTCAACAAGCACTATCCCCATGTCTCATCGAGTCACCTTCATCAAACACTACTACCAGAGTCCACTACCTACACCACATCACACCACACCACCCATTACGAGCACACACCACCGCCGGCCACCGCGCAACAGTGCATGCACACACACACGCACAATCTCACACATAAAAATCATGACCTAGCTGCGCGGCTGCACAACCACCCGAATCCGCCACCTCCAGGCCTTTGTGAGAAAGATCCACGACTGCCACTGTTGCCCACTGCTCCCCATCTCTGTGCCTTTTGGCGGTGGCGAAATTGGGGGGGGGGGGGGGGGAGGGGGCATATGAAAGAGGGAGCATGTTTTCTCTGACAAAGAGAGAAGCAAAATCCAGGCAAAGATAATGCCAGAATACGTGTTGACCCATTGGTGATGGTGTTGATAAAATTGAGGGTGCAATCACAAGTATTAGAGGTTTGAGGTTTTAGAAATGCCTCCTTAAAAGATGACAAGATGTCATAAAAAATGAATGCACGACGCATTCTAGGCCATTTCGATGTCAAAGGCACCAAACATGAATTATTGTCAAAATTTTGCCTCACTTAATTAAATCGACGGGGAAGGGGAAGTCCAACCTACCGTTTTTGGGAGGAACGCCAATCATTAACCATATTTGATGGATTTCTACATTATGTATTTGCTTGGTAAACGGATTAGAGGCCTCCAGATTTTGGCCAGATTACCCACTATATGTATGACTAATAGATTTTCACTTGCAGCCCCCACAAGATTTGGAGGCAGCTACTCAAATCTTTTTTTGACTTTTTCTGATTTCAGTATGTCCCAGCTATGCTCCTCGTAACACACACACATATATATATTTTCTTTTTTGGATAATAGTGCAAACATTTTATTAACATGAAAATATCATAAGAAACGTCTCAACTGTTTAACAGTTTATCGATCTGCAGTAATTAAAAACCACCTACTAAGTGGCACTATAAACATATGGTCCAACCTTGGAACACGTTGATCAAATGAAAATCCGTATTAACACCACCCGAAACAAAACAAAAGAAAAAAGGCAAGTGAAGCAGTACCCTCCTTATTATCTACTGACATTATTATGGTTATAATAATAATAGTAAATTATTGAGGTAGTTACTGTGAATTGTCACAGCCAGCTAAGATGTACTGTAGTAGAGTAAAAATGTGTGTTTAAAAGCAGTCAAAAAAAAATTGAATAAGAAGAAACAAAATGATTCCACCCATAAGAGGTTAAAAATCTGCCAACCCATCCCACGTCCATCCAACTTTGAAAAGTGTTGTTCCGGCTCCTTTTTGTGTTACGGCCCCCCCTTCGAGGAGAGTGAAGCTTTACACTCCGCTTAATTGAGAGTGAGCGTAGCATGCGCACAGGGCCGCAGCGCAGCATATGGCCTTCTCTGCTCCCTCTGCCCACATTTTCCAGGCGGCCTCCTCTAATCTGCGCTCCCCTTCGTAACCTGCACCCACTCACCCCTGAACAAAACTAAGCCGTTACCAATGCAACCATCACCTCCGTCCATGGCGGCCACTGCTCTTCTACTCTTCACGCTTTTATTTCTCTATGCCGTTCCCTTCTTGTCTTGCGCCGCCGGGGACCCGGCCGAAATTGATGCCCTGACCACATTCAAGCTGAGCCTCCACGATCCGCTCGGCGCCCTCAGCGGCTGGGGCCCCGCCACCCCGGCCGCCCCGTGCGACTGGCGCGGCGTCTTCTGCTCCAACGGCCGGGTGTCCGAAATCCGGCTTCCGCGGCTCCAGCTCGGCGGCCCGCTCACCGACAAAATCTCTGGCCTGCGCATGCTGCGCAAGCTAAGCCTCCGGTCCAACAACTTCAACGGTACAATCCCCTCTTCCCTCTCCAAATGCACTCTGTTACACTCCGTTTTCTTGCAGTACAACTCGTTTTCCGGCACCCTCCCCCCGGAAATCGCCAACCTCACCGAGCTTCTAGTACTCAATCTCGCCGGGAACCAAATCTACGGCGAGGTACCTAATAACCTCCCCGAAAGTCTCCGTTATGCCGATCTATCGTCGAATGTATTTTCCGGTGACATACCGAGAAATATCTCCAACTTGCCTAATCTTCAGCTCATAAATCTGTCGTATAACCGGTTCACCGGCTCGATCCCAGCGAGTATGGGCGAGTTACAGCAGTTACAGTACCTTTGGCTCGATTACAACCAGTTGGAAGGAACTTTGCCATCTGCACTTGCCAACTGTTCTTCGCTTGTGCATTTGACGGCGGAGGGGAATGCTATCGGCGGCGTGATACCGGCGGGGATTGGTGCGCTACCGGAGCTTCAGGTCGTTTCGCTAGCGCGAAATAATCTCTCTGGTTCGGTACCGGCCTCCATGTTCTGTAACGTATCGGTCTTTCCGCCGTCCATTCGGAATGTTCAGCTAGGGTTTAATGCGTTCACGGATGTTGTTGCACCCAGGACCACTACTTGTTTTAGTGTTTTACAGGTTCTGGATCTTCAGCAGAATCGGATACGTGGGTTGTTCCCTTTGTGGTTGACTAATGTTACCACATTGACTACGCTGGATTTGTCTAATAACTTGTTTTCGGGGGCGATTCCAAGTGAGATTGGGAATTTAGGGAGATTGGAGGAACTTAAATTGGCGAATGATTCGCTGACGGGTATGATTCCGCTTGAGATTACAAAATGCAGTAAGTTGCGGGTTTTAGATCTTGAAGGCAACCGGTTTAGAGGGGAAATTCCAGCTTTCTTGAGTGACCTTAGAGTTCTCAGTATGTTGTCGCTTGGTGGGAATTTGTTTTTAGGTTCCATTCCTTCGAGTTTTGGGAATCTTACTGGCCTTCAAATACTGAACTTGAGAGGCAATAACCTCACCGGGAACTTGCCCGGTGTCCTTTTTGGATTGAGCAATCTAACTACATTGATTCTCGGCGGGAACAAGTTTTCTGGGGATGTTCCTGTGGATATTGGGAATTTGAAGCAGCTATCGGTTCTGAATATGAGTGATAGTGGTTTTTCTGGCACCATTCCGGCAAGCGTTGGGAGTCTTTATAAGCTAACTACTCTTGATTTGAGCAAACAGAATTTATCCGGAGAGTTGCCATTTGATCTTGCAGGTTTGCCGAATCTGCAAGTCATTGCTTTGCAGGAAAACAAGCTGTCTGGGGATGTTCCTGAAGGTTTCAGTAGCTTGTTGGGTTTGCGCTACTTGAACCTCTCTTCCAATGCCTTTTCTGGTCAAATTCCGTCGACTTTTGGTTTCCTTAAGTCGTTAGTTGTTCTCTCCTTGTCTAACAATCATCTCTCTGGGTTGATCCCACCCGAGCTAGGCAATTGTTCAGATCTTCAGATGTTGAGTCTTGGTTCAAATTCTTTGAGTGGCCAAATTCCAATAGATCTCTCTCATATCTCTCATTTGACTGAACTTGATTTAGGTGGCAATAATTTGACTGGTGAAATTCCAGAGGAAATTTCCAGAAGCTCGTCGCTAACTTCGCTTCTGTTAGACTCGAATCACATTTCGGGCAGCATACCAGCCTCATTGTCCAGTTTGTCAAACTTGACATCTCTTGATCTCTCTGCTAACAACTTGAGCGGACCGATTCCCTCAAATCTTACACTCATCCCTAGCTTGGTGTATTTCAATGTCTCCGACAATAACCTTGAAGGTGAGATACCAGTCATGTTGGGGTCTCGATTCAACAGTCAATCAGCATTTAAAGGTAATCGTGACTTATGTGGGAAGCCATTAGGTAGGAAATGCAAGGGAACGGGTAAGGAGAGGAGGAAGAGGCTGATTTTGTTAATTGCTGTGGTTGCAAGTGGAGCCTGCCTCCTAGCATTGTGCTGCTTCTATCTCATCATACTCTTAAGGTGGCGTACGAGGCTCAAAGCAGCAGCCGCCGGGGAGAAGAAGCGCACTAGCCCAGCAAGGGCTAGTTCAGGAGCGAGTACTGGTCGTGGCAGTGGCGATAATGGGGGACCAAAGCTTGTTATGTTCAATAACAAGATCACACTTGCAGAAACAATTGAAGCAACAAGGCAGTTCGACGAGGAAAATGTACTGAGCAGAACTAGGTTCGGGTTACTTTTCAAGGCCTGCTACAATGATGGAATGGTGCTCTCAATTCGGAGGCTCCCCAACGGATCACTAGACGAAAACATGTTCAGAAAAGAAGCCGAATCACTAGGCAGGGTGAAGCACCGAAACCTAACAGTCCTCCGCGGTTACTATGCAGGACCTCCTGACGTAAGACTACTTGTCTATGACTACATGCCAAATGGAAACCTTGCAACATTGCTTCAGGAAGCATCTCACCAGGATGGTCATGTCCTAAATTGGCCAATGCGCCATCTCATTGCGCTTGGCATTGCCCGTGGGCTCGCCTTTCTCCACACAGCCAACATTGTTCACGGAGACGTCAAGCCCCCAAATGTCTTGTTCGATGCAGATTTTGAAGCCCATCTATCCGATTTCGGCCTGGACCGGCTCATCACTGTCGCCGCCCCAGCTGAACCTTCTACGTCAACTTCAGTTGGAACACTGGGTTATGTGTCACCAGAAGCTACATTGACGGGTGAAGCCACAAAGGAATCAGATGTGTACAGCTTCGGAATCGTATTGCTGGAGCTCCTAACGGGGAAACGGCCAGTGATGTTTACGCAGGATGAAGACATTGTCAAGTGGGTGAAGAGGCAACTGCAAAGAGGACAGATCTCGGAGCTGCTAGAACCCGGGTTGCTTGAGCTTGACCCGGAATCATCAGAGTGGGAAGAGTTCTTGCTGGGAGTGAAAGTTGGCTTGCTTTGCACTGCACCGGATCCGCTTGACCGACCCACTATGGCCGATATTGTTTTTATGCTTGAAGGTTGCCGGGTCGGTCCGGATATTCCGTCCTCCGCCGACCCCACCTCACATCATTCTCCGGCATGAACCCGAATTTGTAATCCCAACCCGAGTTGAGTCTCAGATTTGTAACAATTGTTAGTGTTCAATTAATTAGTTTGACTGTCCTCTCTTTCTAATTATATTTCGCCCTTAGCAGAGAAATCTGGGCAATGTTCTTCATCTTCAAAAATTCAAAATTTTTCCAGTAATTAGGGGTATCCTACGTCGTTCTTACACCTAATTGCATTGCATCTTTTTTTTTTTATATAAAGGCAAATGAAAAAAAGAAAGAAGTCCGCAGCAGCCGCACCGGCGGGGAAAGTGCTGGTGCCGTGGGGTCCACAGGACAGTAAAAATTAATTTGAAAGTTATTGGGTCAACGATAATGACAGGGCCGCAGTTGAAGAAAGGGGAGGGGGATGGACCACCTCCCCAGTTTGAGTTCCCGCCAAAGGACACGGGAAAGTACTGGACTGCCCCCGCACCCATCACGTGGCTCTCTGGCGGGTGCTGCAAATATAGCCGTTAATGGGGCGTGGGGGGAAAGGCCAAAGAGTTTGGTGCAAAACAGTTTCTTTCCATCTTTTCAAGAAGCAGCAATTGGCCAGTACATGTACGTTGGGGAACGGTGATTGAATGAATGAAGGCCACTCGCCAGAGAGGACTTCATATCTCTCTGAGTTTTCCAACGCGGGGGCACTGGTGATATTGATGATTACTGAAGTGAAGGACCCATGGAGGATCAGCAGGGGGCGGAAGACATGGATGGACATAGGGGGGCAGCCAGAGTGAGAGAGAGAGAGACTGGACGGGAAAATGATTGAGTTGGTGACCCCACACCAATACCAATACCAATTTTCTAATATCTATATGTTTTCAAACTTTTTAGTGGGTCATAGTCACGGCACAGTGCACATTGTAGATTTGTAGTATATCTGTTTTTGTCATGTTTCCCTCTTTTTCCTTTCTTTCTTTCTTTGCTTGAAAATTGGCAGACAGGCCCCTGAGGGCCTGGGAGAGCTACAAAAACCGACCCCTAACTGTTAAGTGTGTGTATATATTACAAATGGTGTCGTTGTTCAGGTGAAACTACGGTATTCGTAATAAAAAAAAGTAATATGTATGTTTTACCAATACATCGCTTTAAAATGACACGACTTAGTTTCTCAGTTACCTGAAATGCCCATAGATTTTGAATGCGTAGTGTGGATATGTGAGACGACTACGACGACCTTTAGAATAAATGTTGGGTCTTGATTTGGAGGGGTTGACGCGTGGTTGTGGGGGTGTGACAAGGAGGCGATGCGGCGACTAGGGTTTTTAGAGTTGTCGATGGCATCGGCCGTAGAGATGCTGTCCATAGGGGAGGCATCGCAGGGATGGAGAGGTGGATGTGCAGGGTTTTTGACCAAGATCAAGGGAGGTGGAGGCTCTTGGTGCTGTTGATAAGGGTGACTAGCGGTGGAGATGCATCAACAGTGATGGAGATGAAGAGATAGGGACGGCGGCAATGAGGGTTTGAAGTAAAGGGGGCGGACACTTGTGGTGATGGACGGGCTTGGTTCGTGGAGAAAAAAGGGTAAAATGGGATGGAAAGAAAAGCAATGGAAGGGTATAAAAAGTATATTTTTGACATATTAATCTTCCCGAATTGCATCTTGTGTTTCACACGCAATAGTTTGTATGATTGTTTTGGCGGTTGTAACATAATCACCATCACAAGGGGCCCTTGCAAAAAAGAAAAAAATGGAATCAGGGATGGTTTCTTGCAACTCACCCAAACCATGAGGTGCTTATTCGCAATTTATCCTACTTTCTTTCTTTTTCCTATTGTCAACAACTTCTCATTGAGTCCAAAAGTTTGAGTAGTAAGGCTTTGTGCTCCTGTTGAGCTTCAAAAGTATCTTCTGTTTAGATTAAAGAAAGATAGATGTAGTTTCCAAACAACCGAGCTTATTCAGTTCCTAAAATTTTTTGGTGGTTAAATTAGTTGCATGACAAATGACATAAAAATTAGAATTCACGTCATTTCGTTAAAATGACAAAATTTTTTTTTTAAATTTAACCTAAAAAAAAAAAGACAGATTTAGCCCCGCTCTAAAAATGCATTTGCTTGGCTAACTTGAATATAGCATTTCATTAATTTGAGGGTGATGACAGGAACCATCCCCAAGTAGCAGCATGTTATCAAAATAAAGCTAAACAATATGTACATTGCGCTGTACTCTTAATCCAATACGGAAGCCTATCTATCAGGAAAGAGGAAGTACCAACGTGAGTTCTCCTCCAGCTGTTCTTAGAGGAAAGAATGCAGAGAAAAATTAAAGAAATGAGGGACACTACCTTGAGATCTGTGCCAGTGTTGTGAAATGTGTAGTAGTGACTGTTAAGCATCCGTTTATGTCTTCTGCCACTAATTAAGAATGTGTTACTATATTTAAAATACATGTAAGATAAAATAACATTCCAGTTCCAATTTATCTTAGTATTAAAACCTTATGAATACGAGTTTTCTTTATTTATCTCTCTAACCCACATTTGAAAATCTTGGTTCCAAACATAGATTTCAAGTGAAGAAAACGTGATTTCAAATCACGTTTTCAATATATTTAGTTTTATTTGTCTAATTTAAACAAAATTAAAAAAAATCTTGATTTCTAACAGAAATTTCATGATAACGTTTACTTGAAAACGTGTTTTGGAACCACATTTTCTTCAGTTAAAATCTCTGTTTGGAATCAAGATTTTCAAAAGTGGGTTAGATAGGTAGATAAGATTGAAAATGGGGTAGATGAGTAATTAAATATTAAAAAAGGATTATTCAAGGCAAAAACTCTTATAAGTACTACAAGAATTTTTTATGATGAAAGTGGAGCACAATAGTGAAATTTAGAGCTCACATTCCAATAAGCTAGATGATAACCTCTTTTGACAAGACTCACCATCCTATCAAACCTGGCGGCACCACCACGTCCACCGGCCCCGACAGAACTCCACATCTTGCCCATAGCAATTCGACCGGCCACATTCGCACCTGGAAACCCCTCATCACCACACTCCCCAGCACCCATCTCATCTCTCAATCTCAAACCCAAGCGACAAGGATCACAAAGCAAAAATTAAAAAAAAAAAGTAGAGAAGGAATTAAACAGGAAGACAAATCAAACTACCCTGTCACGCCACCGCGTGCCAGAGGATATCAGCGGTGGTGATGGAAGACGAGAGAGACAGACATTTTTCATGAAGGGGTTTTTTTTGGGAAAAAATTTGGCTGATACCCCGGTTGAAGGAATCTTCCTCCTACCTCCTATATAGTAACAATCATTCGTCTCTAAATATTTCTAGTGGCTTTTATTTAGTGACGCTAAAAAAGTGCTGCAGAAAATTGTCGCTGAAAATGTTAGAAGAAAAGTCACTAGAAACATTTTTGCGACTATTAATTGTTACTATATACGGAATTTGAAGGAAGATTCCTACAATTTGAGTAGAAGCCAAAGTTTGTTCTGTTTTTTTTTTCACCGTGCCACAAAATAACTTGGATAATATCGTTAAGGATATTTTTGTAATTAACATAAATATAAATGAGTTTCTATTGTTTCATATAATCATTCATGTTACTTTTATCATTGCATACAATATTAATTAATTAATCCAAACTACATCATTTCGTGACATGCCATAGGAGTGTTTTTTTTTTAATAGAACACAACTACCGTATTAGTTTTTCAAATGTAGTTTACGGTCAATATCCTAGTTGGTATTAAGCATTTCATATTACACATGCACAACTGTGTGGTGTTCCCCGTAAGTCCAACAAATGGTCAAAATGGTTAATGAAATGCATTATAAGAAACAAAGCAAACTTTGGCGTTACCATTTTAATGGGTAAAATTGGCCTTACTCAAATTTTTAATTGTCTTCGTCTCACCCGCTTTCTCTTTATTATCCGGTCTACCACCCTCTCCTGCAGATCAATTTTGTATGTACTCAAAAAATGTTGGTCGATGTTATTTCGAGAAAGCACAAACTAGGAGTGAACACGATTCGGTTTGAAAGCTGAATACCATACTAAATCGACCAACCTCTATTTGAAAAAAAAAACGAACCGTGATTAAACGGATCGATTTGGAAGGTTTAATTGATTTGGGCCAAACTCAATTTTTGGTAAGATTAAACCAAAAAATTAATAACTTATACATGTTAATAAGCTCCAAAAAAACTGAATTGTTTATCATAATTAATAACACTTAGTGAGATGTAAAAGACGAGTAAAAAATGTGTTTTAAGTCGAGGGATTTAGGGTTAATCCCATTTTATATGAGTGGATAGATAATTAGAGTTAGTAAAAAAATAACTAAGATTAAGTAATAGTATAGATTTGTTATATTATATACGTTGATTCGGTTTACGTAGTTTTAAAAAATTCAAACCGAACCAAACCCCGGTGTCAATCCAGTGTTTAGATCTGGTGTTGACTTTGAGTCTGACAACTACGAAAATGGAGGAGGACAGACTAGTTCACCGATTAACCCCTCGAAGCCTTCAGAGTCCCTACTCTTCAATGTTGTCACATTCCCCATTTGTAAGCTCATGCTCGTCATGGATTATAGACCTGTAGAGAGCATTCTCCGTTTTACATTGGCGGATGCTTTGGTTGGTCATCCTACTGATATTTTTAATTATTTGGGTGACGATTGGCTCTCGCTAAGGTAAACGCGCTAGGTCTGATCGGAGGATCTTCAGATCTATTGGCTTGTTTTGTTGGGGGAGAGTATTCCGATGTGAGGCCTTGGACAGTCGGGAGAGTAATCAATAGCCATTGTTGATTTATAATTTGCGGTGATAAAATGGCTTCAGATGAAGAAGGGGAGAAACTATTAGCACCAGGATCATTTTGGATCCTTTTAAAATGAAGGCTTAGTTAGACGTGCTTTTGACAAAAGACCCGTTTGGAGCTGCGCTGCTAAGAAACTCCAAAAGCATCGCAGGTGAGGAAGCCATTGGTTAAAAAGGTTTGGACGAATTTAATTCCACCCAACATTAAGCATCGTAACAACTTCATTTACGTAAATGGGGAAATTTTGTAGTCCCTATACCAGCCGTCCACACACTGCCATTTACGTAAATGGGGAAATTTTCTTCATCTGTGTTATCCATGCATGAGAACTGCCACAGAAATACCAGCTTGGGATGCCATAGAAACAGAAACACACAGGTATTTCACAAGCAAACTAGAATTCAAACTGTAGGGATAGAAAATCCACAGTTTACAAAGAGGAAAACCTGAGATGAAAAGTGGATCAATCTATGAGCAAATAATTTATGATAAATAGCAAGAATGCCAAAAAATAACTTAAAACAACAGTCGTTCCTTCACGAGCTATCAAGAAAGCTATCTTTCAGTTGGTTTGCAAATCCAGAAGTCTAAAGCTTAGATAATCATCATTTTCTGGAACCAATTTATCTGTGGCTTCTTTCCGAGAATTAACCTAACCGAGAGCATCTTTAAAACGAGGCACCGGCCACAGCAAAGCCCCAAGTGAAGTAAATGCATAATATCTTTAAAAAGTTCCCGTTCTTTGAACCCACTAACTACATGAGAACAGTAAAAAAATAAAAAGAAAAAGAAGCAAGATGTCTAGCATATAAATTGAACCAGAATCTCCTGTGCTTGATAAAAATAACATATAGGCCATAGTCCAATTATACACGATAATAACCCTAGTCAGTGGGCACCTGCTTCATAAGATGGTTCCGTCATAAAACATGCAAAATACTAAACAGCTAGAGTAACAAAACAGCTTCGAAAACTTTATTTTGGAAAAATGGCTCCGAACTTCGTCACCAAGGCAATACCACTTACGATATAGAGGGGTCAAATGCATGCAATAAGAGAATAGACCACACCTCCTGTACCAGTATCACTAACCTGAACAAGACAACAGTAACCCACACAAAAGAACTTGAAGCAAATCACAACTCTAATCAGCTCTGGATTGGCCGGCACGTGAAGAGAGGATGATGCCAACAATGAGACCATAGAGAGCCAATGCTTCCGCAAAAATAAGAATGAGAATCATTCCAACAAAGAGCTTTGGCTGTTGTGCATTGGCTCTGCAGAAGGAAGTACAATCGGATGTTAGACAAAAAACAAGATCAGTGAACACCATGCAGCAGTATGTAACTGGTGCTGAACCAAAGAGATGTAGAGTCAATGAATTTCAGAGAGATCACAGACCATGAAAAACAACTCTTAACATCGTCTTATCCTCATCACAAAGGTTAACGCTGATCAGCCAAAGACATATAAATACACTGGACAACGAGCATAAGATAACTTGGTGCAGCAAATATACAGATCCAGATTATGAAAACGATGTCCCATCCACCAATTAGAGAAAGGGAAAAATCATGACAGCTATTTTTTCTACAACACAGATGCCAAAAGGAACTGCAAAATAGCTTCCAAACCAAGCCCGCCCAAAATTGGATAAAGTAGAAAATGTCAAAGACCAATTAGGGACCAACTCCAAGATATGGTTTTTCTAAATACAAGTTATTGCTTGCATGTTAAATCAGAATCTCATCTAAATCCTTCAGGTACCTATCCTTCTTCAGTACTTATATTACCCCTCACATATATAGCACATACGATTAATATCAGCTTAAATGCATCAGAATTGTCGATGGTAGCAGGAAAATACTTCCTCATGTTACACGTTTGGTACAAGACACACGACATACTAACTAGGAACTATGCACCGTCAATATATTGTGATTACGACTTCAAGTCTTTATAAACAGTGTATAAAGTGTGTTTATTACTGCAGATGGCATCGTATAACAGCAAGCAAACACATAAAAATTTCGGATCGTTTCCTTGTTTAACATGTTGGCATTACCCACTTTTGCACTTCAGTACTTGGTCTTGCGGTTCTTGTAATTATATAATTCCGTCCAAGTTTTAAGTTGGATGGGCAACACACTGACATCAAGCTGTTGTTTCAGTATCATTATCTACCTACTAACGAGTTCTTTGTTAGTTAGACCAAACTGATACGAAAAAGACGACAAGCTAATACATATCAAATCAACAAAGGAGAGGTTACAACATGTGAAGGTCAACCATTCCCCCACAGCTCACTGCCACTGAAAATACACAGAACCATAGCATGATTAAAGTCTGGTCAGCTAGTAACCCATCTCCTTGTTATCATCATAGTGATGCGCTTCTACAAAAGGTGTCCCTAGTCAAGCTCGAACAACTGCATAGGAGGAGGAATCACGAGAGTGTCTCTGCTCTCCATTACAACAGTTGGTAAAGGCTATAAAGAGAGTCCTTAAGGAGCACATCGATGTCTGATTTGGCTAAGATACATCATCCCAGACACACACAACAAACACGAGAGAGAGAGAGAGAGAGGGGGAGGTGGGGGATGGGGAGGGAGGGGGAGGGGGAGAGAGAGAAAGAAAGAGAGCGCTAGCTCAGTGCCACTGAATATACATGATTGAAGTCTGGTCAGCTAGTAACCCATCTCCTTGTTATCACCAGAAAGATGCGCTTCTACAAGAGGTGTCCCTAGTAAAGCCCGAACAACTGCATAGGAGGAGGAGTCACGAAAGTGTCTCTACTCTCTAATATAAGAGTTGGTAAAGGCTTTAAAGACAGTCCTTAAGGAGCACATCGATGTCTGATTTGGCTAAGATGCATCATCCCAGACACACACAACAAACATGAGTGAAAGAGATAGGAACAACTCCTTAGATACTGCAAGAAAATATGAAATCCAGATAAGTGTTACCCAGACTCTCCACATTATCCCAATTTCAAGTTACCAGTGTATCTCCATGACACAGACACGGCGGAAATCCTTCAAAGGTGTTAAGCCAGCAAATTTGCAAAAAGAAAGATGAAGATACATAGCACATTGGTGGTGTTAACGGAAGACTACTGTAAGTGGTCCAGTACTAGATATCAGTTCATGTCACATAAAATGTTTAGGGTCTTAAGGGTGGTCAATAATCTACAACATGTTGATTTTACACCAATGTACTTCAAACTAACTTTCTTTGTGAAAAAAAGTAAAGGAGATTAGAGTAATTTATGTGATCCCCCCGTTCTACCTCCTCCTCCTCCTCCTCCCCCTCCCATGTCCTTCTAACTGTCCACATCCTTTCTCCCCCTTCATATCTGTCCACCTACCACCTACCCCCTTCCCCGTGAATTCTGGTGGTGATGGGGTAAAGAGCTACTGGCAGTGGCAACTATGGTCAACGAAGATGACCAGATGGGACGCGCGGGGCGGGGGGGGTGGTTTAAGAGAAAGGGGATGATTGCTCAGGGAGAAAAAGGACGCAGCAGTGACAAGTGGTGGACTTGGTGAGAAGAGGAGAAGGAAAATAGAAATAGGGTTTTTGACCCTTATTTTCTTTAGGCAAATTAACAGAACAACCACTTGATATTTAAAGAATAGGGACATTTTTGTAAATCCGCCTTGTAATATTTTCTATTGTTCTTAGAATAATGACGTACATCTGATGAGTCCCTGCACCCGTATCAACTAACTAGGCAGATTTCAACTCTTGGAAACTTAGCTGCAAGAAGGCTCCCTACATGGTGACGCTTCTCCCTGGCAACCACGCTTTTGCTGTCCCAAGTCAGGAGCTCCACGATACGCGTCCTAAGCCAAAATTGGAAGTTGATCCCGTCTGTAAAACAGATACACATGGAACAGTGGGGGGAACCTGGAAATTGAGTCTGTTGTTGACTCAAGCCCGTGTTCCCTTAAGCCCGTGTTCCCTTTCGAAGGGCAGAATCGAAGTATAGTGTCAAACAAGTAGGCGTAACTATTGAGTTCTATGGCAGCGAACTCAATGGAGTCAGTTATAGTGATCTTGCTCCTACTGTGAAAAAAATATGCTAGACGTGCTCAATTGGGTAAAATTTTTGAATTAGATCAAGCCACTTTGAAATCCGATGGTATTTTTCGTTGCAGTCCAAGAGGTTGGTTTACGTTTGGACATGCTTCATTTGCTTGATCACTTGCTTCCCTCTATCTTCTCTTGCTTCTCTAATTCTCCAAGTCTTTAAAGTTTCCTTCTCCCTTGCTGACTGAACTCATTGAGACAACAGATCTCGAAAATCGGTGCTCTGTCTCTCTCTGAAAATATGGCCTCATGTATATCCATTGTTCAATTTTGGGCCCAATGCACAACCCTATTTGGCCGGAGAATTACCGCCCAAAACTGTCTCATGTAGCAAACAGCAATAGGAAAACTACTTTTCTCAGCTTCCTTGCTTCCCCAAGTACCATTTATCATATTTTTAAGACGAAAATATAACATGAACACAAAGATCAAGGAAAATAAAAATAATTAACAGCATCTACGTATCAATTTACTCTAGCCGCTTTAACCTTAGATTCTTCAGGTTCCTTGGCCCGTCCGCCTTCCCCCCACCCCTGCATCGTGAAGCTTAGCTTAACAGAGTACCACATAGCCGATATCCACACCGCAACCATCTAACAAGTCATTAGGGTTATATAGTGATTGTGGATGCCTATATAAACGGGGAAGAACTAAAAGGGTAGAAAAGTATTTTGTAGATGAGTTAATTTAGATTTTTTATAAAGGAATCCTGATATGATGACAGATAATTCTATCCATAACTCCTTGACCGTGATAACTGACTAATAAAAGAAAATATTTGGTACCCACCATAAAGAGTGAGGGAGGAAGGTAAATCGTTGAAATGAGAGATGTCATGTGCTTTCATCAATAAAGGATAAGATTAGCTGGACAAAAGGGTGGAGGGGTCAATAATGGAGCAGCAGGCATCTAGAAGAGTCAAAAGTTGGGCATGTCTTCAATAAACTGCATCTTGGATAGTTCCTCTACTATGAAACCATCTCCTGTCTTTTCCTGAAGGACCTCTCAATAGCTTTCTAGTGAGAAAAAAAACTCTACATCCAGAAAGATTCATGACCCTAGTACAAGACTTCTATACCTGAGGTCATTACACACGCAGAGTCCAGAGAAGGTACTTCATTGGCCTTACCAGAAGGCCCTGGGAAGTCATTGGTAATACATAATATAAAGAGACACTTATACAAATCATTAAACTCTGGCACACTAAGCTTAAAAAGCAAACACTCTTCACACAACACAATGCAAAGTAGTGTCAACTTTGGCCTACTAAGAATATTTAAGATGCTCATCCAGCCCTTCAAGATGGAAAAATCAAATCTGCCAGGGGGGTAGAAAAGCAAAAGCAGGTGCTAAAGATAAACAGGGGTGGGGTGGATAGCATATCACAAATTGGAATAACCTTATGAAACAAACACACATGCACAACCACTCATCCAACAACAAAATTGCTAAATTTATCCCCCCATTAAAGTAACGAATGCTCAGTCCAGGGCGGGTATATATCTAAGCATCTAACAAGCAAGACTAGGACGACTAACTCACTAAAATAAACAACCCAACTGGTACAATGGAGAAAACGTTTCCCTAAAATGAGCACGCTCACACACATACAACCTCATCAAATACCACATATGCTAATTCCATTTCTCCGACAAATAAAAACAGATTCAATGAAGTAAGAATATACACAACTCCACTCGTGAAAACATACATCCAACAGATACAATAAAGACCAAGCAAGATTCACAAGTGTAACAATTAGCAAATACCTCACACCAGCGTCGCCAACAATCCCAATAGCCATACCAGCAGAAAGCCCAGCAAGACCACAAGCGAGGCCCGAGGAGAGATGCGCGTATCCATCAAACAGGTAGTACGACTTGGCCTTGGGGTTAATTCCAGTGCTGATAATCACAGCGATAATCAAGCCGTAAATGCCCAGCACCCCAGCCATAACGACCGGCACGATGGACTTCATCACCAGCTCCGGCCTCATAACCCCCATCGACGCCACGCCAACGCCGCTCTTCGCCGTACCGTACGCCGCGCCCATACCTGTCAAGTGGCGAGCTTGAGATTTCGGTGTCTGTTGAGACCTAAATGCGTGATTTCATTTTGATAAGATCAGGGTTAGGGTTTTGTTACTTACATGAGAAGACGAGAGCGGCTGCAGCACCGAGGAAGCCGAAGAACGGTGCAGTTTCGTCGCCGCTGAAGGTGGAAGACATTGCTGCTGTTACCGATTAGGGTTTCTCCGTAAGAGGCTTTCCGATGACCGGGCCGATGAAGCCTCTGCCGGAGTACAGATTTAGAATTCTCTCTCTCGCGCAAGTAACACGTTCTTAATGAATGAGCGACGATCCACGAAGTTTCTCTTATTGTATGGGACCCGGTTGGCAGTGGGCCTTCTCTTGGGCCGAGGTCGTACGTGGATCAGTTATTTGGACCAGTTCACCATTAGAGTATGCTTTTGCTTGGGCCTTCTTTGGGCCACATGCAAGGGCACTAAGACCCAAAAGTATCGCCAAAAATCAAAACAACATAATTTCGAAACGCTTCTTCCATAAGTTATCTAAGGCCCCGTTTGACACTCTTTTTTTCCCTCTTTTTTTTTCAGTTTTAAAAACTAAAAAAAAAAGAGCGTTTGGTAACCATTTTTTTTTCAATTTAAAAAACCAGTTTTTAAACTGCAGAGTAAAAAAAAAACTCCAAAAACTGGTTTTTTTTTTCACTTTTGGTTTTTTTTTTCGACCACCACCACCACCCTCCCACCGCCGGCAGCCACCTCAGGCGACCACCGCCGGAGACTGCCGGCCGCCGGCGACCACGGCCGGAGACTGCCGACAGCCACCTCCGGCCGCCGGCAGCCACCGCCGGAGACTGTCGGCAGCCACCTCCGGCCACCGGCGACCACCGCCGGAGACTGCCGGCAGCCACCTCCGGCCTCCGGCGACCACCGCCGGAGACGGCCGGCAGCTACCTCCGGCCGTCGGCCACCACCGCCGGTGACTGCCGGCAGCCACCTCCGGCCGCCGGAGACTGCCGGCAGCTACCTCCGGCCGCCGGCCACCACCGCCGGTGACTGCCGGCAGCCACCTCCGGCCGTCGGCCACCACCACCACCACCGTCGACCACCGCTACGCCCCACCACCGCCACCGCAAACCACCAAAAAAAAAAGTCAAAATAAAAAGGGTTACCAAACACAAAAAAAAAAACCTAAAAAAAAAGAGGTTATCAAACACCCACTTGTTTTTATAAAAAAAATAAAATTAAGCTGCTCTTTAAAAAACTGCTCTTTAAAAACTGAAAACCAAAAAAAAATTTTTGTCAAACGAAGCCTAAGAAACCTTCTCATATTCACCTTTTCCTAATATTAATGGTGCATCCAAAAAAAATAGGGCGTGACACAATACAACTTTTTTCACTTTTGTAAGTTTAAAAAAATATTTTAATTGGATAAATTATACACGGCACCCCCTTGAGGTTTGCCATAAACTACACACGACTTCTACTATCTTATTTTATTACACTAAAAGTTACACTCTTTTTTTTTTAACAGAGTTAATAAAATTAATAAAAGACTTTGATACCCTCGTAAACAAAAAATTTACCCCTACAGCCTCACCAACAGACCACCAAATCAGGCCACCATTTCAATTAGCAACCTCACCAACGGCCACCCACCAATAGCACCGTCCCTTCACCTTACTAACAAGCCACCACCGCAGCCACCACGATCCACCACCCGGCAACACACTCCGGCGACATTGTCGGCAACCCCACCACACGGTAACACCCTTCAGCCTCTGATCGCGTCCTATCGCCTCCCCCAAATCAGCTAATCGTCACTTCCAGACCCTCCATCGTGCCAAGGCCTCGCTCTGATCGCCAGGAACTTTGCCACCACCATGCCCGCAGAGTCCAATCCGTACGTGTCTTTGGCGCCGGTGAGTCAATTATGGAGTCGGGCCCTCAAAACCATGGTCAGCGACGGGTATTTCAAAACCATCACTGGGCCCACAAAACTAATGCCGAGATCTATCTTGTTCATAGATCTATGCCGATGAGTCCTCGAAACCATGGTCAGCGATGGTGATGCTTGCTGATGGTGGAAAATGATGGCCTGATCTTGTCATCGGTCGGCAGTGTGGCGAAGTGTGGTGGATTCCTGTGGTGATGCCACAGGTTGCGTGGTGATGATGTGGTGCGGCACAAGTGTGTTTTGAGGGGTGTGTGTTGTGTCTGGAGGTGGGTAACATTGTAGTGGTGCTAGATCTGTTGGTCTGTGGAGGTGCTAAATATGTTGGTGGTGGTGGTATCTTATGGCAGTGTGTTTATGTTAGTACTTGTGTGTGTGTGTGTGTGTGACAGAGAGAGGAAGTGGTGTGACAGTGGCGCCAGTGGCGATACCCTAGAGCCGGCGATGTTGGCTGAAGAAGGAAGACGTGTTAAAGGACAATTTTGGTAGTTCATAAAATATTGTGTGGTGACCTAACTTTTATTCATGGAAACTTAACGGAATAGAGTTTTGTGTAAATATATTATAAACCTCAGGGAGCGAAGTGTAATAAAAAAAATAGTAGGTGTCACGTATAGTTTAGGGCAAACCTTAGAGGTACCGTGTGTAATTTACCCAATATTTTAACCAAGTGTTATAGGTAATGATTTGTTCTTACTTTATTATTATTATTATTATTTTCTTTCTGCATTGTAACGGGTGTACAAAAATGACAAACACGACTAATTTTCAGTGATCTTAATATGGCAGGACTATTAAGAAAGCATTTATTGCTTTTGTTAAAGTAATTCTCAACAACATGAAACCTGTTATTATAACCACTCAAAATTTGTCATTAGGGTTGGTCTTTTCATCGGTATCTGGCTCCGTGTTTGAATTAATTCTTGACCCTAAGAAAACGCAACAAAAAGCCTTGAGAAATAGTATCTCCGAAACCTTAGCAGTTGAAAATTAAGTTAGTGTGAGCAATTACTAATAAGATCATTTAGCTTAATGAGAATTATTGCTTTTTATATATGGTTAGTGGAGACAGTTAATCTCAGACTTAACTTTTCTAAGTCAATTAACCAAAGGATAGTTGACATTATACCAACAAGGGACATGTATCAAGCTAGCCCCACGTTCATTTTAAGCATAATGAATTGCTCCCCAAGCCAATTGGTAGGCCCACAAAAGATTACGAAACGACATCATATGGAGGCATTATCACGGGGAAAAACTTAAACACGATATTGAAATTACTCAACGTGATGGTAGTAACAAGGACAAAGCAATTTCATATGTTATCACAAGCTTCATATTTGCGATGCACTTGAAAACGGTCCCGCTTGAATCAAAATATGACCTCTTTCTCTCGTCACCTCCACGTTCATCGGCGACCAGTTCGAGACACCCCCACTATCAGCACCATTATCGGTGACTGTCGAGTATAAATGACAACAGTATCATCACCGTGCTTTTGCTGGAGATCGATTTCAGATCTGACCAAAACACGTCCAGATCCTTTATTCGCAATAAATCTCTCTTGCTGCTATCATCGATTGTTTTCCGCCATAGCGTATCCCTCTGACGCTATTTCACTCTGTGTCCTTCATCTCCTCGAAAGAATCACTGGTGGGATAAAAACAACTAGCCTAAAATTTAATTGGTGACTGAATGAATTAGATCGAGGACATGAATTTTACTTGGTGTTGAACACACTATTAAAAGTAAGGGTGAAATTGTCATTTTGGCATGTGCATACCCCACAGGCAGAATACCTACTGTGACACACATAATAAATTTGTCGCAGTCGTAATTGAACGCGTTATAATTTTCATATTATTTAAGTATTAGCTAAAATTTCATGCTATGCATGGCAGGGAAGGTAGTCAATAATGAAGTGAGAAAAGAGAGATCATGGGTTTGGATGGTTAGAGTTCATACGGATTGAAGTTTATTTTGTGGCGAATCAAAATTTATCACCTATTAAGCTCTATTTTAGAATCGTAAGAATTCAAGAAAGTAGGATTATAATTTTGAAAGGAATAGAATATATCAACCAAATCTAAATACATATATTATAGATCGGAACGAGTCAACCAGCCAAATTTTGATTGAGGAAATCATTTCCTCTTCTTTTGAGTAAAAATGTTTTTGGTAAGTAATAGCGAAAGAATTCATACAATTTATGGGTTTGAACAGAGTCACGCTGGAAGTTCAACAACTTTTCGAAGTAAACCAAA
The DNA here is from genome assembly GCA_033070095.1 of Escallonia herrerae. NCBI lineage: Eukaryota > Viridiplantae > Streptophyta > Magnoliopsida > Escalloniales > Escalloniaceae > Escallonia > Escallonia herrerae. The sequence continues at coordinate 118,236 of JAVXUP010000724.1, forward strand.
GAAAAACTACATAGATGGAGCTATACACCGTCGACATCAACAGGCTTGAGATGTACTACTCCAGTTCATATACATGTGGAATCTTGTTTTGCATGCAAAGGTGGCCAATAGCGGGAATGTTTTTCTTGGTTCTTGAATGTATAATTCTACAAGAATGAAAAGGCGCACTAAATTATCGCACGCACATCCACTATAATTCAAATAAATGCATTTAAAGGAACCAAAAGACTACATCAATCAAAGTTCAAGAAGTTGAGACTTCACAGTCCTCCTGTTCCTTTTTTGGCAGTCCAAACTCTACACGTCTTCGAAAATGTTGGGGGCAATGGTCCAATGGGAAGCAAACAGCTTCAAGACAAGTGTAACCAGAATTAGCAAGGAAAGTTCAGTACTGATCAAGAAAAGGAAATGGAGAAAGAATCATTCCTTTTGTACAGAAAAGAATGGTACTTTTTGACAAACAAGCACAAAGAATGCGAGATCTCATTAAGGCAGAATAAATTTTGTAGAACCAAATGAAGCAACATGTCCCAGCAAAACACAAGCAACAAATATCTGACTTAACATAGTCAATTCAAAAGCATTGTCATTGATCTGAATATAGGACCCCTAGGAACCCCCACACCCGCCCCCCGCACACACACATACGCGGAGAGAAACACACAACCCCCATGGACACTTCTGAGCAACCGCAGGATAGCTTTCACTTATAGCACGTGGCTGTGTCGAAGCTGAGCCATTTGGAACCGCCCTCCATGATGGATACACCAGCAGGACCCCTCAGCGCAACTGTGACCATCATGGAAGGCATATTGTGCAGTTCCCATTCTGTCTCAATCAATGCCCCATCTTTGACACCCCACTCATACCTAGACCTTCATTGGAGTGTTACTGTTGAACTGAATTGCTTCTGTGATTTTTCTCCTTAAGTTCTTTACTACCCTTCTCCAAGAACTAGTGTGTCACTGTTGAACTGAATTGCTACTGTAACTGCTCCTCAAGTCCTTTACTAACCTTGTCCAAGAATTAGAGTATTACCGTTGAACTGAATTGCTTCTGTGACTTTGCTCCTTTAAGTTCCTTACTATACCCTTGTCCAAGAATGCACGATGAAGAAAAACAGAACCCCCACAAACAAGACATGTGAATAATGTACAGGAAGCGTAAAGTGTGGCGATGACAACTTTGTGAAACCGCCACTAATAATAAGGTGCGTGCATGTTATGCGCGAGGAGTAGACACAACTTTTGCCTCATGAATTATGGGACATCATAGGCAACCCCTCCCTCAATAGAGAAACAGAAACGAAGATTGTTACTTCGTTGTAGGGACTATTAGCTTCCATCCAACATTGTCAAAAATCATCATGAGAAGTCTAGCCTTGATGGGGGTCTCTTCTGTTCCTTAGCTTTTGTTCTCTAGCATATGCTTCATTGTTACACCTCACGTGACATGAATACCTCCATGGACACTTGTGTTTATCTGTTTGCTTTCTTCCTAATGATTTAATTACCAAAACACCAGTTAGCATTATACTGTAACTATTTTCAGAAAAGTTTACAACAGCTTTTAGGGATTTTGATGATTCATTAATTACCCACACAGGATGCCCACTCTAATATACATGATGGTCAATCATCATCTCACCCAGCGACAAAAACTTTGAAATTGCTTCTCTTTTCACAAAATTAGGAGAACGGGATGTCAATCAAACTATTGCTCTGCAAGTGCCTTTGTAAATCATTGTTTCACTACAGTAAATCTCTTACGTTCTAGAAAGTTTATGTTACCCTAATTTTCTCAAATAAAAGTCAGAATTCTCAATACCAACAAGGAGGATTGCAATGATTTTGCATGCCCCATTAAATGAATCTTGTGTTTCACACCTGAGTAGCTACAAGGAGAGAGTGGAAAATGTGGAACAGTGCAGCTAGAGGAGTGAAGTTTAAGAGTTTTGGGACACTGTTTTTTAAGGAGCTATCATCACCAAGACTTTAACCACCGTCAACTACTAATTAGAGACTCCCAACTAATGTGTAGCTCTTAAAGTGCAGGCTGCTGTCTAGAGAGAAAGAGAGAGAGAGAAAATTCTGGAGGCAGGTCCATGTCAAAGGTTTGGGATCCTGATAGGACCCTCGAGGATCTCTGCTTTTGCTGGTTACGCTAGGTAAGGTTTCACTTTACATTATAAATTAAATACTTCCCCCCTTAAAACTTCCCCACAGAACTGAATATGTCACTTCTTCTAAAAGACACCGTAGTTTACGTTTCCAAATTTCTATACTAAAGGTTAGGTTTACATAATTATCGGGTCGAGATTTTATTAAGCACCATTTCATAATAAACTGTACGAGACATTAAATTTTCACTATTCAAACTTGAAAAACGTATCTAGACTAAAATAATTTTTTTACGTGAAACGTAACCAAGTAACATATTAATTAATGACCGGCATAAACTTCTTACGTACACACAAAAAGTAAAGCGAAACTATTCACTTCACGACAAGGCATCAGTTTTAATTTTTTATTAGATAGCAAGTTCCTATTTTTCCCGTTACGGTAGACGAGAGTGAGTGAAAAACGGAGAGAGGAGGAGGGGGAAGAGGGGTGTTTGGCTGGCCGAAACACCGCCCCAACAATGCGAGGAGTTAATGGCGGCGGGTCCAGGAAAGGCGTCTCAATGATGCGGTCGCCGCATCATTGACCGACCGCACCGTCCTACGTGAACATACGCGTCCACATCACTCTAGCCGTCCATCAACCAGCTTCAATTCATCTCTGGACGTTTAGCTAAAGGAACCCACCGTAGCATCCCTTTCTGTTTCCTTAATCCCCGTCACTAGTTAAGGTTTTGCCTTTACTTATAATAAAAGAACAACTTATAAGCGAATGCATTGATTATTACCCTTGAACTCAAAGCTCAAGGCTTGAAAAAGGAGAATCTCGCGAGATAATATGGTTTCATAGCACATTTTGGATATAATATGAAGTTAAGAGAGGTTAAATGATCGTCGTGGCACACGTATCTTTTGATCTCATCTTTACGGTAGTCATGACAATAATTTATCTTCTACGATAAATACAGCGGATACCACAAAATTAAATTTAGAACAAATTTTGGCTGCTACCTGAATAGTAAGAATTTTCCTTTAACTCCTTATACAGTGACAATAAATAGTTGCTAAATATTTTTAGTGACTTTTCTGCAAACACTTTCAGTAATAATTCTTAGCAGTATTTTTTTAATGTCACTATATAAAAGTCACTGGAGACATTTAGGGTAGGTTTGACACTCTTTTTTTGCCTCTTTTTTTTTCAGTTTTAAAAATTAAAAAAAAGGAGCGTTTGGTAACCATTTTTTTTTCAATTTAAAAAATCAGTTTTAAAACTGAAGAGTAAAAAAAAAAACTCCAAAAACTGGTTTTTTTTTTCACTTTTGGTTTTTTTTTTTAGACCACCACCCTCCCACCAACGGCAGCCACCTCAGGCGACCACCGCCGGAGATTGCCGGCAGCCACCTCCGACCGCCGGCGACCACCGCCAGAGACTGCAGGCAGCCACCACCGGCCGCCGGCGACCACCGCCGGAGACTGCCGACAACCACCTCTGGCTGCGGCGACCACTGGCAGCCACCGTCGGAGACTGCCGGCAGCCACCTCCGGCTGCCGGCGACCACCGCCGGAGACTGCCGGCAGCCACCTCTGGCCGCCGGCCACCACGCCAGTGACTGCCGGCAACCACCTTCGGCCGTCGGCCACCACCACCGTCGACCACCGCTACACCCCACCACCGCCACCGCAAATCACAAAAAAAAAAGTCAAAATAAAAAGGGTTACCAAACACCAAAAAAAAAAACCTAAAAAAAAAAGGGGTTATCAAACACCCACTTGTTTTTATAAAAAAAATAAAATTAAGCTGCTATTTAAAAACTGAAAACCAAAAAAAAAATTTGTCAAACGAACCCTTAGTTGACAATTTATTTATTGAAGGTAGGAGAAAGATTCCTTCAATCTTGGTAGGAGCCAAATTTTTTTTTTAAATTTATGCTTTAGGGTTTAATGACACATGACATATGCATGATTCATGATACCTACTCTTAGTTAAATTCAGACTAGAATAACATACAAGTGAATGCATGGCAACCCTTGAACTCTAAGCGCAATGCTTAAAAGATATGGTTTGAGAGTACATTTCGTGTATGAAATGGGAACCATAAAAAATGATTTTTCAAGTTAAGAGAGGTTAAATGAACATCGTTGCGCCGTTATCTTTTGATCTTGCCTTTGTTGTAGTCATGACTATAATTTATCTTTGACCGATAAATACAACGAATACCACATAGTTAAATTTATGTTTTATAATTCAATGACACATGTCATGATTTGTGATACCTACTCTTAGTTAAGTCAAGAAGAAAAAACAATCCTGCACCCGATAACATAAAGATCGAGGCAATGTAGACTCTATATTTCTTTTTCAAATTTAAGCAAGTCATTGAAAAGCTCTTTAAATGTATAATTTTTGAAGTACCTTATTTCAATTTGTCAAAAGCTCTTAAGTTGTAAGGGCGAGATGTATTAGTCTTACATATATTGTGAAGAATAAGAGAAGTACTTTGTTCGATGAATGGTCTCAAAACATGCTGACTTAAGCTTCATCATATGTGTGTAGTCGTTCTTGGTCGACTTGACTCCTTACATCTTGTGTATGTAAGCCTCTTGGTTAGACTTTGCTTCCGTTATCTCCTACACGAGTAACCTTCTATTTTTAACTCTTTTAACGAGAATTCAAATTTAATTTAGTCTCAAAAGCGACTCTTTTAGTGTATGAGAGTATCATACATTGTTCGTAGATGAATCTATCGAGTATCAGGTAATTTAATAGGCGACAGAAAAAATAAATTGCGTGCAACATCCGTTGGCTATATTACTATATGGCAGCTTCTAACCTTTTAAGGATAGCTCATGCCGACCATGGCCGTTCTTGTGACAGTTGCTACTCAATAAATATAAATGTGTGTGTGTATACATACATGTCCATGGGGATTCTTCACCTTCAAGCAGTATCCTTATCTCGTCCCCTTAAGTGGTGACGGAATATACTTGTTATTAAATCCAGCTGGGGAGAACTGGGTGTTTTTTTTATGGCTTGTCCAGAACCCTAAGCAAACATTTTTTGTTGGTAGTGGTCGATATAAAGAGATCGAAAGGCATCCGCCAACTTTCACTCTCTCTTTGCACAAAAGTGAAGAAGTAATTTGATGGCTAAAGCTGTGTGTGTGTCTATATATATATATATATAGAAAATGCAGTTTGGTGTATGTTGTCGTACTGCTAGAAAATGGAATGGCTAGACCTCTGCGTGTGTGTGTGTATCTAAAAATACGATAACATTTTTGCTAAAGTAGTGTGGAGTTACCAAAACTAAGTACTACAATCATTCAAAGCACGCATTACTTTCACAAAAGTTACGCGTGCTTTAACAATATTAATATGACCAGCCGACGAAATTGACGATTTCTTTTCTCGAAAGTAAATAAAAGAGATCAAAGAGAACTGAATATAACATGTGCGATCCAATAAGTTTTCTACAACTTTTAGTAGAAACGAAGAAGAAGTGAGCTCCTTAGTGAACAGAGATATAAAAATCTTGTTTCTAAAATTTTGGCAACATGGATGGGGAGAGGGACTGTGTATCTTAGAATAGGAGATGCGACTCATACGCAGGAGAGTTTAGGTCCTTGGTATTACCAAACTAACTTCACTAGTATTATCTAGGGATAATTACAAAAAACACCCTCGTGGTTTGGGATATTGGCAAAAAACCCCCTGAGATTAAAAAAATTGCAAAGGAACACATGTAATCGCAAAAGTGTTGCAACTGACGATTTTCATAACAAAATGAAAAAATTATCCAAAATACCCTTATATATAGACCCTAAGATTGTTTCTGTGCATCTGAATTCTCGAGCAGAGGGGTGGCATCACCACCCCAGCCACTTCGCTGCCACTCCAGCCTGCCTTTCATCGCCAACAAGCTCGAGCCATTACCACCACCACCCAGCCATGCCATTGTCTCTACAGGCCCAAGCCATTCTCTCTCATCACAACCACAATCCCGTGAAACCCATCGGCCTTTCTCCTTTGTCGCCACATCAATCCCACTGCTGCACTGCCTCTTCTCCCTCGTTGCCGAGTTTCACCCTTGTAGTATGATGGGAACTTTGAAACTTAGATTTGGAGTTTCACAAACTTAGATGTTGTTGATTTGCCAGATTGCACAAACTTAGATCCAAGGTTTCAATTGCACTTTACGATTTAAAACCTTGATTGAAGCCCTAGATCTAAGTATGTGCGATTAGGGTTCGAATTAAAACCCTTGATTGTTGTTGACGTGTGTATATGGTGTTTGGTAATGGTGCAGTGGTGGTGTGCGGATGGCGACAATGGGACTGGGCAGTGATGACAATTACGGCATTGGGCGGTGATGGCGACAAGGAGATTGGGTGGGGGTGTTGTGATGATGGGATTGGATGAGGCAATGGCGACGACGGGATTGGATGAGGCAGGTGGCGGCAAGGGCGGTCATGGGTGGGGCAAGTGGTAAACCAGGTGATGGAGGTGGATGTGCGGCTAGGGTTTGGTTTCATTAGATTAAGGAAGAAAGTTAGGGATTTGGGAGAAAGAAATAAATAGAGGGCGTTTTAGTCATTTTATTATATTAATATTTATGAAACAACTATTTAGGAGCGTAAGCAACACATGCTGCTAGTTTGGACAATTTTTCTAACGGTAGCAATACTTTTGCGATCACAGGTGTTCCTTTGCAATTTTTATAACCTCAAGGGGCTTTTTGCAAATATCCCAAACCACGAGGGTGTTTTTTGCAAGTATCCCTGTTATCTATCCTTGACGTTTGATTTCAATGCTCTAATCGTATGGCTAAAAAAGAACATAAAATCAAAAGAACTCATTAAGTTTCATCTCACGTCGCTACGTCTAGCACTTAAAAAAAACCCAGAATCTGAATCATCAGAACATGTGCTACTTAATCGTACTTTGTTCCTAGAGAACCCATATCAACTAATAGCATAAAATTGACATGTCCTCTTTGTTTTCCGGCATTGCATGGATCACTCTTGGTTCAATGTAGTCCTCCTTGTTTTTCGGTGCCACTTGATTGGTTAAAGTTAGATATGGGGTTTTGTTGTTGGGATCCTTAGGTGCTCCATGGTTGGGTTGTGGTGGCTGAAGGGTGTAAGGGTGTTTGCCATTGGGGTTGTCCTTTGCTTAATTTGGTGGTTTTGGTTTTTAGATAAGGGGTTTTCTCTGTCAGGGTTGGATGCTAAACTTCCATGGTTTTGAGAAGGTTGGTGAGTTTAGGCTAGGTTTTTTTCTTCTAGAGTTTTTTCTCCTCCTTCCCCTTGCCCTAGAAAGATTGTTGGTGCGATTGGAGGTGGAGTAGTGTTTGTGCATTTGGTAATTTGTTGATTTAGGTTGTATTTCGATCGAGGTTGAGTCAGCGATGGTTGTTGTAGGCAGTAGTCGGTAGATGGTGGTCTCAAGGATTATTGGGCTTCCCTAGTTGGTTACCGAAGATGGTGATACCGCCGAGGCTTTAATCTCAATATAGGTTTCTGGCAGGTAACTTCGATTGGAACTACATGTTGCTGTTTGGGATACACAGAGGCTCGGCAGATGACCGGAGAAGGCGGGTATTCCGGCACTAGCATGGGTGCGCGAGGATCGAGGTGTTGATGCAGTGTTGCGCCAGGTGTCTAGTTTTCAAAATGGCGGCCGGTAGTTATGTGTGGTTTGTTTGTATTTGATTGGCTGATTTAGTTTGATATTATCTTGGTTTTTAGTTAGTATTTATCTTCTTTTAGTTAGTTGTTATTTAGTAGTTAGCTGGTATCAATAAAAAAGAAAAATCGGTCCTATAAGTTGTAGGTTTTATGTATTTTTTATCATTTATTTTTATCAATTTTAAAATATTTTGAGCAAGTGGAAGGTTACTTCAGAGGGTTCCAGCAAGCAGCTGGAGCTGGAGGCTTGAAGTGGGTCCTCAAAGGCCTTGTCTCCGAAATATTTTAGGAATATATATATATATATATATATATATATATATATATATATATATATAGTTTTAGGTCCCCTTCCTTTGTTTATCTTCTACGGAAAGCAGTACATGTATTACATCCAAGCAATGACTGACACGTCCCTCCCTCCCACTGTTATCCCCCAACCTACGTTTGCGTGTTAATTCTACGGGTTCCTTTCCTTGTACAAAATATTTGTCGACCGAAATCATTTGACGGGACACCCACGTGAGGATAAGGATGGACAACCCCACAAACGTAAGGGTCTCGTTCAACACACAGATCATATGTTTGAGGATGTTTCAGTCAATACATACCCGCTCTCTCTCCGATATACCGGGGATTGCGAGGCCCGGAATCATGAATTTTTTTTAGGGGCTGCAAAAATTATCTTAAATTCATTAAAAGATTTATTAAAATAAATTGCAAATTTTTTTACCATTACCTTAATATTTCACTTTTATTGTCAATATTATTACTATTTTTTCCTTAATTAGTACTTCTAATTGTGCAGTTCTACAAAATTGACACCTAATAATAAGGTGCTTATTTAGAGTTATTTTTATGTGAACTCCACTTTTGTCACCAATCACCATAATGATTATATATTGATAACAGTGAAGCCAAGGTGGCTAAAAATGAAGCTCAAATAACTCCACCTTTACTTCAATATTTAATTTTTGTCTCACATACCATTAAGAATTTATTTCTTGTTTAGGGGTTTTATAAGGTTTGCTGCCAAATAATTCAATTTTATTGATGTGGTAAAGTGAACTCGATCACACAATCTCGGACCATAATTTTATAAAACGAAACATTTTGCAACCAGGGCCAAGAAACATGGTCATTAAGCCCCAATTTATCTTCAAATGCTAACCGTTAAAAGTAAGGTTAATTCCTATGCAGCATTGGTGCCAAAAAGGTGAAGAAGCAATGCACACAGTTGACAGTTCCAGGATTACTGCGAGGCAGGAAATGCTGAAGGGTACGTACATATTTAAACTAGAGTTTCATCTTTTTTGTATAGTGTTCAGAACAAAGGTTAACAAATAACAATTATATCTAAGGACTAAGGTGGCCAAAATTCACAGAAAACTGTCATTGGTTAGACATCAACGGTCAATATAAGGTATTTAGTAATTACAAAGTAGTATAAAATGAAATAAGTTCTTTTCTTTGTTTCTTCTTTATCTATTTTGCACCATTGTACAAATTATTAGAAGCAGACAAGCAGTATTGCCGTATTGGATCAAGCAACTAAAGCAAAAAATGATAAAAATTTGAGCCTCACACTATTTTGTGTCACTCAATGTCAAGTGAGGCAGTGAAATGGCATACGAACCAAGCAGGCAAGCAGCTGGCGTCGGCGTGGCGTCAAGTACTGAATGTATGCGGTCTGTCGTCTGCAGCAGGTGAAGCACCAAGCAGCCAGCCTGAGCGCGGTCGCCGGCAGGGTGAGGCCGTGACTGAAGGGCCAGATTTGGCGACTGGTCGGCGTCGCCGATCGGACGGAGTAGCTGATAGTCTCGTCCTCGGCGGTCGGCCGTTCTTCAAGAGTTTAAGATCTGCCTGATCTGATCGTCCGTCGTCCCCTTGTCGAAGATCTACTGTCTGAAGGTCAGAAGGTGTCAAGGTGGGTTCACTGGTTTAGATCGCGTCGCGGCCAGATATGGTCGTCGGAGCTCAGTCCACTGTCCACCGATGAGAGAGAGAGAGAGAGAGAGAGAGAGAGAGAGACGATTGTGGGTCTCGGGGAACGGGGTATCGAGGATTGGGGAACTTCGTCTCGGGGAACGAGGTAGGTGCGATTCTCGAAAACCAAAAAAAAAAGTTCCAGAAGTCAGGGGTGCTTCAGCCCCACCTTGTCACCATGTAGGTCCGGCCCTGGATTGCGAGCCCGGAGTGGTCGTTGGGTTTCATTTGTGGCCAGCATGGCTACGTATTTTTGACCTTTCAAGGTTTGCTTCACTCCTCCTTGATTAAGAACCCGCATAGGAAATTACGACCTAACTTCTAAGTACATATAACTATAAAAAGTTAAATATCCGTATCGATTGAACAATGTTGAAATTCTTAAAAATTATTTTAATTTATTATATCACTAATTTTATGGGGTTAAATGCTAAACAGTTTTTCTTCACACCTCCCATGACGACTGAAATTCACTCGATTGTATATGTACGCTTACAAATTTGACATGGCTTGTAACAATGACAAAGAAATTCCAAAGCAAAGGGGGAAAGCTTATATTTAGTGTAATTAAAATCACCTTGTTTTTCTCATTTTTATACTCCATAAAAAAAATTTCTCAAATAAAGGTGGACACCTTACACGTTAATTCACCTTTGCTCCGTTCCAAATACACACACACACTCTTAACTCGTCTTGCATGTTTTAATTTTGACTTTTTCAAGTTATTTTGAACTTACTCACCTTTTTAACTGTGGTTTGGATTCTTTTTTTTTTTTCTCTATCTCTCACTTATTCAATTTAATTCGAATTTCCTTTTTTCTCTCCCTTCCCTCTCACGCCTCATTCTCTCTCTCCCTCTCTCTCACACACAAAATATGCTAGTACCTCATATATCTCTCTTTTTATCCAACTTCTTTGGCATGCATATGTCTTTTCTCTAAAATTTTGGCTACAATATACTCTCACGAATGCCATTTGCACATAACCAAAGCTAATTTGATGGTTTTAATTCAAAATAAAAGGCCTCATACATTAGTTTCGTAAAGTAGTCCCTAATTATCTCCAGCTTTTTGCATTTTTTCTTTTTGCTTATGAATGATAATACTTATATTCTTTTTACGGTCTGAACCTATGATTTATTTTGTAAACCAATCACTAAACTGACTCTACATTATTTGCAATTTTGTTCTTAAATTTGATAATCAAATTAGCAATTTTTTTTCCTTTTCCTTTCTTGCACGCGTGTTCTCTCTCTCCGTCTCTCTCTCAACACCATTTTTTCCTTATTTGCTTGAATTTCAAAAAGGAAAGTCTCATCTTTCTTTAAGAGTTAACATCCAGTGGTGCTTCTTTGTACATTAGTATATAGTAATACTATAACACTGTTATGAAATGGTTGAGAAATACTATTTGCAACCTCTCGTGTATTTCTTTTTCTTATTTTAATATTTTTTTGCTAAAAAGGTATTTAAAAATAATTATAAACTTTTTGGCGACGAACATGAGATGGAAAGAGACTCTCCCTACATGATTTAGCATTTTAATTATTGTAGTATAGTGTTCTCCTATGCAACCTACAGAATCAAAGTTAGTCACAAATTACTAGACAAAGCAAAATTACTAGACAAAGGTAACTGGACACCTTTATGTAAATGCAATATTTTTTTTGCCATGCCACGCATGTTTTTAAAGCATTAATTTACATCTTGATTGCTGAAGAAAGAGCAACTGAAAATTGAGAGCAGGTATGAAGCCGTCAAGACCTATTATAACAAAGTTGGGCTGCTATCCGAATTGAAAGAATTTTCTTCCTGCTCCTATATAACGAAAATTAGTAATCGCTAAATATTTCTAGCAGCTTTTGTTTAGTAACGGTAAGAAAATGCTGCTAAGAATTGTTACTAAAAGTGTTAGTAGAAAAGCCACTAAAAATATTGAGTGACTATTAATTATTTTTATGTACGGGATTGGACGAAGAAACCTACACAAGTAACAACAAAATTTGTTCGAATTATTATCAGAGTGTTCTTGTATACTATATCATAAGACAAATGTCATCTACGATTAATAAGTCTTTTTCCTCTAGAGATACTAATTTGTAGAGTTTCTACTTTGCATGCTAACAAAGCTGCTTTTTATTTTGTCTTCTCTCTTTATCGAATTGTAGGGGATTATACTACGCCTAGAGCCCAAGCTAGTTCCCAAAGAGTACATTTTTGCCGCTAAAGGTAGCCTGCTTCTTTCGTAAGTAAAGTTGCAATTAATATTCCTTGGTGTACTAAATGTGGAATACTCAGTAGTCTTTACTGCCATTTAACTACTTTTCTCGCCGATCTTCTTACGATATGATTAAAAACATGGCAGAGATTTTGGTGTCACTGTCATCGAATGGTCATTAAGAAATAAGATTATACGAAGGTCTCTAAAAACACTTTAGGTGGCGATAATCTCAACCTTTGTTATACATCTCAACTATAGGCTTATACTTCTGTTTTTACTTGAACATTAAAATTCTAAGCGCATAAGGTGTAATGTACGAAGCATGGCTGCTTACATTTGTTGCCAATGGCAAGAGATAAGAACACGAGAGTACTTTAATGTCACACAATCTGGCCAAATTAATTGAGACAACTTTGAGCTTACATTGAATGGAGAAAACCCTAGCACTGTTCGATCAACTTTTTTTTGTGGGGAAGTGTTTCAGCTCTGTGGCCAGTACAAATATTGGTCTTGACACACTCATTTATTTTTCTGCAACATACTCCTTGTTGTCATGAAAGAGGAATAGGAAAGTTAACTCAAGCTTAAAGGTTTGGGATTACGAGAAATTGGTTTGTTTGCCTTTTTATGAAGATATAATCGTGTACTTGGCTTAGAGGTGAGCCTCTCTTACTTGGCTAGAGTCCTTGGTGTAGCAGGATGTGTTTGAGGTATCGGTTGCTTGTTACTGATCTGAACTGGTCATCCTAGGTATACTTTCACTTAAGATTAATAGAAATTGGCTACGGCCGAACCCTAGCAATAATCAATGGTAGCTTACTGTTCTTGTAGGTACTTTCAGCAACAAATTTTAGAAGCATTTTTTAACGTTACTTGCTAAATATTGCACTAATCTGGCATTTGGCAAGAGATCGAGGAACTCAAGAATATTTGAGCATAAATGTGCAACTGCTCAAGGATGCATATTTGTTATCCAGCAATGGATCAAATTCAAGGTATACAGTTGGAAGAAAGGTTCCAATTACAGCTCAAAACAGAGAATTCTGTCAAGCTTGGGAGATTGATGTACAAAGAATGTTAATGCAGTATAATAGCGGAGTGAATGTTTTGTATGTAACATTGCAAACCGTTTGAGCTTACATGTTGTTACGAAATCGCTCTAGATAAATATGTATAGAACAAGATAACCAAAGAAAAAAACACAAGAAATATGAGAGAACTCAAATCTACTATGCACAAGTCAGATTTACAATACTCCCTCACGTGTATCTCTCAACTGTTTTCCTACTCAAAGAAGGACTCTTCTATCTTGGCCTTCCCAAAGAAGGACTCTTCTTTGGGAAGGCCAGAGAAAGACTCTCCTCTCTTGGCCTACTCAAAGAAGGACTCTTCTCTCTTGTTTGCCTACTCAAAGAATGACTCTCCTCTCTTGCCCTTAAACACAGTACAAGACACCTTACGTATACTTGGAGAAGCTTCTTGCTACCGCTTATGTTGCTTCTCTCAAGTCTAGCGACACTTCTATATATAGAAACCCTAAGTAACAATTCTTAACGGTACTTTTTAGCATCACCAATGGTACATCAGTAGTCATACTTAGAGACCATATTTGTGATAAGGGCTTTACCTGAAGTTTTTGCTATATTATGAGTCAAAGTGTTCGGAAAAAATAATTTTATTGTTTCATAGATACGGAAAAAAAATGTGACTCCTCTCTTAAAAGGTGGTATTTGAGATGGAAACTTGACAACCATCGCAGTAAGCGAGCGAGATTAGCTTATTTCTTCGTGTCTATCAATCTTATACACACGAATAACCCTACGAGAAAACGCCTCAACTTTTCCCTTTATTCAATGAAATAGTGGTAAGATGAAGGATCCATGCAAAGATAGTTCCACCAATGTTCAATGACACAGTTGTAGGATAAGGAACCACTTCTTCCTCCCCTCCCTCTTTCTCCCTCTTTCTCTGACTTGGGGTAGAATGAAGAATTTATAAAATATAATTTATATCCCTTATAAGCGTGCAAGTCAAATATGATTAAATAATTTTGAAAGGAAGGAGTGTATTACTATTATGATCAATATTCTTGCTTTTTTTTTTTATCATAAGAGAATTGCATAAATAATTAAAGGTTACAGAGTTTTATCCGGGGCCTTATGGCCATACATCAAACATAACCATTCAAAACATGAACAAAGATAGCAGCATACATTAATTAGACCGGTCGATCATAGATAACGTAACCCTCAAACAAGGCTATATAATCCTTAATCTGCGTAATATTCTCCTATTTAAACAAGACATTTCTGGCCTTTCGCGCGAGACGAGGAGACGAGAAGAGAAGAGAAGAGAAGAGAAAGCAAAGAGAAGAGAAGAGAGAGAGAGAGCTGAGAAGGGGGAAAAGGGTCTGTCTGTAGGAAGCTAGGGAATGACATCAGCAATGGGGACGACCATCAAGCCATGCGCAATTGAGCGGTCCTCCCCTTACTTGTTCTCCGCCCCCTCCTTTTTTATACTGCTCACTCTAACTAACGGACTTGCTTATCACTCTCTCTTTCTTCCCTCTCCCTCTCTCCCTCATTATCATCTTCTCCTACCTTTGTCTTCATCTCCTTCATTTCTTTCTGTCCTAAACAAACAAATTCACCACACAGCCACCGCACCACCCAGCACCGGCGCCTGAAATCCCCCATCTGGTAAGTTTTGCACAGCATATCTTTCCGAATGTAACCAAAATATATAGCAAAACCCTCGAAGATTCCATGCATATATACAGATATATAGCACTTCATCTTTGATTACCTCCTGTACTTGCAAATGTTCATTGGTTTGTCGATCAGTAGCGCGCTCTCTTTCTTCCTCTCTCGTAAACACACACCATTGCGCAACAATGGAGGTTCTAAGAGGTCTGAAGCACCTACAGCTCAAGAAATTCTAACCGACTTCCTTAACCGACTTAGACTCCCTCACCATCCCATGACGATAAAGCTCTCTCTTTCTCTCCCTTTTGTGTGTGACTGCATGTGTGCTTTGTGTAACACAAACAGCTAGATTTGAAGAACAGGTCTCCCAATTTTGAATGAACTTGAATCACACACACCATTTGATGATTTTGCACTCTTACCAACCTTCTCTGTTTTTGGGTTCGATCCATTCAACACTAGGTCTCAGAGGGACAGATATGTGCCATCGGAATTCCAGACAAAGAGACAAGAGAGTCAGAGAAGTGAAACATCAGATAAACCTGCCAAAAGCAAAAACCTCTCTCTCTCTCTCTCTCTCTCTCTCTCTCTCTCTGTTCTTCCTCTGGCAGCACTGGCAGGCTTATCCATGATCAAAGGGTTGCCTTCTTTTTTTGCCTCTTTTAACCCTTTCCCTCTTGAACGCGTGCTAATATGGTGATTGCGTCATCCACCTTCACCCTTTTTGGGTTTCGTCCGTTCGACAGTCTAATACTACTAACCAATGCCCTCAAGTTGATCATCCAAAGAACTAAATTTTCAATCTGGAAAGTTGGTCTGCTCTTTATAGCTTTTCATTGCTTAGATCCAAAATCAGCCCCCATTACGTTAATGAATTTTGCCTTCTCATTCTCTTTATAGCTTTTCTTTATGTACCTCTGGAATTTTATTTGAAGTTTTCTGACTAAGGGGAGGACCAGTTCTTGATCCATCATTTCTACCATTCACCAACACAAGACAACATCATTGTCACAAACCTCTACTTGTCAGTTTCTCTTGTTCAGACCCCTCCTCCAACCCTCTTGGTTTTCATCAAGACAAAGCCCATCATTAGCTCTTTTAACCCCTATTAAAATCTGCATACGGTGAGTAAAAGAAATGGAATTTTCCTTCTTTTATGTAACACGCGCTTACTAAGCTCCTTCTACCTAGAGAGAAAAGGTGTTGAGTGCTGTTTACCACCAAAAGGCTTGATGATTACATTTGACAACACTTGTCACCTTTTAATTTGTAGGGTTCATCATATCTTTTAGCTTTTCTTTCTTGTGGTTTGGTTTCAATTCTCTCTTTATATACAGCATTGCTTTGTTATGATTTAAAGATGATAATTGAGTAAAGGAAGGTGGTGGTGAATTTGATGCAGAAGCAACAGTACGGTTAGGTTATCATGGACACAATGGAATCATGCGTTCCACCCGGATTTCGGTTTCATCCAACGGATGAGGAGCTTGTTGGGTACTACCTCAGGAAGAAGGTTGCCTCTCAGAAGATCGATCTTGATGTCATCAGAGACATTGATCTTTACAGAATTGAACCATGGGATCTTATAGGTAATACCAATTTTCCATCGCTCTTTCTAATTATTAGGGTTTCTTCTACACGAATTCCAGTATCTTAACATAGTAAGACTAAGACGCTCATTCCTCAGTCTCCAATTACCCTAGACTCTTTACCAAAGGACTACATTCCACCGTTTAAAATCTAGATCAAGCCTCACTCCTCCGGTTGGCTCCTATCATTCATATCTGCCGTTCTAAGTTTGAAACATCTAATCAAACTCACTTAAACAACTATGAATGATTAAGGTAACTATTAGGATGGTCGCTGTTTCGAGAGCACTACTAATATTCGAAACATAATGTGCAGAGAGATGTAGGATCGGCTATGAAGAGCAGAACGAGTGGTATTTCTTCAGCCACAAGGATAAAAAGTATCCAACAGGGACAAGGACCAACAGGGCGACTGTGGCAGGCTTTTGGAAGGCAACGGGGAGAGACAAAGCCGTTTATGATAAAGCAAAGCTCATAGGCATGAGGAAAACCCTTGTGTTTTACAAGGGTCGGGCACCAAATGGGCAAAAATCTGATTGGATCATGCATGAGTACAGGCTTGAATCAGAAGAAAATGGTCCTCCACAGGTAACTTAGCATATTATTATCTCTTGCTTATCCTTGAGAACACTTAATGTGTAGGAATTTCTTCCCTGTCCATCGATGCTTCGGTCTTCTCTTGAAGTACCAATGGAGAAGATCGATGCACTGAGGAACCTCTCCCTCAGACACGATAAAGCAAGCATGCGTGGAACTGTGCCAATGGAAGATAATTACTTTACCCTATAGCCTCCTAATTAACATTCTAATCAAGACAAACAGCCTCACTGAAACTGCACAACTTTTTCACATGTGAAATTCAAGAACTTCTTTTCGTTCCTGTTGAGGAATATTGCTCTCTCTCTCTCTCTCTCTCTCATAACCACATGCACGCATACACCAACTGCTAGAGAACTCATCATCTAACATAGCGCATATGCAAATCTGTAAGATGATATTCAAGGAGTTGAATAATCAAAAGAACCTTTATTGCAACTTGTGAGGCACAGAACTCTTATGCATAGTCCGTTACCTGAAACATTCCTGTGCATGATTGAAAGAACCTATGACTTCAGACCATCACCAACTAAGCTGAACTTTTTGCCAATTTTAGACCAAGTACTATAACTTCTTCCAAAGCCCCTTGCCAAAGGTTTCCCTTTCTGAGCTTGTCAAAAAAACAATTAGTTTCCTATATAAGTTTAGCACTTTCAGTGACTAACTTCTGCTATCACTTACCAGACAGAATGAAGTCTAACAAAAAGAAAAGGATAGAATAAAGTACGACTCTAAAAAGGAAAAAGAGGATGCATTTTTTTTCCTAATTGAACAGTTTGAGCTTATGAACTTCACTTCCACTAAAAAACTAGGCAAAAGGAAACTGAATAGTGTTAGGTATTGCTCTTATGCGCAAAATAGTTACTCAAATAGGTACTCTGAAAGTCTGAGGTTCCTATGCAAAAATGAAGAAGAACCCTCCCCTCCTAGCCATGTAGAAGTCTTCCTGTCAACTTTTCCACACAACAAATAATTGAGGTCGTTAAAGAGTAACTATAGGTCTTAATATGTTCTACTTATTGATCACGAGGATGTTAATACACGCAGGAGGAAGGATGGGTGGTCTGCCGAGCATTCAAGAAGCGAACAACTGCCCAGACAAAGAGCATGGAAGCATGGGAATCCACCTTCTTTTACGATGAACCAAGTGGCGTTAGCTCTGTTGTTGATCCACTTGATTATATCACAAGGCAGGCTCCAAACTTCTTTAACAAGAATAGTTTCATGTGCAAGCAAGAGATAGAAGCCGATAACTTGAATATATTTGCGCATGCTGATCAATTTGTACAGCTCCCACAGCTAGATAGCCCATCTCTGCCATTAATGAAAAGGCCAGAAAGCTCTATGTCACTTGTATCCGAGAATAACGAGGAAGAAGATCAGCTTGTTAGAGAATGCAACAGCATAACTGATGCAAATAAAGTGACTGACTGGAGGGCACTCGACAAGTTTGTTGCTTCTCAGTTGAGTCAAGAGGAGAGATATGAAGGTGGAGGTGTATCAAGCTTTGGACAAGACGATGACATGGCGGCATTCCTGTTATTGCAAAGTGGTGGTAGGGAAGAAGGGCCGAAGTTGAATGGTTTTCTAAGTTCAAGCTCAGACCGTGACATTGGAATTTGCATATTTGATAAATGAGAACTATAGGCTAGAAATATATTCAAAAGCTTTTTACTAATTGTGGTTATGATGCTTATCATGTTTTGTAAAACATAAGGTTGTGAATGAGTGAAAGTAATAGCCTTGTCTAACACGATTACCTACTCCCAGTGCTTCTTTGGTTTCATAAAATTATCTGCATTGGAGGCAAGAAGTTAAAGATGTTCAGAGAGGGACATGAATGCATTACAGTCACTTTGACAGAAGATTGGCTAAGTTATCACAGTTGATGCTGAGGAGCAAGATATTGCAAGTTAGATTCTGGCTTAACAAACCATGGAGTTTGAAAGAGCACGTACTGTTAATTCAGATGTCCGTTTTGAAAGTTTTGTTTCTAAGTGTGTGAATGCCAACATTTTTCAGCATTCAGCTGTTCATAAGATTGTCGAAAATCATCAACTTGAAAAGGTGCGCTAACTCTGCACCATATCTGTCGGTAAGTAAATATGGACTAGACCAAGAACAACCAAAGATTGAACGAAAACAGCCTCCCCTTTACCGGAAATATCGGGTTTGGTCCCCCCCCCCCCCCGGTTGGGGGTGACTCTATACCTTTCAAGTTTTAACCAATTTATGGACACCACCATAGTGGAACCAAAAGATTGGATGTCAACTGTTAGATGGGGAGCTGCAAATCATAGACCATCAGGCGTTCATGAAAAAAGTTGAGGAATTAGTTGAAGTTTTGGATTGCAGAAAGCAACGGTTAGGGTTTTTCAGTAGTTTCCAAAACAATGACTTCTAGCTCCAAAAGGGAAGATGAATCTGAAAGCTTTAGTAGTCTCCAAACACCAAGTGGCCCTTGTAACTTTTGTTCTACTTCAATAGAAAGGAAGATATATGTGTGCAACAACGGGTGCCATATTTGTTCAAGCCTCAGCATAGCTAACTGACCAGATGACTCTGCCGTACCAAACACATATTTTCGGAAACTTGGTTTTTCTTCGGGTAATTATATATGTTCTTAGAGCAATAAAAGGCAACCTTTTGAAAGTACAAGAGGAATGAAGAACTGGTACTTGGAACTGCTCCTACAAACATTAAGAATTTAATGTATTAATTTCCAGTGAGAAAGAAACAAATACTAGAGGAGTAAAAAGCTTGATTGAATGGAAAAGATTGATCATAGGAGCATCTGGGTGTGCTTTTTTGGGGGCCATGACTTGTCTAGCATGCGCTGGTGACCGTGGCTTCTGTTGGGCATGCTTGTCTCTCAAACTCCCCCATGGACACTTTGACCGTGCTAGGTTTCACATGTCCTTAGTGCCACACATGCTAAACTCAATGAAGGAATTGTTATTGTCAACTTACAAAAAGGGAAGCACGTTTTCAAGTCTGCTATAATCGCCAGCCTAGTGAAGCATGGCCTTTTCCAACCCAGCAGCTCCTCAGGCTCGTTAATTATGAATGAGTTAGCGAACTCGAGCCTGAATATAAACTTGTTTAAGACGAACTTAACTAGGCTCGAGGTCAAAAGTTCATTATCGAACTTCAATTAATTCCAAATCATATAGCATACTTGGATCCACATTTCAATTCCGTTTGCCATTAGTGGTAACCGCATTAACTCAAATGCCACTGCCGCGTGAATTGAAATGTACTAATCTAATCAAGGTTTGAATCTTTATCATTGCTTAGCGGAGGAATGACACACAATCAAAATGTCAAGTAGCTTTACAGGAACTCCTCCACCCCCCACCGCCTTCTTCTTCCTCCTCCTCAAGGTCCGTAACTCTATATGCATGTGGTGATTAGTCCATGAAGTAGTCGTGTGTTAACAGATTCTAGGTAGTTCACACACTGCTGAGAACAGAACTTCGACTTGGCTCAGAAAAAATCAAGTCCATCCTCTTTGAACAAACAGGCGTCTACTAACCATCACCAAACATGATGTTTATGTTCGTGTGAACGGCGTGGGCAATTACAACTATCTGTGCAGCTAAAAACGTTGGTCTCCCTGAAACATCCCCACCACATTGAACATGTCCATTCATCCGGCATAATCGAGGTGTTCGATGTCCAACCAATCACATTTCATCAAATTAGTGCAGTGAAAATACGCCAAAGAATCACCGGCATGAAAAAAATGTACAAATTTTGTACTGGAATTGGTGTTACACATGCTGTCCCAGGCTTGGCTGGGCAGCAGCGTATGTCCAATGGCATATGCGCCAACCACAAGTGTTCCCTGGGAAAGTGCTTTTCATTCATGTACTTTAGGAATGTAAGGGATGTTGTGGACACAGTTGAGAAAGATGAAGGAACGTGGACAGCAATTAGTATAATGGTTGACTAAAACAAGCTCCCTTTTAACAGAACAATCATTCATGTGATGGCACGCAACGACTCCAACCAGCACATCCTTGATGAGCTTTTCATGCGAAGATAAGATTTATAATCCCCCAAAAGGGAAAAAGGAACCACATTCATCCTATTCCCGGCCTATTAATTAAATATTAATATAGCTACCAATTTGTCTTAGAACCTCTCTTTATATTCAGAAGAGCAATAATCATTTCAGATAATTCACATTCAGATAAGCCAAGTTTTAAAAGATCCAAATTAAGCAAAAAAATACCAGTGACAATTCGACAGATCAATGCATAAAATCGACTAGTTTTTACCATGATGGCGAACTACTGCAAAATGGATCAGAATGAAGGCCAAGCCAAATTTAGATGTTGCAGACTCCTTCCTGCAACAGAAGTCGCGAAATCATCAGACCTCCGCCTTTTGGAATTCTTTCTTCTGGGTTTGGAAAAGAGCGAGGTGGGGGTGCTAAGGCAATGAACCCAGTCCGGTCGGAGACTGGGGGTCGAGATGACCGGCATGCACCCCTATACCATAGTTCTCAAATTTCTGCCTTTCACACATTAATTGTATGTGGAGTCTAAAAGTAACTTCAATCTAATTCTGACTTTATCTCTTTTGTTTGTGATTGACCGCTCCAAAAGAGAGGCTGCTCCCACGCGGATAAGCCATTCAGATCTAAGTCATGGATTGAAAGTAGCATATGGGCTTCCCTCCATTTTTTTGGATTCCTCTTGGATTAATGACAGCCAAAACCACATCTTCTTTCATGGAGTCGTGAGCCGTACCCACCCTTGTGCACTTCTGACATCTTACGAGGTCATATGTAATATCTGCTTGAACTAAATGAAATGGCCCGGATGTTGATTTTTGACAGAAGTGATGGTTACAATAGGATGAAGTGGACTTGCTTTGGCAATAGAAACACCCGACTTTTAGTCTCACAGACAAGAGTCGGAATCCCTAGATGTGGAGTGCTTAGATTTAAATCATGGTTTGATCACGCAGTATACATGGTCTAAGAAAGAGATCCCTGGAAGGCATGGATGTTGTCGACAACTTAAAGATTCCACAGGTCTTACATCAAATCTTTCGGTAAGAGCTTTGGGCACACTGAGAAATTGGAATCAGTGGAGACAAGGAATTGGCATTAGGATGTGACAATGGAGTGTTAACATTAACCCCAAATTCACCCCACCTAATTTCAACAGGTCTCTAAATGTAACAGAAGCAACAATCAAAAAGAGAGACAAATAATCAGGTTCTGGAAATTCACGAATCCAACATTTTATGTACCAGGCTGTTAGCATCCTAGTACAAGTAGTGACGCGAGAGAATCAATGTTTCCAGATAAGTCAACAGTTTGACTCTCCTTGAACGTACTTGTGTACGTGGAAGTTGGAACAAGTCAGTGTTGTGAATTCTACGAAGCCCACGGATTACCCTACAAAATCGACCCAAGATTAAACGCAAGAACTAAACACGATATAAAAAGTCAAAAGTCGAAACCAAAAAGGGTGAATCCAAAGAACAGACATGCAGAGAGTGGCTAGTCTTTGCAATACCAAACAACTTAGCGAAAAACAGTGATTTCAGTAAGCAACAAAACGGAGTTCTACCTAGAAGTAACAACTAATATCTAGGCCCTTTCACCACGAATCCTCCTAGCAAGCTGGATGTCTTTTGGCACGATGGTCACCCTCTTAGCATGGATAGCACAGAGATTTGTATCCTCAAACAGACCAACAAGGTAAGCCTCTGCAGCTTCTTGAAGCGCAAGTACGGCATGGCTCTGGAACCTCAAATCCGTCTAGGCAAGAACCATAACAATATATTTAGAACCATAAATAGTACATTGGACGTCTAACTAAATCACGTACAAGGCAAACATTTGCCTAAAACTTGTGGTCAATTTCATGTCAGGCATACAAATGTTGCTTAGAGTACTTACCTTGAAGTCTTGTGCGATTTCACGAACAAAGGCGTTGGAAGGGTAGCTTGCGGATCAAAAGTTCAGTACTCTTCTGATACTTGCGGATTTCACTACAAAAAGGATATACATAATCGGTAGAGAAAATTAGGTTAAAAGTAGCATCAATCAGACATCCAATGATAATGGAAATTCAACTATCAGTACCGGAGGGCAACCGTTCCAGGCCTGTAACGGTGAGGCGTCTTCACACCACCAGTAGTTGGTGCAGACTTCCTTGCAGCCTTTCCAGATAAAGGAATCAGTATTAGCCAATGAATTCTACCAATATACAATTCAGCAATTTCAAAATCATTGAACAGGGCTGGAGGGCAGGGCTCTTGTATATTGGAGCTAGAATGAGATTTATCCAGAACCTGCGGGGTAATGTGTGCGAGCCCTGCCCCCTTGCCCATTCAATCGTTGTATTTTGATGTAGTTCACAGGAGGCCTGGCCTATTTTCTTAGATCGGAATACCATATAAAATCTGTGTACTGTGATAGTACCATTTATTAGATAGACAAACTAACATGAATTTTCTCCTAATAGCAGGTAGTGCTAATCCTCTCATACCATTCATAAATTTTTATTTGGTTTCTTAGACATTTCTTTTCGTGCTCATTAGTAAAATGCGAACCAATTATTAACTTCTTCCGGAATATTTCTCAGCGACTTTATGGTCTCATTACTATTTATACCCTCTGCACAAAGTAACTTTTCTTCTTCTTTTCTTTTCTGTTTCTTTTTGGGTCTTTAGAAGTAATTAATCACTATCCAAATATAATGCTACTTCTTCCGGAAAAATGAATTAACAATAGTCCCTGAAATCTGTATAAATAATAGCACATAAACCCTACACACGAGCGCATGCATGCACACATGTATCCCTTCTCTCTATCTCACCTGTTATCTATTGATAAACCCTCACCACTAAGCAACAATTGCGCGCGCGCACATGCATCCCCTTCTCTCTATCTTACCTGTTATCGATTCATAAATCCTCACCACTAAGCAACAATTGTTACATTAATGACATCAGGGAATGAATCTTCATATTTCTTCAACATTCAAAACTCAACTAAGTAATTTGTGATTTTAAAGAGTAGGGTCTGGTGTTGGTGATAACGGTTACGATGTGGGGTGATGATGAAGAATTTGGTAGCAGTACGTTTGGTGTTGGTTATGAAGGTGGAGATGTTGGTTCTTGTGTGATGGGTCAATTGCGGCGGTAACAGTGGGTTTGGCAGCGGTGCATGTGGTGGTCCGTATGGTTGTTGTGGTGACTTCATGACGAAGAAGAGGAATAATGATTCGAGCAGATAGAGGAGGACCCATAGAAAACAAAGCATGATGACAGCCACAGAACTTGATACAACTTTTAGGAATGCTTTGCCATCTTGATAAAGTAATTAGGAGAAATTGTTTCTCTTCCATTCAGACAATGTAACCTGGTATTTGTATTCGTAATTGATGCTTAGGAATTCCTATTGAAGCATGAACCAATTACAATTTAAAAGGGCCCACCATGTTTTCACGCTCTTCTGTGTGGGTTGACCGTTGAGTAGTCACTGAGATGACTTTCCTGCATGGGCTCATATTAAATTTATAAAAGCTTCTTAAGAGATTAAACTTTTTACCCTCCTAAGTTTAACAGGCATCTACTAAGTAGGAGTTCTGGGCGTTAATTGGTGAATTGCACACCAAATTGGAAATTCCAGGAGTTTAGTGCCTATTTTGGAATCCACCATCAGATACTAATTGACATAACCTGAGACCCTCTGCCACCAATCCTCAATCTAGGCTTCTCCAACCCCCATCCCACCAAAAGGATCATTCCGCCTGCTATTAACCACATAGGCATAGCCTTCTCAAGGTTACATGCGTACTGGCATCCAAAAACATAGCATCCAGAGGTCTTAGTTTTCTACAGTCTGCTACCTTAGTTCCAAATATAAAGTCCCCTTGACTTTCTAGCAAATCCATAGGTTAAGAATTTGACCTTTTGCTCCACATTTAACTTGTCATAATGCACATGTAAGTTTTACTTATTATTTCCGTCTAATTCCATGATAAAAAAATTCAATTTCTACCTTACGAATAAGAATTGGCTAAAAAGTAGTACGTCTCCACATTCTATCATTTTCCAAGAATTATACAACTACAGCATGCCCAGTACGACGTGCCGCGCATATCCGTGAAAATTAATGAGCAAAAAATGCGTTAATCGAAGATTATTGAGGGTAGAATTGTAAGAGGGAATAGATACCTTGGTGGCGAGCTGCTTCCTGGGGGCCTTTCCTCCGGTGGATTTGCGAGCGGTTTGCTTCGTACGAGCCATATCTGATTACCGAAGAGCGACGATTAAAAGCTGAAAACATTTGAAAACTGATCAGATAAACACGAGGCAAATTGTTGAACGGGAAGCAAATATGAGAATGAATCGTGTTCTTGGGGTTTCTTCGAGAGACTTTCTTCACCTGAATCTTTTGTTCATGAGTGGAATCCGGAGGTCCGGTTTTTATATCCCGCGATTGGAATCCAACGGCCAACACTTCTCTATTTCCCGCTGATTAAATCTTTAAGCTTAAATTATTTAAGTAAGACGGTATAATAGACTCGAGTAACCGATAAGATAATAATTATAATTTTATTTCATTCGTTCATTACGCAACGTCATGCACCCTGTATTTTATTTTTTTATTATTATTTTTATGCGTCACTTTCCATTTTAGAAGTATCAATATAAAGTATATGAAGTATGCAAATTGTAGGAAATAGTTACTTTCAAATTATATTAGTATATAATAGATTTTAGGGCTAATTACACATATGTCCCTGAGGTTAGGGGGTAATTACAGTCAAGGACACAGTTTCAAAATGTAACATTCCGTGACCAAACGTGTTTCAAATGTATCAGTCGTGTCCATCCGTCAGGGTTCCGTCCAAAAAGTGTATTTTTTTGCTGATGTCATCCATGCGTATTTTCTAAATGTCAATACTACCCTTATACCACATATTTACATATACACTGTATAAAAATTAAAAACTCTAATTTACAAAATTAGGGTTTTAAACCTAATACCAAATTAGTGTTTCAAAACCTAATTTTCTTTAAAACCCTGAAATTAAGAGGATTCCAAATCCTGATTTAAAAGTTAGGGTTTCAAAATCCAACCCTAATTTGAAAATTAGGGTTTGAAACCTTCAAATTAGGGTTTTAAAACCCTAATTTTCAAATTAGGGTTGGGAAACTTAATTTGGTCTCAGATCTGAACCCCATGCCACCGGTAACCCCGGTCCCCTCCTTCGACCCATGTCGCTGGTAACCCAAGCCCCCTCCTTCGCCCCACGCTGCCTACAGCCCAAGCCCCTTCCCTCATCTCAGTCCACATTGGCAGCCCCCTCCCTCATGATCGCCGCGATTTTTGCCAGGTTACAGATGCAACGAGATTTCATCTCGTGATCTTCAAGATGCGACCGGAGAGATTGATGTCCAATCGTAGAACTGCTAGTGCTTATCCAGCTGGGCTGATGGGGTGGAGGAGTCAGGCGGAGCTCGGGCTGACGGGGTGGAGGAGTCAGGCGGAGCTCGGGCTGACGGGGTGGAGGAGTTTTAGTCGAACGAGACAGATCTCCCTCTTGCTCTCATCCTTGCCAGATCTGTTCTCGGCCGTTCGATTGGGCGAGGTGGGCGACACCAACGGCGATAAGAGAGGCATCACGATTTTCAGTCCATCGAAGGGCTGATCTTCACACCTGCTTTTTGCCGCCGGCAATGGCGAGCCCGCACCCCTGCCTCATGGCGATGATTTCGAAGCTGATAAAGAACAAGCAAGAGACGCCGTCTCGGAGATTCTTCAACAATTTGGGGGATGGGGGTGACCGGGGGGTGGGGGGTGACCGGGGGAGGGAAGGCTAGGGGGACCGCGAAGGGCAGGGGTGTGGGTGGCGGTGAAGTGGATGGGGAAAGGGTGGGGGAAGAGAGAGAGAGAAAAAAAAAATTAAGGTTTTTCTTTTCTAAAAAGAGACAATGGCATTTTAAAAATAACTTTCTAACATAAGGGCAATGAAGTCATTTTGTTAAAACCGTTAGAATTTTTAGGGTTCCGTTTGTCATCGGACATAAGTGTTACATTTTGAAACTTTGTGTCCTCGCGTGTAATTACCCCCAAACCTCAGGGACATAGGTATAATTAGCCCTAGATTTTATTAAATTTGTTGTTAAGGATTTACGATTTTGACTTCTTATCATTAAATAAAGTACTAGGGCGGTGTCACTACCCGAACCCACGGGCAGGCCCCGAGCTAGGCACGTGACCGGCCGCAAACTCAATGGGCTCCAACCAAGGGTTCTGCCAGGCCTTACTCGCTAAAATCCAATAAATGCTGCAATGAAAATTAAAACTTTTACAAACTTTAATTACATTTTCATATTTCTATTTGAATACAATACTTATGCTAAAACTCATTATAACTCTGATTTATCAACAGTTAAAACTAAACCAACAACCTAAATATTCAGCGACTCATTCCATACAGTGTCTGAAGTTCCGCACCAAATTGTCTCTTCCTATGCTCCTCACCATCACCTTACTTTCAACCTAAAATAATAAGTAAGGGATGAGCTTCCACGTGCTCAGTAAGTAACCAATGATTCAACTAGGTGGATCATAGCATGTCAGAAAATAACTCACTTTATATAGTAGCATCCTTGAGATATCTAAAAATCATAGATTTGATAATCATCGAGTAAAAACAAAACAGAGTACATGAAACCAAAAACTGAAGTATATAATGATTATCGCAAAACTTTATAACAACCAGTTCAAATCCCAACATTAGCTCAAACAATATGCTGCGGTCAGCGTACGAGCCCCCCTGACTAGGGCCCGAAATCCCTCCTACACCCGGAATAAAATAATCATGTGGACGCAAGGGCGCACCACCAGCCACAGTACTGTGCATCAACGTACAAGCCCCGTTGACCAGACCAGGGCCCGAAATCCAACTTTCTCCCGTGGATATAGGGCACAGCAATCGAGTAAACCAAAAACCCCCATTGGGTTCATCGTGAACAAAATCATTCATCAATTGATTCTCAACCATCCTCACATCCTTTCAATAATCATCAAGATGTTCAATATTCACAATAACGTCAATACAAAACATTTCAAATCCGAGTTTCATTTCAGTTTCTAGGCAAAACATCATTTACATGCTGGTCCGGTTTTTCTTTGACGAGAATAAAACACTAAAACTGTTTTTGGTAATTTAAGCTACAGCAGTTAAACGTACTTAAAACGGTCAATACTAAATAGGCAACACATTTTTTTTAACAGTAGATGAACATATACGTTGCATATAAAAATACTAGTTGAATCAAAAGGTCACTTACTTGTCGCTGACACATTTCCTCGATTCAAAATCCAGCGCGATGATCAATTGTTATCTTTGGCCAATAGAACCGTTGATGTCATTCCTTTCATCTCCATAGCTCCGACTTCATTATAACCCGAAAGGTATCATTGATGAAATGCAGAATTCGTGTCGGATACTGTCTCAAACAAATCATACACCGCATTCAACTGCATGTTACACAACGCGTCTAAAATCGTGCCCAGTTCACCATGTCATTCTCAGCATTTCATTACCGTTGCCGAACTTTCCTCAATTCTCCCGATTTTAAGAACCAACCAAGCAACCTTATACTCAACCTGCATTCTGTAAACGCACCACCAACATAGACACGAAACCGTACAATACCACATGACCATACTCCCACCACCGAACATATGCACAGCCTACCTCCAGCAAAATAACTGAACATCAATCTTTAATCCTCAACTAAATATGCCTCTTTTCATCACTAAACTTTCTTTGCTCATCCGTGGTTCTCAATAATGCAAAAGTAATTCAAGTCCAGTAACAATTTCTTTGACCGACGTTAGGCAATTTCCTTCACTGCACACTCAATCCTACCCATCAATTCACATGCCCAGCTCACCCATTGGCACACTGCCTCACACAACGATATGTGCCATGCACTCACCATTCGTTCATCCTAACACACAGTAGAACACATACTGCTATACAAACCACTTCACCCTCCAAAGTACGCTCACACTTACAGGCTAAGATACAACAATTTTCACAAGGATATAACAACCCCTATATGTACAGAGTACACAACCATTATACACATACACACACTACTACACCTCCTTTACACACGTTGTTTGTATAGCCATTTACACTCCTCCTGCACATAGTCACCCACACATCAACACATACATAACCACACCCTACACGAAATATGCACCCACGTGACCCTGCCCCACAAGCACCGCTCTTACACACTATCGCCCAACAACAGCCACACATATACAATATATACACATGCATAAAAAAGAACATACATCGTACACCCATCGATGTACGGACACAGACCACCATTTACCACAATCACAAAATCATACACATTCCACCAACATCTATTCCATCCCAGTACAACTGCTACAACCATCAACCATTGCATCCAACAGGTTCTCTCATAAATCACGAAGTTCACAATTTTTATCGATCGTCATCGCAAGAGAAGACTACCCAAACCAGTTTGCCCAATAACAGATCGAACCATGGGTCACCGTGACACTATAGTGCGGCACCGTGGTGGTCTACAGCTGGTGTGACCGGAATTGTGGCTGGCCGGTGGTGAAACCGTGCGGTGGTGGCAGCGGCGCGATGGCTTTGGCTGTATAAAAGGTTGCGGCCTATGTGTGGCGGCGGTTGACGGAGGCTCTTGGCGATCCGTTTGGTGGAGATGCTGGCCGGAGTTGATCGCCGGTGGTCGAAGGCGTGGTCAGTAGCGGTTGGGTCCAAGGCCATCGCAACGGTGAAGACCGGTGATGAGTCCCATACGGCAGTGCCAGCGGCGCAATTGGCTACGGTATTGTGGTCGCGGAGGCGTTGGTGATGGTGCTCGGTGAAGGAGCACCGGAGTTGATCGCCGGTGATGGGGTACACGGCCGGCAGCGGGGCTGTCTCGAGGTGGGGGTGGCGCCGCCGATCTGGGGTCGGCTGCCATCTCTCATCTTCTCTCCCCGTCTTCTCTCTTTGTTCTTTTTTTGTTTTCTTTTCCTTTTTTTTTTGACTTTCTCTCCTGGTTTTCTTTTCTCTTTTTTTTCCCGACTCCTTTTATCTTATTCCACACACACACACACACACACACACACACACACACATATATATATATATATATATATATATATATATATATATATCTCAATTTCCTCTAATCTCTCCCCTCTCTCTCTCTCTTTTCTTTTTTTTCTCGGTCATTTTAAAATGCCACACTTTCTTCATAAATCACCCCATTTGCCATATTTAAATAACCAAAACTGATAATTATATACTAAATCATAATTTAATAATAATTCTTAAGTTATTTCCCTCGCTATCATTAATTGACGATCAGATTGTTCATGTCAATCGTCGTTAAAAATAAAAATATTTTTACTTGTAAAATTTGCCGCTAAATAAGAATAATTAATAAGTAAAGGTGCTAAAATTTTACTAAAATGTTCAAACCTAGGTTCGGGGTATTACAGGCGGCTTGCGGGCTGGCCCGGCTCGGCCCTTTTTTGGGCCTGGACGAGCCCTTACGCTTAGGGCTTGGGCCAGGGCCAGGCCGAATTTTTTGAGAAATAGGCCCCGGTCAGGCCCTAAAATGGTCCGTTTTTTGCCCCGGTTTAGCCCGGCCCTGGCCTCTTTTGGCCCGAAAAATGGCCCCCTTTTGGCCCTAAAGTTGGTCCTATTTCTGGCCCCTTTTTTGGCCTTACACACAGGCCCTCTTTTGACCCAGTATTATTATATACAGACATTATTATATATAGGTGTGCGTATCCAACGATAATTGAATGAGTAATGAATCTGAACATGAATTATGATGATCGTTCTTCCATGGTGCAATAATCAAAGATATGTTTGACGTAAAATAAGAATTCGATTACAAAGATTACAATTGAATTGTGAGAAATCATGAGCTTCCTTGAAGAGGCATTGGCGGTCTTGGATGGCCAAACTTATTTGTCAATAAATACCAAATCGACTAATTCCACCCTCTTACATATAAATTAGTATTGATACCGTGCGTAAAAAAATAATTGTTAAAATACATATAAAAAGCTAGTATTTATATTATTAAATAATCATAACAAAATAGATAGTAAAATAATAATATTATTTTGAATAACAAAAAATAAATGGACCCGGGCCGGCCCAAGTCCGGCCCTAGATGTTGGGCCTAAGGCCTGGGCTTGGACTGGGCCCAGATTTCCCTCTATTCTAGCCCGGCCCGTTTGACAGCGGCCCTAGCCCGTTTACTAGAGGCCCGATGGACTTGGGCTGGGCCGGCCCAAGCCCAATCCATTTAACACCTCTAAGCATTTCGATATACAGAAAACTTACATGATTTTAGCTAGTTTAATGTTTATTTTCATTGTACCAACTACTAAGCGACATGAGAGGTTAACAAGGAAGAAAAATAACTATAATGGGTGGCCTAGGCCAAAATGGTCTCTACAAAAACCAGAAAATTTATTTGTATATATAAAGTATTTTTAAGATAAAATGCAAATTCTCTCTCTCATGTTTTATTTTTGAAAGATATAAAATTTACTTTGTGCAAACCTCCATCCACAAATTCAATACACTATGTTACACCAGTAACGATAGGGAGGCGAGAGAATTGGTTCCCGAATTATGAACGCCACCCTTTTTTTTTTTTTTTTAATTTCGGTTGTAAAGTATCACGAGGTAACATTTACAAAAAATTTGCATTCGATATTTTTGATTTGCAGTAATTTCTGGAAGATCATAAACAGGAAATTACTGGGAGATTAATTTCCGTGACATTGGAACTTGCATTACTGGAACTCGAAGATCAAAAGCAGGAAATTGCAAGAAGATCACACAAGCTCAAGCCATTTGGGTTTCACACAGCTATATACCTCACCAACACAAAAGATCCATGCAAGTACTTCACCAACACAGACTCACTCCCAACATATTTACAGAGTTAACACAGTTGTAACACTCGACATATCCGTGCTCAGGCCGCAGCCTTCTTGGCTTTCTTGGCCGCAGGTGACCTGATAGACCTAGGCTGCCTGGCCTTCGCGGGCGCCGCTTTCTTCGCCTTCCTTGCCGGCTGCTTTACCGGCTTCATCTTTGCAGCCTCAGATCTCTCCGCTGCTTTCCGCTTCGGCGGTGCACCTGTCTCCGCCGTTGCCTTGGCGGCCGGTCTAGATTTCTTCGCTTCGCCATCTGTCTTCGCAGCAGGCTTCGTCGCTCCCGAGTCCTTCTTACCTGCCTCTGATAGCTTGTAGGATGCCTTGACTTTGATGAGTTTTCCTCTCGTGGCAGAGTTCTTCAGCTGAAGTCCCAAAATCTTCCTGAAATTTGCTGGAAGCTCCTTGTTGTGCTTCTCTTCCATGTACTTGGCGATGGCGTAGGGGCTCGATCCTCCCCTCTCGTCCAGAGCCAATAGAGCCTCCTTGATCATCTGTAGATTCCATCAGAAAATCTATGTTAACCAACTAAACAACAAATCAACTTCATATTAATCCCAGCTGGAAAGAAACGGTCGCTATTGATCTCTCTGTCGTAAAAATTGATAAACCGCTATTGGCATGAATCTCTCAGAAATAAAATTAGAGTGAGAATTTGCAGATAATCCAACATAGTGACCTGAACTTACTTATCTGAATCAGTAGATTAATTCTAGCCTAGGCAAAACAAATAATTTCGGGGTAACATCATACTATATTGTATGGATTAAGAGTAAGATCTGAGTTCTGACTCACTGCTCCAATAATTACCTGAAAGTAAGGAGGATGAGATGCAACTTTGGCAGTTTTAGGCTTCTTCTCCTTGGGAGCCCTGGGCTTCTTCTCCCGAATAGGCTTCTCTTCCACCTGCGGCTTCTCCTCCGCCGGCGGTTGCTCAGCAGTCGCCTGATCAACTTCTCCGGTCGCCGACATCACGAATCACAGAAACAAGCTGTCAAGAGAGTACAGAATAGAAATAAAAGTGGACTACTATCACTGTAATGCCCTGGTTTGAATCTTGCCTTTCTGCTTTTATAGGAGGGAATAATCTCCCGATTCTCATTTCTGATTGGTCAGTTTTGGTTTTACTCGGATCGCCAACTTTTGTCAAGAATGATCCTTGCTGTACACGTACAACGTTGATCGCCCCGTTCATTTAGCCTCGGATGTTCCATTCTTATCCGGGGTACTGGTCATTTTTCTTGTGCGGTGTACGAAGGACCAGGACTGTGTTTTCTTACTGATTTAGTGACTTATTTCAGCTGAAGTTTACTTTGGTTCTGATTAATGTGATATTGTGGGATTGAAGATTTGGAAATGCGGAATCTGATGTGATTTTAATGAGACAAAATGACGGGCATTTGCCTCTTTTTTGAAGGCTTTTAAGAAAAACATTATATTTATAACTTCTAACCGTTGCTCAGATATAATATTTGCGACAAATATTGACTTTCTAGACCCAAAACGGGTAAAACAGCATATTAAGATGTGTAAATTCATGACTTGGTAAAAAAATTTGAGTAGTCTTATATGTTTACGAGCAATGAGCATTTGTTGCTCCGATATTGTGTAGAATTTATATTTTAACCGTCTTTTAGAAGTTATATCTTTTAAAAGTAGCAGTTAACGAAAAAGTTCAGCATATGTGGTAGATCACAACATGGACCGAGTAATTATACCATTTTATCTCTTTTCCGTTCCTCCGCTTTGCATATGTAACGCATGCATCTAGCTTCGTTGAGAAGATTGATAACAGGGAATATGGATGAAGTTGTTTTAACTTAGGGCCAACGGTAGAACTAATTGTTGGTGAGATATTTTGGATTCGGACTCTCCAGAGACAAGTGACATATAGGAATGGATACAGAAGTCTTTCGGCCGAAATGAACTTTCCTAACATTTCGTAAGCCCCCTCCAAATCAATCCAAAGTCTTCTATAAGTTTTCTTCTACAATGCAATTCTTCTTCTGTTCTTCTATTTTTCCTTTTGTAGCGGAGTTCTCTTTCACTAAGTTGTTGTAAGTAGAATTTTCTTGTTTCAGTTGAGTTAGGGCAATAAAAGGATGGATGGGGTGGGGCGGATTTTCGCAAAGATGGGAAAAAAAAAAGGGGGGATGGAGTGAGTACTGGGAACGGGCGGGAATCCGTGCATTACCATCCCTAACTCTAAATATGGAGTTTGTCCAATTGAACTTAATTCTAACCAACTAAATTCTAACGAATCATATTCATAAAAAGAGTGTAGAATATAACTTAATTAGGACATCCCAATTTTAATGTCGTTTAGTATTCTGTAAATCTTTCGTCCACTTATAAGAAAATCAACCACTTTGCTGACAGACCAGATTCTCAAGTTCTTCGGTGCTTAGATGACAAGGTTTCCACATTTTAAAATGACATAGAAATTGGTGATCTTATTTACTTTCTCTTGTGTTGCAGAAAACGCAACAACATTAACGCAGCAAATTTAAAAAAAACAAATAAAATAAAAGTATAACACAAGAATTACGAGGTTCATCAATATGACTACATCCTCGGAGTATGGTCAGGCTTTGATTTTACTGTTCAACAATGTTTACAACTAGAAAGCCTAGCCCATGTCTCTGTTGCCGTTTTCTCTTTATATATCTCTAAACCCGAACATACATCTATATAATAAAATCTTAGAATGACAAAATATACATTATTATAAAAGTACCCACTCAAAATAAAATTTTAGGAGCACGCTCCCGTACCCGTTCAAGTTGGAACTTGGTGTACAGTACTTCCATTGTAATAATATTTGGGACTGAAATCAAGCTCCAGACAACATCTTGTTCATTTATCCAAAAAAAAAAAGTAGCTTTTCTAATCCGGCAGTCGTTTAAATATAATATTTGCAACAATTGTTAACTTTCTCAACACAAAACGGGTAAAATAGCATATTAAGATGTGAAAATAAGATCTCTCTTTATTATTCAATTTTGCGTCTACAAGTTTAATGTATTATTGGAAAATAAAATAAATATCATTACATTGACATATAATTGGAAAATAATCTATTTTCATTACATTCTTCTTGAAATGGCAAGACATATAATGTGACTCCGCAAAGTTTATATGTGAAAATAATGGTAATCTGGCCATAGAAGTTTAAAAAATTATGGACATAACAAAAATTGAGGCGACGGTATTTTATGCCAACCCCTTTTTAAATCAAGGATAGTTGAAACCTGTTCATCAAAAAAAAAAAAAAGATAGTTGAAACCTAAGAGTAGAGCAAATTCATGGCTTGGTAAAAAATATTGAGTGGCCTTATATGTTTATGAGCAATGAGCCTTTGCTGCCTTGATGTTGTGAAGTTATATCTTTCAGAAGTAGCAATTAACGAAAAAGTTCAACATACGAGATGGATCACAACATGGGCCGAGTAATTATACCATTGTATCTCATTTTCGTTCCTCCGCTTTGCACATGCAACGCATGCATCTAGCTTCATCGACAAGATTGATGACATGGAATATGGATGTAGTTGTTTTAACTTAAGGCCAATGGTAGAACTAATTGTTGGTGACATATTTCGGATACGGACTCTCTGGAGACAAGTGACATATGGGAATGGATACAGTAGTCTTTCGGCCGAAATGAACTTTCCTAACATTTCGTAAGCCCCCTCCAAATCAATCCAAAGTCTTCTATAATTTTTCTTATACAATGCAATTCTTCTTCTTTTCTTCTATTTTTCCTTTTGCAGCGGAGTTCTCTTTCTCTAAGTTGTTGTGAGTAGAATTTTCTTGTTTCAGTTGAGTTAGGGCAATAAAAGGATGGATGGGGTGGGGCGGATTTTAGCAAAGATGGGAAAAAAAAAAGGAATGGAATGAGTACTGGAACGGGCTGAAATCCGTGCATTACCATCCCTAACTCTAAATATGGAGTTTGTCCAATTGAACTTAATTCCGGCCAACTAAATTCTAACGAATCATATTCATAAAAAAAAAAGTGTAGAATATAACCAATTAGGACATCCCAATTTTAATGTCGTTTAGTATTCTGTAAATCCTTCATCCACTTATAAGAAAATCAACCACTTTGCTGACAGACTAGATTCTCAAGTTCTTCAATGCTTAGATGACAAGGTCTCCACATTTTAAAATGACATAGAAATTGGTGATCTTATTTACTTTCTCTTGTGTTGCAGAAAACGCAACAACATTAACGCAGCAAATTATTAAAAAAAACAAATAAAATAAAAGTATAACACAAGAATTACGAGGTTCATCAACATGACTACATCCTCGGAGTATGGTCCGGCTTTGATTTTACTGTTCAACAATGTTTACAACTAGAAAGCCTAGCCCATGTCTCTATTGCCGTTTTCTGTTTATATGTCTCTAAACCCAAACATACATCTATATAAGAAAATCTTAGAATGAAAAATATACATTATTATAAAAGTACCCTCCCAAAATAAAATTTTAGGAGCACGCTCCCGTACCCGTTGAAGTTGGAACTTAGTGTACAGTACTTCCATTGTAATAATATTTGGGGCTGAAATCAAGCTCCAGACAACATCTTGTTCATTTATACAAAAAAAAGTACTTTTTTCTAATCCAGCAGTGGTTTAAATATAATATTTGCAACAATTGTTAACTTTCTCGACATAGAACAGGTAAAACAGCATATTAAGATGTGAAATTAAGCTCTCTCTCTCTCTCTCTCTCTCTCTCTCTCTTTATTATTCTATTTTTGCGTCTACAAGTTTAATGTATAATTGGAAAATAAACAGAATTTCATTACATTGACATATAATTGGAAAATAATCTATTTTCATTACATTCTTCTTGAAATGGCAAGACATATAATGTGACTCTGCAAAGTTTATATGTGATAATAATGGTAATCTAGCCATAGAAGTTTAAAAAATTATGGACATAACAAAAATTGAGGGGACGGTATTTTATGCCAACCCCTTTTTATTTCAAGGATAGTTGAAACCTGTTCATAAAAAAAAAAAAAAAAAAGATAGTTGAAACCTAAGAGTAGAGCAAATTCATGGCTTGGTAAAAAATATTGAGTGGTCTTATATGTTTATGAGCAATGAGCCTTTGCTGCCTCGATGTTGTGAAGTTATATCTTTCAGAAGTAGCAGTTAACGAAAAAAGTTATACATATGAGATGGATCACAACATGGGCCAAGTAATTATATTATTGTATCCCATTTTCGTTCCTCCACTTTGCACATGCAACGCATGCATCTAGCTTCATCGACAAGATTGATGACAGGGAATATGGATGTAGTTGTTTTAACTTAGGGCCAATGGTAGAACTAATTGTTGGTGACGTATTTCGGATACGGACTCTCTGGAGACAAGTGACCTATGGGAATGGATACAGAGGTCTTTTGGCCGAAATGAAATTTCCTAACATTTCATAAGCCCCCTCCAAATCAATCCAAAGTCTTCTATAATTTTTCTTCTACAATGCAATTCTTCTTCTTTTCTTCTATTTTTCCTTTTGCAGCGGAGTTCTCTTTCTCTAAGTTGTTGTAAGTAGAATTTTCTTATTTCAGTTGAGTTAGGGCAATAAAAGGATGGATGGGGTGGGGAGGATTTTCGCAAAGATGGGAAAAAAAAGGAGATGGAGTGGGTACTGGAACGGGCGGGAATCCGTGCACTACCGTCCTTAACTCTAAATATGGAGTTTGTCCAATTGAACTTAATTCCGGCCAACTAAATTCTAACGAATCATATTCATAAAAAAAAGTGTAGAATATAATCAATTAGGACATCCCAATTTTAATGTCGTTTAGTATTCTGCAAATCCTTCATCCACTTATAAGAAAATCAACCACTTTGCTGACAGACCAGATTCTCAAGTTCTTCAATGCTTAGATAACAAGGTCTCCACATTTTAAAATGACATAGAAATTGGTGATCTTATTTACTTTCTCTTGTGTTGCAGAAAACGCAACAACATTAACGCAGCAAATTATTAAAAAAAACAAATAAAATAAAAGTATAACACAAGAATTACGAGGTTCATCAATATGACTACATCCTCGGAGTATGGTCAGGCTTTGATTTTACTGTTCAGCAATGTTTACAACTAGAAAGCCTAGCCCATGTCTCTGTTGCCGTTTTCTCTTTATATGTCTCTAAACCCGAACATACATCTATATAAGAAAATCTTAGAATGAAAAATATACATTATTATAAAAAGTACCCTCCCAAAATAAAATTTTAGGAGCACGCTCCCGTACCTGTTGAAGTTGGAACTTAGTGTACAGTACTTCCATTGTAATAATATTTGGGGCTGAAATCAAGCTCCAGACAACATCTTGTTCATTTATACAAAAAAAAAGTAGTTTTTTCTAATCCAGCAGTGGTTTAAATATAATATTTGCAACAATTGTTAACTTTCTCGACATAGAACGGGTAAAACAGTATATTAAGATGTGAAATTAAGCGCTCTCTCTCTCTCTCTCTCTCTCTCTCTCTCTCTCTTTATTATTCTATTTTGCGTCTACAAGTTTAATGTATAATTAGAAAATAAACAGAATTTCATTACATTGACATATAATTAGAAAATAATCTATTTTCATTACATTCTTATTGAAATGGCAAGACATATAATGTGACTCCGCAAAGTTTATATGTGAAAATAATGGTAATCTAGCCATAGAAGTTTAAAAAATTATGGACATAACAAAAATTGAGGCGACGGTATTTTATGCCAACCCCTTTTTAGATCAAGGATAGTTGAAACATGTTCATCAAAAAAAAAAAAGATAGTTGAAACCTAAGAGTAGAGCAAATTCATGGCTTGGTAAAAAAATATTGAGTGGCCTTATATGTTTATGAGCAATGAGCCTTTGCTGCCTCGATGTTGTGAAGTTATATCTTTCAGAAGTAGCAATTAAAGAAAAAGTTCAACATACGAGATGGATCACAACATGGGCTGAGTAATTATACCATTGTATCTCATTTTCGTTCCTCCACTTTGCACATGCAACGCATGCATCTAGCTTCATCGACAAGATTGATGACAGGGAATATGGATGTAGTTGTTTTAACTTAAGGCCAATGGTAGAACTAATTGTTGGTGACATATTTCGGATACGGACTCTCTGGAGACAAGTGACATATGGGAATGGATACAGAAGTCTTTCGGCCGAAATGAACTTTCCTAACATTTCGTAAGCCCCCTCCAAATCAATCCAAAGTCTTCTATAAATTTTCTTCTACAATGCAATTCTTCTTCTTTTCTTCTATTTTTCCTTTTGCAGCGGAGTTCTCTTTCTCTAAGTTGTTGTAAGTAGAATGTTCTTGTTTCAGTTGAGTTAGGGCAGTAAAAGGATGGATGGGGTGGGGCGGATTTTCGCAAAGATGGGAAAAAAAAGGGATGGAGTGAGTACTGGAACGGACGGGAATCCGTGCATTACCATCCCTAACTCTAAATATGGAGTTTGTCCAATTGAACTTAATTCCGGCCAACTAAATTCTAACGAATCATATTCATAAAAAAAAAGTGTAGAATATAACCAATTAGGACATCCCAATTTTAATGTCGTTTAGTATTCTGTAAATCCTTCATCCACTTATAAGAAAATCAACCACTCTGCTGACAGACCAGATTCTCAAGTTCTTCAATGCTTAGGTGACTAGGTCTCCACA
Organism: Escallonia herrerae; assembly: GCA_033070095.1. NCBI lineage: Eukaryota > Viridiplantae > Streptophyta > Magnoliopsida > Escalloniales > Escalloniaceae > Escallonia > Escallonia herrerae. The sequence continues at coordinate 157,837 of JAVXUP010000724.1, forward strand.
TTTTAAAATGACATAGAAATTGGTGATCTTATTTACTTTATCTTATGTTAAAGAAAACACAGAAACATATCGACAAATAAAAAAGTAAGAAAACAAATGCACAATATAAGAATTATGAGGTTCACCAATATGACTACGTCCCCGTAGTATGGCCCGACTTTGATTTTACTATTCAGCAATGTTTACAACTAGAAAGTCTAACCCTTGTCTTGTTCCCGTTTTCTCTCTATGTATCTCCAAACTCAAACATATATCTATATAAGAAAATTTTAGAGCGAAAAACATACACTATTATAAAGTACCTCCCCCCAAAACAAAAAAAAAATTGGGAGCAAACTCCCGTACCCGTTGAAGTTGAGACTTGGTTTGCGATACCTCCAATTGTAATAATATTTGAAGCTGAAATCGAGCTCCACACAATATCCTGCTCATTTTATCGGTGAAAAAAAGTAGTTTTTCTAATCCAACGTGGATTGAAAAAAAAAGTAGAAAATCTCCACCGATGGAGATTGAATAGCTCTAAATGATCCCCATCGGTGGACTGCATAGAGCATTTGGGGCAAATTTAAGAAAATAATGTAATAATCACTTAACTAGAGTGGGCAGATGAGCCAACAACATCAAACTACAGTGGCTCGAGTCCGACACGAGGCGAAAACCATATGGTGGTCAATTGACCACTACCAAAATTTAGAAAAGCAATTTAGTTTTGTCATAATTTTTAGGAAGATAATTAGCATTCGTTATAATTGATTTTTTTAAAATACTCTGTGTATTTGACCTCTTTAGTGGCGCAAATGTTCATTTTTTACCACCATTGTCCTTTTTTCATGGATAATATCACTAAAGTCCTTGAGGTTAGAAGAGTAATATCATTAAATTTGTTGTTTGTTTGTGTAAAACAACTCTAGCAGTTCTATACTTTTCTTGTTTTTACTTTCACAAGGATATGGTCTTATATTTTGTTGTTTTCATCTCGTAAGTCACCTTTGGAGATATCAAAAGGGCTGGGCCGCCTGCCGGTCGGGCTCGCTTGGGCCCGGCTCTAAAGATGAATAGTGCTGGCCCTAACCCGTAGGGCCTTGGGTCAAGGCTAGGGGAAGGCCTAATATTTCTTAAATTTGGCCGGCCCGCCCCGACCCTAAAAAGGTCTGGGTCAGGCCCGATTCTGGTCCTCTTTTCGGCCCTTTGACCCTAAATCTGACCCTAAACCATTTTGAGTTAATTTTTTTTCTTTCCCCTTTTTTCTCACGCCTCATTCTCTGTCTACCTCTTATTTTTCTCTTTTTATTTAAATTTTTTAGACATGCACATTTCTTTTCAGCTCATGATGATGGTTCCTACTTCATTATATACTTTTACTTGCAAGGCTCCTCTGTATTAGTTTCATGAAATTATAAAGAAAAAATATATGTTTGTTTGTCTAGGAACTAGAAACAACACAATTTAGGTAATGAAAATGGAGAACATAACACCAGAAAAGTACGAAAAAGTTCATGATAAAAGTGGCATAATGATGCATGCTTCTAATGAGATACCTAATACTACGTAAAATGCAAAACTAGAGGTATGTTTGAGTGAAAATTTTTAGAAATATCATTGGAAATAGTTTTGTAAGTATCCATTGTTGAGTTTAGATAACAAAAAATTCCATGACAAAAAGTTATATTTTCTCCTGTAAAAAGATTGTCTTTATCCTAACAAAATTACTCTTTATTGCTAATCAATATTCTCAAATAGAGTAAAAGTAAAGTTCTAAGGCACTTCATTAATCACGAGAGAGATATTAAATGATTTAGGGGTCTATCAATTGTATTTATTTCGTGAATCAATATTTTTGCAACACAAAAAACGAAATTAAAAGGGGGGGGGGGAGGGGGCCGACCCTAAAGTTAGGGCCTAGGGTTAGGCCTGGACAGGGTTTCCAAGGCCCAAAACCCTAAATGGCCCGGCCCATTTTCTGGCCCTCTGGGCTCGAGCCTGGCCCTTTGACATCTTTAGTCGTCTTGTTTTAGATTGTTTGCTTTGGTGATAGAGTGAAATCTCTGCTTGGTGGTGGTGGTACGCAAACAATGGCGGTGTCAGGTTGACTTAATGATTGTTTGGAGCTAAAATATGAAACAATATTCGTGAGTTGCGAGGTAGTTGGTAGGGATGAACATTTAAACCGTTGAAATTGATCCAATCGTAAAAACTGAACCAACCAATATGTCTATTTCTAAACCGATTAAAAAATCAATCGGTTTGATTTTTTTCCCAAATCGTACATTCAGCTCGGTCGGTTCTGTTCGAATTTTTTTGAAACCGTATAAATCGAACCAACCATAATTAATATAACATATCTATATTTTTATCTAATCCTAGTTATTTTTTACCAACCTTAGTTATCTAACCACTCATATAAAATTGGATTAACCCTAAATCCCTTAATGTAACCCACATTTTTCAATCACCATCTACATCTCACTAAGTGTTATTAATTATGATAAAAGAATTCAGTTTTTTTGAAGCTTATTAGTATGTATAAATTATTAATTTTTTGACCTAAACTTGTCCAAAATTGAGTTTGGTCCAAACCGAACCGTTCAATCCGCAGAAACCGAACTGTTAAAACCGAACCGTTCAACTACGGTTCGATTTATTTTTTTTCAAACCGAGGTTGGTTTATTTTTTTTCAAAACGAGGTTGGTTGGTTCGGTTTCGTATTCAGCCTCTAAACCGAACCAACCGAACCGTGCTCACCCCTAGTAATTGTGTTGAGGGTTGTATTGAAATTAAGAATACGCTATCTAATTCCGTCAAATACTGTATAAAAGTCTAACTATAAACTCGATGACGGAAATAGCCGAAACAAAATGATTAAATTCTAGACTTGCATGCAACTTTTTAAGAGTCATTGCAGTAGACTCATATTACCCTCTACCTCAAACATGACTGGTGTAGATACTATTCCTTTTTTTTTCCTCCCCTATGTGGAGGTTGTAACATCAGACTTCATTCACTTTTTTGGATGATAGAGTGACATAATTCTGAAGCATATAACTTGTAAAGCTCTTTTATGCATGGTTCATCTTATTTTGGTGCTCAATTCTTCGGTCATTGCATAAAAAGTACAGTACACTTTTAGTACATCACATTCATGTCATGGTTTTATCACAAAACAATCAGGTTTAGTCCCAATTTTGTTGAACGTCCTCAGATGACAAAATAACAATATTTCATCGATAGTGTTTCTTCAAGATCACATGACAAAGTTCAGCAGGTAAAGTTTGGTCACGGAGAAGTTGAAAAAAAGAAAAAGAAAAAGTAGTGGTGCGTTCTAAAGCATCAGATATACATACACCGTCAAATTTGTATTCATCAATAGAAAATATTCAATCCAACTCTTCTTTTCTCTTTTTGGGACAGAAGTTAGCTTTATGAATAAAGTGAGCCAATTATCTTATTTGAAAATTTTATGTATTTTGCTTTATAACTTAAATAAATACCAATCATTTTCAGAGTATGTTATTCACGACCATATTTTTTAACCATCTCATAGAAGGGAGCTGATCCGTTGATAGCGCTAGCAAAATGGGGTATTTTGCTAGCGCGATCTGACCGTCCATCCTGAAAGATGGACGGTCCAGATCGCGCCTTTTTCCAAAACTGGACCCCGTCCGCCATACTGTCTCGCGGACGGGGTTTTTACCTTTTTGCCCTCCTCCCATGTCCGCGAGACTGTCTCGCGGACGCCTTTCTGTTCCTGACATGTGTCAGGAAAAAGGCGTCCGCCATACTGTATGGCGGACGATCTCTAGGCTGACACATGTCAGGACCTGTCCTCTCGGTCGCCTATAAAGTCTCGGGCGTGAGCCCCGAGAACTGTCCCGTCGGTCGCCTAGAAAGTCTCCCTAATTCTCGGCTCTTTCAGCAAAATTTTTGCGGGCTTTCAGATTCACTTGCTTCCATTTTCAGCACCCTTCAAGCTTCTTGGAGTAACACACTTGGTTCAAGCATCACTCAAGCAAGGTAAAGTTTGTGATCTTGCTACCGTTTATCTTAGTAATTTTAATTTGTTATGTTCAGTAAATATATAATTAGCAAAATAGGAGACACTTTTGAGATTATGTATATGGTATCCTAAATCGGTCTAATCGTCAAGATAATTTTGAGATAATAAGCGTATTCTATTTCTACATAGGTCTTTTTCACAATGTCTGATTTCGTGTCGAGCTCCAGCACCCCCGTAGATGCTAGTGATCCGTATCTAGGACGAACCTTTCAAACGTTGGAAGAAGCTGGAGAATGTTTTCGAGCTTATTCATTGAGGGTTGGTTTTGGCATTAGAATAAAAACTACAAGAACAAGCAGCGTATCGAAAAGGATATGCTCTCGCTTATACGAGTGTCATAGGGGCAGAAACCCAGTGCAAAATGAGACACGCGTAGGCAACGATGACAGTGATGATGACGAAATAGGGTATGCGCGGAGAAGACGGGATTGCTTTGCGCGCACGAATTGCCAGGTCAAGATGTTCGTAAGCTATAAAGCCAAACAAGATCATTGGCTTATTACCAGCCTGGAACTGGCACACAATCACCCGTTAGTAACCCCTTCTAAGGTGAGTCAGATGCATCAACACAAGAAGATGGGTAAGGTCGCGAGGAGCCTAATTCACACAATGAGCGATGCGCGGCTAGGACCTACCGACATGATTAATGTTCTTGCTGAACAGGCTGGGGGAATTCAAAATTTAAACTTTAACACGACAGACGTTCGTAACGCGGTCCGAACCCATAGACGAGCCGCGTATGACCTCAATGATGCGCAAGCGACAATGAGCCTATTGAAACGGATGCAGATGGAGGACCCGCAGTTTACCTTCGACTATAAACTTGACGACGAGCATCGAGTTAGCACAATTTTTTGGGTCGACGGTCGTTCGAGGCTAGCTTATAAGCATTTTGGGGATGTCGTGACTTTCGACACCACATACCGTACCAACAAGTACTCGATGCCGTTCGCTCCTTTCACGGGCGTCAATCATCATTATCACTCCATCCTGTTCGGGTTCGCCTTGTTAAGGGACGAGAGCGAGAGTTCTTTTGAATGGTTGTTTAGGGTGTGGCTGGAAGCAATGAACTTCAAAGCACCGACTGTTATCATCACCGATCAAGATTTGGCAATGAAGAAGGCTATTGCTACCGTCTTCCCAGATACTCGACACAACTTGTGCACTTGGCACATAAGCAACAAATACCCGGAACGTCTGCATCACATGTACGCAAAGTATCCAGACTTTAAACAGGATTTTGACAAATGCGTCCTCAAGTCATTAACGATTGAGGAATTCGAGGAGAGGTGGGAAAAGCTTGTTCGGGATTACTCATTGCAAGACAACGAGTGGCTCCAGCACTTGTACGGGCTCAAAGAGCAATGGATTGGCGTTTACACGAGAAGTCATTTTTCTGCGGGCATGAAAACGACGGGCAGGAGTGAATCTATGAATGCCACGTTCGATAGTTATGTGGGTACAGCTACCAATTTGAAGAGTTTCGTCACATCAGCACAAAAAGCGGTTGCGTCGTTGTTCGTGAAAGAAAGGGCTGCAGACTTTGCAACCACGTACAAGCAAAGGAGAAGGTTGCTTGAGACCCCGCTGGAGCTGAACGGTGCCAAAGTCTATACGAAGGAGATCTTCCTGCTATACCAAGTAGAGCTGCAAAAATCGGGCCGATACAGTATATATAAGGTGGCAGAAAAGTCGTCGCGTGAGTACAAGGTTTATTCGCTCGTGAATGACCTCGTCCCTGAGAAGCTGCGCAGAATTTATACGGTGACCCACGACACATTGACGGACTCGGTGACATGTGTTTGTAAGAAGTTTGAGTTCCATGGCATCCTGTGTAGACACATTCTGCGGTTTTTCACACAGAAGAATATCAGGACAATCCCCGATAAATACGTCCTGCCACGTTGGACGAAAGGTGCAAACAGGTTGCACGGTACCATTTCCTTTCCGGAGCACCCGTATACTGACTTTGAAGAATCAGAGACGTTGCGGTATAATCATCTGGTGACGATGTTCACCCGTTTGTCCGTAAAGGGTGCTGCTACAATGGTCGGATATAAACATCTCCTCGAGGTAGCTCAGCAGCAAGAGCCCATCGTCGACCAATTGGAAGCAGCTTCAGTCAGCAATGCGGTTGACACCGAGCCTACGACGGGATCAGAAGATGACGAGCCGGGGGAGGGAGCCGACAATGATATCCGGCCTTCGGATCCAATTATATCGCAAACGAAAGGCCGCAAGAGATCTACGCGGATGAAAAGCTCTATTGAGACGGCAACTCAACCAAAAAAGCTAAGAAGGTGTGCATTGTGCAACAAAATGACAGACCACGACAAGCGGAACCATTACAAGGCACTGGGGATAAGTCCAGTGCCTTTGCAAGACGGGGAAGAAGATGATGCCGAGGATGAGGACGAACAAGCTGCAGTGGAACTTTAGTGTACTGAATATTTTGTAATAATCTTTTATGAGCCATCAAAAGTGTCGGACATTTTGTAATAATATTTTAGTAATGACTCGTTTGTAATAACCTTTACAATCATTTTTTTATACGTGATTTCTTACACTGTCCGCTACACTGCGCAGCACAACATTAGAAACCTAAGGTATTAAAGAATACCCCCTACAACACTTAGTTTTTTTTTGTTTTGGTTTACTTCTCTGCGTCCGCTATACTATGTAGCGGACGGCCCCGCAGAATACCCCCCCTACAACACTTAGTTTTTTTTTTGTTTTGGTTTACTTCTCTGCGTCCGCTATACTATGTAGCGGACGGCCCCGCAGAATACCCCCCTCCAACACTTAGTTTTTTTTTTGTTTTGGTTTACTTCTCTGCGTCCGCTATACTATGTAGCGGACGGCCCGCAGAATACCCCCCTACAACACTTAGTTTTTTTTTGTTTTGGTTTACTTCTCTGCGTCCGCTACATATGTAGCGGACGGCCCCGCAGAATACCCCCTACAACACTTAGTTTTTTTTTGTTTTGGTTTACTTCTCTGCGTCCGCTATACTATGTAGCGGACGGCCCCGCAGAATACCCCCCCTACAACACTTAGTTTTTTTTGTTTTGGTTTACTTCTCTGCGTCCGCTATACTATGTAGCGGACGGCCCCGCAGAATACCCCCCTACAACACTTAGTTTTTTTTTTTGTTTTGGTTTACTTCTCTGCGTCCGCTACATATGTAGCGGACGGCCCCGCAGAATACCCCCCTACAACACTTAGTTTTTTTTTGTTTTGGTTTACTTCTCTGCGTCCGCTATACTATGTAGCGGACGGCCCCGCAGAATACCCCCCCTCCAACACTTAGTTTTTTTTTTGTTTTGGTTTACTTCTCTGCGTCCGCTATACTATGTAGCGGACGGCCCCGCAGAATACCCCCCTACAACACTTAGTTTTTTTTTGTTTTGGTTTACTTCTCTGCGTCCGCTATACTATGTAGCGGACGGCCCCGCATACCCCCCCCCCCTCCAACACTTAGTTTTTTTTTGTTTTGGTTTACTTCTCTGCGTCCGCTATACTATGTAGCGGACGGCCCCGCAGAAACACTGATTATCGAACACTTGGTTATTTTTTGAACACTTGCCCTGCAGATAGACAGATATCCAACACTTGGTTTCCCACCGTTAAATCATATCGGTCAATAAAATCAATCGCATTCAATAAATTTTTTTTAAAAAAGTGTTGTAACGTTACAATGTGAATTGGGGAACATCATCTCTCGCGGGAATGATGTTCCTTACACGGATTTACAATAAACCTAATAGCTCTAGGCCGGCCATTCATAATTTGCCAAGCAATCCTATACCTAAAGTCTTGTATGCATTCTTCGCTCCAGACAGTCTTCTTGAGGCTCTCAGACCGGCAAATGTAATCCATGTACATGCAGAGGAAGACGCCGCAGTCCGAGGAATTATGTTGCTTGGGCCTACTCCTCTTCAATCGGAAAATGAGGACCGGCCTGCGCGATACCTTCTCCCGACGCCTACCATTGACCAGGGCAGCAAAAAGATTCTGCGAGAACCATAATAAGCATTAAACATAGCTAGCAAAATAAGATTAATCAGTTTTATAATATGCAAGTTACAACAAGAAGGAAACAGGATCTTACCATGGCATCCAACTGGCCTATGCCTCGGTACATATCAATCACAGGCATCACGTCGGTATCATCGTAGAGACTGTCGACGACTGAAACCGTGCTCTGTAATGGTTCGTAGCAAACCAAGTACCAGTGGGCATTCCCTAAAAAGGGGATTAGAAACACGTCGGCAACACTTGCGCTCACTGGACTATCCCTAGCAAGATATGCTTGTAGGTTAGGGGACGGTTTCCACTGGGCCATGCCTCTCCCCTTCCTTGCATTGCCCCAGTCGTGCCACTCTTGTACTAGGAGCTGATGAAAAAAAGCATCCAAGATAAACACGCGCGGACCGATGTTTGGATGCTCCCGACACCTTCGCCTCAGAATTTGCACGTAGTGCGAGATGACACCGCTGTCTAACCAAGCTCCCGGCGCCAGCGAGGCGATCTCTGTCCAAGAGGCATTGTAATCCAAGCCCTCGGGGTGATCCATGTCATACGACGCTCCGTCTTGGGGGGCCCCGCTAAAATAACGGGCTCGGATTAGATCGCATTTATGCGGCTTTAGGGGCCTGGCTGGATGCCCTTTCGGATATTGCCCTCGGGGGTCGATCGGGGGATATTGGCCTCCAATTCCTTCTTCGGCCGGCTGATATTCCCCTCCGGGGCCGCCAACTGGTCCCGCCCACGGGACAATGGGCAGTGCCTCGGAGAAACCGTAGTTTCCGAAAGGAAAGTCTTGCGTGACTTGAGAGAGGGGTTCCGGGAACAAATTGAAGGAGGGGCCGCTGTAATCGCCCCACGACGCTTGAGCCTGTCCCATCCCCGCTTCAGAGGTACCACCAACTCCCTGACTCACCCCTGAAGCCTGTCCAGAGGGATCACCGTATCCCTGGCTGACGCCCGTATAACCCATTCCCGGGCTTACTCCCGAAGACTGGCCCGATGCTTGGCGCAAAAAATTCCCGCAGCCTAAAGCCAATGTCGCAGCCTGTTGGCAAAGATCCTCGCCCATTGCGCTCACCAGATCCCTCCGCTCACTCAACTTCTGGAAGAATGCAAGCGAGGCATTAACCTACATCCAAAGAGATAAAAAATTAAGTAACTTCAATCAGACATTTATATTCAACTAATTTGGTTCAAGTCAGACTTGTTGGGCAACTTACGAGATTGTATGCCATACGCTCATCGATCTGACCCCTAGGCGCATACCTCTCCCCACGTTCAAAGTTTACAGGGGCTACTCTCCTCCGCGTGATGCGGTAGTACCACTCATCGTACTGATCGATGCTGATAACGGGGTCTGGCTCCGAGACGATGGCCGCCAGTGTGTCCTGCCAAGAAGTCCAAAGCTCTATTTCGGCCGCGCACAATTCGTACGCATTGGCGGTGCCAAACACTCCGACATCCGGTGGGTTCCTGTTAACCCTCATATCCGGGGCATCGACTGGCAAACCCTGCTCCAACTCAAAATGGCGCATTGCTCGGTCGGGCAGCTGCCACTCTGCGACCTCGAAATGGATCAGGGGTGTGCGCTGCAACCCGGAGAGCGTGAAGACGAACGACTCTCCCACCCGTCGCGCCAAACGTATGTACGGTGCCCAACGCATTTGGCCCGGAGATAGACGGTCGAACTCCCCTCGATAGTACGTAATGTTGTGATGGGGATCGACTCTCCTCTTGTAGTGGCTAGCCCTCCGGCTGTACTCCCAAGCACACAACCGAGGCCAGACTTTGTCGGTTCCATCCCTACGCGTTGGTGCACCGGGAGCAAGGTGTTCGTAAGACCACACCTGAGAACATCAAAAAATTATATTTATATCGTCGATTCAACAAAAATAAAACACAATAACGAAGACATGATTTATATGATATACCTGCAATAGCGAGAGACATGCACATATGGCTTTGGAGTTGGGCCTCGTTGCCTTGTGCAATGCTCGGTACAGATACGAAAGAACCGCTGCACCCCAGGCATAATCCCCAACCTCCGACAGGTTACCCAACAACGGTAAATATTTCACGCTGACCGTGTTCTTCGACGTCGTTGGGAATAAAATTGCTCCCATCACCCACAAGAGGAAGGCCTTTGTGTACACCACAAGCTCACGGCCCGTATAGTTTTCCGGCAAAACCCCGTAGGTATCTACCAACCACTTCAACTTTATACCACCAGTGCTAAATTGATCCTGGGGTATCGAAGTGAAGAAGTCTCGCGCTGTTCTCTTATTCGTTGCGTCTGACGGAGGAGCAATTACCGGCCGCCCCGTCACCGGCAACCCCAAGATGAACCCTACATCTTCTAGGGTAATCGTCATCTCTCCGAGCGGGAAGTGAAACGTATTCGTTTCACTTCTCCACCTCTCAACAAGGGCACCTATCAAGGCCCGGTCAAGCTGTTGAAAGATCTGCCCATGCGTGAAAATCCCAAACCCAATTCCACGCAGTATTCTTTTCTGGGACTTGTTCAATTTCCATCTCGTGAACTCGCGAGATACTTCTACGGTGGTGAGAAGTTCTCTTTCCTACGAATTATTAATAAATACAATTTAAGCAAAATGAACGGTAAAACAACGTTCGTAATAATAAGAAAGTTGATAAATAATGTATCTTACTCCACCATCCCATATGAGCGTACTGATATGGTTGGCTTGGTCGTATAACACGGATGGATCTTCTGGTCCAGGGATAAATTCCATTTTTTGCAACTGAAACTATGGAATCGGATTTTACAAACGCTAGCACATGAACAAATACATACATATATAAATCCTCATCATCGCTAGCACATGCTCAATGCATAATCAAAACCACGCATAAAACGCAATATTGATCACAACTATAGATTAGAAACATGTAAAGGATTGATTTTGTGAACTTACGTGATCTATTAGGGGGGGTATTAAAGCTGCTCTTATGAAGAAATTGCGCAGATCTGCTTGCCAACGCCGCTGGGAATATTTGTGAGTAGGAAGAACGGAGAAGAAGAGTGTAGAAGTTATAGGACTTTCTTTTGGGTTTGAATATATATATTTGCTGTCCGTTGGACAATATATATTTGCCGTCCGCTATATAGTATCGCGGGTCTGTTCCTTGTCCGCTATATAGTATCGCGGACGCTAGACTTTTGGTTGTTTTGGTAGTTTTCTCTACGTCCGCTATACTATGTAGCGGACGGCCCCGCAGAATTTTTTTGGTTGTCTTCTCTACGTCCGCTATACTATATAGCGGACGGCCCCGCAGAATACCCTCTCCACTACTTAGTTTTTTCTACACTTAGTTCCACCTCTCCAACACTTAGTTTTTTCTACACTTAGTCCAAACTGTCCGCTATATAGTATCGCGGATATACTTACTGCAGAAAATGGTTGGCACGGATCAGACATTTAGTTTGGCACGGACCAGACATTTAGTTCCCGACCTTCCCGAACCCCGGCCTAAGCGGAGGGCCTTATATCCGCTATATATATAGAGCTATACAATGTAGCGTAATGTAATAAATTGGAATAAATTGGCGCCCGTAATGCAGTTTTAATAAATTGAAATAAATTGGCCCCGAAGACTTGTTTTAGCGACATAGTACGTTAATGCTATTTTAATAAACTGACGCCCGAAGACTTGTTTTAGCGACGGAATCAACAATCTCAATTTTTCCAAAAAATAATGTACGATTCATAATCAACGATCTCAATATATCAAGGCAACAAAAAAAGGCACAATTAAGCAAGAAAAAATTTGAAAACATAATAAACAAGAACATAAATTTTTTTATTATAATAAACTATGGTTCACAAATGGGGTACGAAAGCTTTTCACAAGCGCTCCGATCAAAGATTACAACTTGAAAATCCCACCACCCAAGGTGTTCGAACACTACAAAGTCCCCGAGTTCGAGGCCATGCTGGCGCACGAAGACGTTCCAACCCTCTGCGAATTCCTTTTTTTGGGATCGGCCGGGCTTCAGCTTGATTTCAACCTGCCATGCCCCCTTGCGGCTATATAATCTTGCACTATCATGAATTGTTGTAAATTGATTGGTAAATGCTTCCGGTATGTCCTACCAAACACAAAATACAAAAAATAGGTTAGTTTTGGTTAAGAAAAACAAAAGATCAAACTTTTAACACACGAAAATACAGAGAAAGAGAAAGAGAAAGATGGATAGCCTACAAGTTCATGCTCAAATCCCGGCATCATGACTTTGAAAAAGTGTTTGCCTACCAGGTGCAAGTTGCCAATATAATCGTAGGCGTAGGTGGTCTCCGATCCAGAAGCCATCGAGATCGGCGTTGAGGGGAGGACGGTGGTGTCGGCGGAGATGTGGGTGACCGGAGATGTGGGTCGCCGTAGATGGGGTAGCGGCTTGGGTTAGATGTTTTCGAGAGAGGGGACGCCGTCCGCTACAATAATAATATATATATATAACCCCGATCTGATTAAATATTTATAGCAGGAGAGAGTTGACGAAGGGACGCCGTCCGCTACATTGGAGATTTCCCACAAAGCGGACACTGTTGACGCCATACAGATACCGACGGGACAGTTTTCGGGGCTCACGCCCGAGACTTTATAGGCGACCGAGAGGACAGGTCCTGACATGTGTCAGCCTAGAGATCGTCCGCCATACAGTATGGCGGACGCCTTTTGTCAGGAACAGAAAGGCGTCCGCGAGACAGTCTCGCGGACATGGGAGGAGGGCAAAAAGGTAAAAACCCCGTCCGCGAGACAGTATGGCGGACGGGGTCCAGTTTTGGAAAAAGGCGCGATCTGGACCGTCCATCTTTCAGGATGGACGATCAGATCGCGCTAGCAAAATATCTCATTTTGCTAGCGCTATCAACGGATCAGCTCCCCTCATAGAATTTGTTAAGGCCCCGTTTGACAAAAAAAAATTTCCCTCTTTTTTTTTTAGTTTTAAAAACTGAAAAAAAAGAGCGTTTGGTAACCATTTTTTTTTCAATTTAAAAAACCAGTTTTTAAACTGCAGAGTAAAAAAAAAACTCCAAAAACTGGTTTTTTTTTTCACTTTTGGTTTTTTTTTTCCGACCACCACCACCACCCTCCCACCGCCGGCAGCCACCTCAGGCGACCACCGCCGGAGACTGCCGGCCGCCGGCGACCACCGCTGCGGACCGCCGGCGACCACCGGCAGCCACCTCCGGCCGCCGGCAGCCACCTCCGCCGCGACCACCGCCGGAGACTGCCGGCAGCCACCTCCGGCCGCCGGGACCACCGCCGGTGACGGCCGGCAGCTACCTCCGGCCGCCGGCCACCACCGCCGGTGACTGCCGGCAGCCACCTCTGGCCGTCGGCCACCACCACCACCACCGTCGACCACCGCTACGCCCCACCACCGCCACAGCAAACCACCAAAAAAAAAAGTCAAAATAAAAAGGGTTACCAAACACCAAAAAAAAAAACCTCAAAAAAAAAAGGGGTTATCAAACACCCACTTGTTTTTATAAAAAAAAAAATTAAGCTGCTCTTTAAAAAACTGCTCTTTAAAAACTGAAAACCAAAAAAAAAATTTTGTCAAACGAAGCCTAAATTTATCGCTTTAATATTTTTCTGAGTCTGTCACTGCTACAACTGCTACACAGCAACATTGAACTACGAGGTGGTTGCGTAGGTAAGGGGAAAAAAAATTAAATAAATAAGAAAGCGGTCAAAACAAAAGACCCAAAAGGTCGCAATAGGAGTAGAATATTACATACATCCGACAAGACGCGGTTGAAACGCGTTCCGGAGACAAAAAGACATTTTAGCAGCTGACCGGGGAAGAAAAATTTGCACGCAGACGCAGGCGCGCATCGGATCCCAGACGCGAACGTCGCCGTTTCTCCTCCAAACGCCGGCGTTCCGCCGCCCAGCCCCCATCTCTCCCGTTCGGAAAATGTAATGTACGGGCATCTTCCCAGAAAAGGAAAGCTTCTCCGATCGAACAGTAAAGAGTCGCGCATTAGCTCGGCGCCTTCCCTCCGGTAAACTTCGCCACCTCCTCATCTTCCGGCCTTCTTCGATCTCTTTCTCCCTCTGCATTTTCGTCATTTTATGCGTGTTCGCGTGGGTTTGTTCTTACATTTCAAACCTCGTGATTGTGCGTGCTCCGTTACCCTAGCTTCTCATCTTGTGAGTGTGTTGTTTCGATTCTGATGATTGATTTGTGCCATCAGCATTATTAGTTTTGCGAATCTGTCGTGAATATATTTTGTGGCGCATAACCTAGTAGATTTGAAGAGAAAATTACGTACTGTTTAGTGATTTTCACTTATTTTTAGGGTTGGAGACCGATGAGAATGTGGCGTTCCTTTTTTTATTAGCTTAAAAATCACGTTGTTTTATCTCAAATGAAAATGCGTTACCAGCGACCTACTAGATGACTAATAATTTTGTTTTAAGAGCTGTTAATGTCCACAGAAGTTTTACTGTAGTAGCTTGTATAATAATGCCATTAGGTTTTTGGCTTTTCAAGAGACGGCATCAGTAGCGCTGTTGGGAAAGGTAAAAGGCAGTTAGGAACTCAAGTAGAAGTGCATTCGTAGTCGTCGTTTTTTGTAGTGTGGATCCTTGCATAATTTGCTTCTTCTTGTTGTTAATATGCAGCGAGCTTTTGAGGAGGATGAAAAACTGATGGAGTTTTAGTCCCTAGACTCACCTCATGGGGCTTTGTTCAATTGCATCTGACTTGAAGCTTTAGGTTTTCAAAATTGTAGTGTGCTATTGGAAGGGACTAGGGGACGCTGCCCGTAATTCGGATGCTAGCAAATACGTTACTTTGATTCAACTTGCAATTGGTTAGGGCGAGCACTTCAAACTACCGTAACCTCAGGTCGCGCCTGAACTGGACTGTTTTAGCCACATTTAGTGTAAATTAGAACCGAACATATGGCTGGTTCTGGCTAGTAGCGAGACCAAGGAGCATGTAAAACACTTGAGTATTATGGAATTAGTATTTGATTCTGTTATAAAGAATTATAATCAGCGTGTAAGGTGAATCGGAAGTGCCTTGATGCTAACCAACTGTATCCTGTAACCTGTTCTTTTCTGCTGTTTAGCGTGAGCATTTGTCAGAAAGAAATCTTGCAAAGGCTCTTCTATTTTGGTGGCATGTGCAAAACTAAAATTTCATGAGTACATATAACAATGTCAATTTTAGATTGCTAATTTTTGGCCAAGTATTGCATTATAGTAGAAATTCATGATGATCTTTTTACGTACTTATGGAACTAAATATCCACTAACTTGGTAGGAAGTATAACATGGTGAAGTGTCGGCATAGAATGAAATCAGAGAAGCCTTTCCACTGTCATCACAGAACGTGTTAAAACATCCCATTTTAGTGCAAGCGGCACAGTTTTTAATAGTTTGGACTTTTTTTGAAACGTTCTTGAGATTGCAAACTACGTCCTTGGGAATTATTTACAAGCTAGATATTCAGAAGGTGTAGGACCATAACAATTGAAAGTTTTACTTCATTTCACGGTGAGGATGCCTTTAGGGGACGTAATGGAGAAAGTGGATTACTTTTTGCACCCTGCCAGGTACCAGGAGATCAACTTTACTGATCATGATGGAGGCTCTGAGCAGAAGGCCAAACCATGCATCAATAAACATTTATTATGGAGTTTTTGACCAGTGCGATCATTGAGGCTGGGTAATGATTTGACACTTGCTCTTTACAGACGTTTCTAGCATTTTTAATGGCTCTTTTAAGGGACCAAAGCTGATCTATTGAAATATCTTCATTTGGTGGCGCTTTTTTGGAGGGATGATCGGGCTTCAGAGTTAGCAAGAGCGTAATCGTTCAATTTGTTAGGGGTATATTATACGTAGCTTTTTCTTTTTTGGTGCAGTGTAGGAAGCTTGCAGATGCCTACTTCCGTTGTTGCTAGGCCTTGTGGCTGCATTGTGCAAGGAGTCTTGTATAGCAGAAACAACATTATCTTCTGAGTGGAGGAAGGCCACCCTTAGTAGAGCATTTGGTCTAGCTTCCAACCTACCTCACGTTTCATGTCTTTACGCCAACCTCGTTGGCTAAGAAAGTGGAGAGAGACTGTGGAAGGCAACTTTTGCACCTACTGGGATGCCTTGCCCGGTTTGGGATGGGAGTTAAAATCCTTAAGTAGAACGGCGAGAAGGAGGTCTTGTGGAGAAAAGCTGCGGGGCAAGGATGGGGAGAACGAACGGAATTTGCTGTGAGGAACAGTAAAAGTATGGTTTGCCCTTAGATTGCCATTAGCAATGTGTTTTCGAATTTGTTTAAGAGTATTCAGTTCGATGTGGGTCATAGATTTGTTTTTGGCTTAAGTTTGAAGTTCAAGAGGAGTTGTGTAAGGTTTCGCTGCCCTTTCTGATATTATGTGGACCATTCCCCAGTAACACGAGAAACGAATGGCTGTTTAGTCTCTTTTAACCACTTGTCTTTTTAGAGCGTTGGAATGGACAAAAAAACGATTGAAATCGAGATAGAATCATATAGTAGTGAACAACCTTTTGCATTGAGATGAAACTAATGGATGGAGGACTTTGTGGATGATCACTTGTATGTAGTATTTGCTTAAGTGAATAAGCTTCATAAATTACTGCGCTGCATTAAAAGGGTTGACTATGCTTGCCTATTGCACGGCTCTTCTGCGGCTTATCTTTCATTTGATCACGTGGGTTATCATTTCTTCTCTTATGGAAAGAAGTTTTTTCCCGCAATGCTCCAAGGTTTTGAATCTTTTCTTGCTTCGCGATTTACTAAGTTTGTTTCACTTCTGCAGGCACATCCATATTTGACAATGGAATTTTAAATTGGCCTTTTGCTGAGGGATGGTATGACCTCTCACTTTTGGTAGTTAACACTTTATGCTTGCCATTTATGTTCACATCCGTAGTGTTGAATACGGGTTTAACTTGGAGTATGTCGTAGCATCAGACCATATGACAGTCTTAATGGTTAGGCCTGTGCAATTATATGACACATAATTTAACTTGCATGTTCTTTTTGAAAGGAACACAATCACTTGGATATAAAGACATTCATGGCCATCATGGCTGAGAGGGATGCTGCCATCCGAGAAAGGAACATGGCGCTAGAGGAGAGAAAAAGGGCCTTTGCTGAGCGTGATATGGCAATGCTGCAGAGGGAAGCAGCACTGGCAGAGCGCTACTCTGCCATACAAGAACGTGATGAGGCCATTGCGATCCTTCGATTTCGGGGAAATTCGATGAATGACGATAGCCTGGCCTCTGATTTACCTGAAAATAGAATTGAATATGGAGCAAAACGTAATCGCAATGACCAGCAATTTCATCAAATGTTTGACCCGGTTGAGGCTAAATACAGTCGCAATGACCAGCAAATGCATCAAATGTTTGACCCGGTTGAGACTAAGTACAGTCGAAGGGAAAATCCCACAAGTGATGCCCTCCAGAATGCGGGAATGCCTTCCGAGACTGCCAAGCCTAGGAAGATCAAGAAAATAAAGGAGACCACAAAATCAAAGTCGCCAAAGGTTAGTAAAAAGGGTGGTGAGGGTTTGAGCAGGCAACTACCTCCTACTCATTCGAGTAGCTGGAAAAGCGAGCAGGATTTGGGTGATGACGAGGAGAACTTAGACAGGCACCTTGTCGCTTGGAAGGATAATTTGGGGTTAAACCAGGTCAACTTTGACGAGTCTGCGATGCCGGTACCAGTTTGCTCCTGCACTGGGGTATCCCAGCCATGCTACAAGTGGGGGAACGGTGGGTGGCAATCAGCCTGCTGCACGACCACTATGTCAATGTATCCACTTCCGCTGGTGTCCAGCAAGCGCTATTCCCGAGTTGGTGGGAGAAAGATGAGTGGAAATGTCTTCAGTAAACTGCTTAATCGACTTGCTGACGAAGGTCATGACCTGTCTATGCCACTTGATTTGAAGGACCATTGGGCTAAGCATGGCAGTAATCGGTACAGCACCCTGAAATAGCTTATACACGTGAGTAGGCAACCAACTTCTGATAGTATTCTCTGTAATTCTAACTTTTGAGGGCGGCGAGTAGTATACACACAACTTGTCTCGGTATACTTTTAACATCTCACAGGCCTAGGACCCAAGATTTTCAAAAGTTCTGCATCGGTGTCTTCCTTTTTTCTCTTGTTCCTTCACTCGTTCATCTAGCCTTATGCAGTGATTTAATTCCAGAAAACAGCAAAGATGTGTTCTATGAACAGCATGCTCAAAGAGAAAAAAGCTACTAATAGCTTATGCATCCTTGCCTTTCCTCAGCGGCTTTGTTTGCCCGAATGACTTAAACAAGCAGGCATGACTGGAGTCGGACTCTCCACAAAAATGAACAAAAAAGTTCAACTGCTGTTCACTTCCTTATGCTCTGAACTCCTTTTGCTGTAAATATACTTAGATGACAATTGTTGTCTTTGACGGATAAGGCGGTGTAATAGTATATAAGTGGTGAAACTAACAATTTTATATTATTTGTCATGATGCCGTCAAGATCTTGTATAAATATAAAGTTAAAAATAAGGGTGCTACATGGAACATATAAGTATTTGGAAGAGACCGAGGTGCGCCTTTGGCCCGGGTTATAGCTAAGCGTCCGAACAAAAATCAGCTTGAGTAAGTCATTAGTGTTTGGCAAAAGTTGCTCTAAACTTGTTAAAAGTTCACCTTTTAAGTCCTGAAGCAAGTACCACTTGTCACAAGCACGGTGAGCGAAACTTGGTTCTTTAGATAGATAGATGCTTGCTTGGTAAATATGTGCTTGTCTTGCTGTAATCACCCCTAGAACACTAATCCTGCATCTTCCATCTATAGTTGTATATAGTGTTAAACCTTCACCTTTTGGCTTGCTCAAATAGTAGCTTGACTACTCATGTAACCGAGCAATTGACCTTATATTATGAAATTATCTCGTTTCTTAAATAAAAAATAAAAAGAAGACTATTCTTAAACTTACATTTACCTCATGCGGAAAAAATTTCCACGAAAAGAAACAAAATCACAGAATTCAAAAATACTTCATATTATGGTCCATTAGTCGAATATCCTAACCCTAAACTCGAAGTAGAGGTGTTAAACGGGCTGGGGGCCCATGTGCCAGCCCGATCCAGCCTAGAAAAAGCCTGGGCCGATTCGGCTCGTTGGGGGGTAAATAGTATAAGCCCAGATCCAAAGGCTTTAGGACCTGGACTGGGACTGGACCCCCTTTTTCTCCTAAAACAGCTTAATCCGACCTGTTTTAAGTCCAAATCTAGCCCAGCCTGCCCATTAGTAAGCCCAAGTCCGGCTCATTTTAGTCCAAGCCGGGCCAAGCCCAGCCCGATCAGGTTATATTTAAAATTTTTAGATACCCCCCCCCCCCCCCCCCAAAAAAAAAAAAAATCTATATAACAACTAAGTTGAAGGATATTTTCTTTCAACCTTATTCCAACTACTTTTTTATGCACTTCTAAACATTTACTTTGCCAACGATTACAAATAGTTAGTTTTTAAGAGTATTTTTGTCTTTTGTGAGGTTTGAAAATTCTATAAATTTTTTCATTCTCTTCACTTTTTTTCAGACCAATTCATAACTCTCTCTTATCTACATTCTACAAGTTTTCATGTGCATTTTTATTTATTACTACGTACGAAACTTCTTATTTTCTAATTGCAAGCATTCTTTAGTTATTAGTCAATACATTTTAACTAAACAGTACTCCGTATTATTTAGTACTTTTAGTTTTTTACTAATTAATTAGTCTTACCAGTTCTACTTTCGAACATTTTAAAAACATTTTTGCTTCAAGAGGACCAAAATCACGTAGGCAAAGATATCATCCACCACGAGCACTACAATTTCAAGAACAAGCACTAGTGAGAATAGACCCTTAAAATTTTATATTTAACTAAACATTCATGATTTGCGATATACACCTTGAAAAATAAACTGCATTTTAGTCAAGAACGCATCTCAGTTGACGACGCTCGCCCATTTTTCACCTAATGAGTGCCTAAGGAAAGATAGATAAAAAGCTCAAAACTATAAGTGTTTGGGAGCATTTTATAAGGGTTATAGTTGATTACGTACCCAAAACTCAATATAAGTACTGTCTAAAGTATTTTACTCGCGGTAGTGGTAATTCACATCTTAATAACAGTGAATTGTACATCTTCACAAGGACATCTAGATCAAAGCCAAACGCAATTGTCTTTTGACAATAAGTTAATTATTATAATCAGCAACCCCAAAGAGATGGTATTGCTGGGTTTGTCGTCCAACCTTTTAATTTTGTTGATAATGAAAAGTATACTAGATAAATGAATACTTATCTGCAACCTTGTATAAAAAGGTTCTTAAAAGTATTATTAAGTTTGATGCACTTAAACAATATTATGCAACGAAACAATGTTTAATTGATTATTTTGAATATTAATGGTAGATTTTGCTTATAAACCTAATCGCTATAGATAGTAGAAAGTACATAAAAACAAAAAGGAGCTTACCATGAAAAATAGTGACCAAGAAGGAAGGAACAAAAAAATAAGAGTTATAACGTTGAAGGTCGGATATTTGAATGGAGTGGTTAAATTAATAGAGATAAAGAAGACATTTAATTGTAATAAGGGGAGTGGTTGGAATGAAGAATTTTAACTTTGGTTGGGGTAGAGCTGTTCTTAAATAAATATGAAGTAATTTTCAAGAATGACCTTGATTAACTTTGTTTTAATTTGAAGTTGGCATATTATGAAAGGATATAGTTGAAAATTCACAAAAGACTTCATCGCAGCGGTATTCCCCTTTAATTGCAATATTGATAATTGAACTCACATACAGAAAGCAATATCTATCATACAGAAAGAATATTAAAGTGTTGGAAAGTATTTTTTAGAGTAAGACTCTTTGGCGGAAAAAAGAATTCCTCTCTGTCCCAAACACTCTCTTTCTGCAACACTAGCCTCCGTCACAATTGCCGATCTTCTCCGATGGGTGATGACGTGGTAGGGTAATTTCTTCTATTGTGTGGTTTGTGTGTGTGTGTGTGTGTTTATGGTTATTTCAATTGGGTTCTTGTGGTCGAGGTGCGGCGAATGGATTTTGCTGTACGCGATGCTCTACTACTAGTAAGCGTGGGTGTTGGTATTTGTATTTTAATAAAAATAGTAATTCCCATTTTAGTCACAGTTAGACAAAAAGAGTTTTACACAAAAATGAATTTCAACCAAACTCATTTCTACTATATTAGGTAGCATGATAATGAAGTTAAACCAGTTATAATTTTGATCATTATTTACATTTGATATCTTCGGTTACAAAAATTTTCAATTATTTGAATTTAATATCCATCATATTTTCAGTTACAAGTTTGGTCATAAATAGATTTTAACACCCCTCTCTTTCAATGCGAATGTAAATACTTTTGTAACTCATTACATATGATTCAGACTACATATATGGGCATGATGGTATGCCTCGAAAAAAGAGGAGGACATGGAGCTTTTGCTTTGGTTTAACCTGTCAAGCTCCGAAGTCATATGCACCCATTTTTCATGACCTTGTGTCTCAAGATTCTTGTGCTGTATTGGGGATTATATTATGTCCTCTTTCATGTTGAGTTTAAGTTATATCTCTTTATTAGAGATATATATTTTTGCAATATGTGTTTTAATTGGGGGCAAAGTAAGGTGTTGTGTGAAACTTCTGCTTCTCCGGTAGTGCAAACTGAGAGAAGTTACAGCAGAAAAAGAGCTGAGTTGTTGTATCCTGGAGGCGGTGCGTTGGAACCTATTGCACCGGTACATTCCGTAGGGGCGCGAACAGTCTTAAAGAGAGCGACCTAATCCGCGTCTCAACCCAGTTTAACAACTTATTTTAAGGTATTCAAGGTAAATCCTTTGGACCATCGACTGCCACATTTGGTAAGACCAATGTAATGAATTATGGAGCATTGAGGTAAACATATTTTTTGTACTCACAAAATTCAGAGGTAATTGTTTTTTTTTTTTGTTATTCTTTAGTCTCATAATTATTATAAGCTTGCTAATAAAATACATGTTTTTTGGAATATTTTCCAACAATTTTAAGACGGTTCGTACATTAATAATTCTTGCTCCTCTTGTGAGTATGAAAATGACCGAGATTTGAAGTCTTGGGACTGGGTTTTTGGCAAAAAGTTACACGGCGAAAGAGACATTGAAGCATAGCATAGAAAGTCCAGCCACGGAAGAAATTTGGTATGAATTTTGTGTTGCTCACGTAACACTTACAAGTAAGTTTCTTACTTGCACTACACTGCACATATATATAATCTTCTGATGCAATGGATATTGGAAATAGTGGGGGCATCATGATTGGCAATCCTGTTAGATTGAATAGTTGGCAACTATATTGTGAAAAAGGACTTTATTTTCCTAAACCTATTTTAACTGCTACGTTTATGTAATGAGCATAGAGTTTGATGAACTTAAGGGCTAGAGAATAGAAGCACATGGAGAAAGGAAATACAACAGTAAGGGCCTGAAAATCCTTCAATAAATCTCTTAGACTATATTCATTTTTATGATATGGTCTAGTTGGCTTCACAAATTTAAGAGAAAATCTCATGACACACATGAGTTATTGAATCTTTAGTCCAGATCCATTATATCACTAGCTTGTCTGAAATTGCCACTGCATGTTGGTTAATGTTTTTTCAAAGCTTGAAGTGCCTTGATTTTGACTGTGAGCCATTAGAATGTGTTTGAAAGAAATAGATTAGACGGTGCTCAAAACATGATACAATTTCTTGCTTTGGAGTTATTTATACAATCAGCATGTGGTATACTTTACAAAGTAAAAAAAAAATGCTCTTAGAATTTTAATTAGCTTTGAGAGGTCACAAAAGCAATATGTTGAAATGGAGGTCTAGTGCGATATCACATGTTCTTGCTAAAAACTTTTCTTTACACATACGGGAATTAGCATTGACCTCAACAGTGCACTGGTTTATTTGTTTTTAGGCGCTGGACTTCTGAACCAGTGACTTTTCATGAGTGGAATTTTATTTTTAAATGTATATAAAGGTTCCTGGCCGCCTTTTGCCCTTCGCATTTGCAGTAGGGTTGCATAAAAATGCATCATATATATACATGCATGTAAGTAAGAATTCACTTAGATATTGATGGTCTTAATGTGAATTTCCTGTCGTACCAATGGTTTCTTGTGAGTGAATTTTAACTGCGTTTGCCCTTTAATCTTTTAAAGGAAATCTTTATGACATAGGCCAAGATTTTTACTAATTAAGCCTTGTAAAAACTCTCTAGTAAATGTGGAACGTCTCAAAGCTTGAGGATCTCAAAAGTTTTGAGATCTCATAGAAGGCAGTTGCTTGTGAAGATTGGAAATAATTTGTCAAGTTTTTGGAAAAGGTACGAGAATTCAGCTAGTAAAGATTTTTCAAAACAAAGCCATTAAAAAAGATGAGATAAGATGGCAACCCAGAAAGCACTATGAAAATTAATGTTTTCGTAGTACTTTACTAAAGTAGATATTTGTGTAGAATTTTGATTATCAAAATTGAAACCGAAAAGCTACTAAAAGGGTTGGTTCTCAAGTTTGTAAACTATGTGGTATTCATGAAGTTGATGCCTTTGGTCTAATATGTCGTCTAGGCATGAAACCATAGTAATGAATACTGTACCGGAGTGCGTACCGTTTTCTCCACGAAACGGTACGTACCGGTACCGGTACCGTCTCAAGATTTTCATCAACAATATCTATTTGTATTATTTATTTACCGGCGAACTAACAATATATATATATATATATATATATATATATATATATATATATATATATATATATATATATATATATATACATAGGGAGCTGATCCGTTGCTAGCGCTAGCACCGTCCGCTACATAATGTAGCGGACGGAAAACAGCGCTAGCAACGTGCTAGCAAATGGATCACGACCCTTATACATATATATATATATATATATATATATATATATATATATATATATATATATATATATATATACATATACATATATATATATATATATTTACTTACATCTCTTCTAAAATAAATTATTTATCTTATGGAGCTTGATATATCATAATTTTTAAATAAGCTAGTTTGTTAAATAATAATATCTTTGGGTTCAAGAATAAGTTATTTTGTGTGTGTCTGCGTGTATGTGCGCGAGCGGGTGTGTGTAAAGTAGAACATCATATAGATGAAAGAATATGATCAAATTATACAGGTATGAAGTAATCAAAGATAAGTGAAAATTGAAAACTTATCAGGAACGATTTTCCAAATTGTAATGAATTTTATGAGTAGAAGGCTGTAGAGGTTTTGATTAGTATAATAGAACTTAGAATGTCTTTATATTAAATCTTTATATGGTCAATTTACAAAATTTCTAATAAAATTTGTTACTTTTACATTTTTTAAAGGAGCAGGTACAAAATACAATATTTCGGCCGGTACGTAGTTTTCGGCCGGTCACCTGTACCTCCAGTACAACCGGTACCAAGCGGTATTTTGACCGGTACAAAATTTAAGAGATACCGTACCAGCAAAAGGCAAAAACGGTACGTTCCGGCCAGTACGGCCAATACCGGTACGGTATTGATTACTATGCATGAAACGACAGACGTGTGCAATTTTTGCATTTTGGTAATCTAATATTTTCAATGCATAGTGTCTTAACTGTCTCTGTAACCTCTATATGTATGATGACCATTGGATCAACTAGTGTCATGTGGAGTTATCATCTATCGGTTAAAGGAAGCATTTCATGGCCTACCTTTGGTAATCTCAACACGATTCCAATTTGAATGGGTCGTTCACAAAGAGGGAGAAAATGGGCATCGTGGACTTGCCTTTCATTCTCTTGATCGCTGCTGAGAACGCAAGTTTCACTTCGGTTGGACTACTTGGACGTAAAGTATGAGCTATGTACAAAGACATGGATATGTTGCATAGATTACACCATATAAGTTTTGTTGGCCACAAAATGAGCTTGTTAGCTCAATATTTGACACAATAAATAAATAAATGAAAAGAAAGAGGAAAAAGAAAAACTTTGTACCGACTTCATATGCATTTTAAACACCACTCTTTTGATTGGGAAAGTAATCTAGCACCTTTGCTAGTTTTGTACCATTCTGCTAGGAGTTGAATGCCTCATTTTACTAAATTCTCTCAAGAGACAAGCATGGTAGGTATGATCTGAACTAATCCTGATGTGCACTTGTAATTGGTATCATGTGCACTTTGTGACTTGATGAGATTGTTGTAATCACCATTGTTTGAGGAACAACATGTCACAAACTTCTAAGAAATGCATATAGTGGTATGGATGTCACTGTATGAATGGAGGAACATGATTGTTAGTCTCATACCATACTATGTAACTTCTTTCGTGGTTATTCACTCTCATACTATACTTCTTTCGTGGTTATTCACTCTCATACTATACCATGTAACTTGATTGTTAGTCTTTTTTTTTTCACAAATATTACATTACAATACCTACCATATTGATTATCATATATGTAAGTGTGTATCGATCTTGTTGCCTTTACGAACAGCCTCTAACTTTACTACTTTGCAAACCTTTACAGATGTATATAATTTTATTATTCTAAACAACAAAAAAAAGATACCTTCTTGAAAGTTAAAAACGTGGGAGCAATGGAAACGTGCTTTTTCTTCTTCTTCTTCTTCTTTTTTTCCTTTTTATAATGATGGCGGCTAAAAGTATAATTTCAAAAAATTTATCTAGCAGAACTCCAACCGTTTACGTCACAACGGCCGATCGCCGGACAAAAGGCTTATTGGTGGTGAGTGACAAACAACCTCCATCAGCCCACAACTGCAACAACCAATCGCCGCACTTCAGCCCACCATCAACCAACCCAAACCCACAAACACCATCAACCAATCGCCTCAACTCAGTCCACCATATCAATCACCACATCCCACCACCACAACCAATTGCCCCACCCACCACCACCTCAACCCTCCACTAAATACAAACCCAAACCCAAACCCAAAACCACCATGAACCAATCGCCCCATTATATCTTCCATAACGATAAGTTTTAACTTAATTTGCAATCATCGAGCAGTTGATAATGCCTACAATTACATTACTACAAGCTTATACACACTAAAATCAAGGTAATCAAATTCATTGACGATCAAGAGTCAAATCATATATATATATATATATATATATATATATATATATATATATATATATATATATATATATATATATATATATATAGGGGGCCGATCCACATCTACCGGTGGGAAAATAACAATTTTCCCACCGAACCGCAGGTAAGAGCAGCGGTTGGCCACGTGGACGGAAAAAGGACGAAAAAGATCAAAAAAGGACCAAAATGGCACGAGAAATTCACCAAAATATCACGAGAAAATAAAAATCTCACTAGAAAATGGGCATTAATGCCCAACCGCGTGTGGGAGTTGCGGTTGGCATTGATGCCCAACCGCAACCCCTACATGCGGTTGGGAAGTTG
This sequence comes from Escallonia herrerae, assembly GCA_033070095.1. Classification (NCBI taxonomy): domain Eukaryota; kingdom Viridiplantae; phylum Streptophyta; class Magnoliopsida; order Escalloniales; family Escalloniaceae; genus Escallonia; species Escallonia herrerae. The sequence goes on from JAVXUP010000724.1 coordinate 184,482, forward strand.
CATTTTTTTTAAAAAAAGGACACATATATATTATAATAATAATAAAAAGGACATTTAAGGACACATATATATTATAATAATAATAAAAAGGACATGAAGGACAATGGAGAAACCCCAACCGCCACACTTAGTGGCGGTTGGTATCATTGCAAATTTTTTTTTTCTGTCGCTAAAAGTGAAAACTTAATTAGACAGTTTTTCACGAATTTATAAAAAATAGTTAGAGCTAGATTTTGCCAAATTGCAAAAAAGAGACCATAGTTATTTTTAAAAGATCTATATCAGGGAAAAATTTCAGATTTTTCCAAAAACTGGAAAGGGGTTAACTGAAACGGGGAACCTTGTAACTTTGCAGTATAATTTAAAATATCAAGCTAGCGCGATTTCGTGCGAAACTTTTATGAGAACCCTAGGATGTTAGGAAGTTCCATTTTTCAGGACTTCGGACCATTCCGAAGTCGTTAGCTAATTGTTTGGCCGAACGGGCTAATTTTTTTAGGTCCATTTCCCAAAAAATTGCACCGTTCGGCTAAAAAATTAGCTAACAATTTCAGAATGGCCCAAAATCCTGGAAAATGGAACTTCCCAACATCCTAGGGTTCTCATAAAAGTTTCGCACGAAATCGCGCTAGCTTGATATTTTAAATTATACTGAAAAGTTACAAGGTTCCCCGTTTCAGTTAACCCTTTTCCAGTTTTTGGAAAAATCTGAAATTTTTCCATGATATAGATCTTTTAAAAATAACTACGGTCTCTTTTTTGCAATTTGGCAAAATCTAGCTCTAACTATTTTTTATAAATTTGTTAAAAACTATCTAATTAAGTTTTCACATTTAGCGAAAGAAAAAAAAATTTGCAATGATACCAACCGCCACTAAGTGTGGCGGTTGGGTTTTCTCCATTGTCCTTTCATGTCCTTTTTATTATTATTATAATATCCTTTCATGTCCTTTTTATTATTATTATATATATATATCCTTTTTTTAAAAAAAATGCAACAACCGCAACAAAGTGTTGCGGTTGGGTTTTTTGGCAAATAATGGGCTTTTTCCCTTCAGTAAAATAGAATAAAACCAATCGCAACAAAGTGTTGCGGTTGGAATTATTCTCCAAAATCCACCAAAGTTGACCACCAAAGTACAAAAAAGTACAAAAAGTCCACAAAGCCGCAATTGTTGACCACAAAATACCAAACAATTCTCCCAAGCCAACTGCAACACTTAGTTGCGGTTCCCCCCCCCCCCCCCTGTGGTGGCCACCCCTCCCCACCCCCCCAATTTATACCCCCTCCCCCCGAATTTATAAAAAATAGCTAGAGTTAGATTTTTCCAAAGTGCAAAACAAAGACCCTAGTTATTTTTAAAAGATCTATATCAGGGAAATATTTTAGATTTTTTCAAAGAGTGCAAAGGGGTTAACTGATACAGGGATCCTTGTAACTTTGCAGTGTAATTTAAAATATCAAACTAGCGCAATTTCGTGCGAAACTTTTATGAGAACCCTAGGATGTTGGGAAGTTCCATTCCCCAGGAATTTGGGCCATTCCGAAGTCGTTAGCTATTTTTTTGGCAGAACGGCCTTTTAAGCACTCGATCCGGACACCGGTTCGGGATTTTTTGGCGAAAAGTCCGTTTTCTAGATCAAGAATGAATTCAGGAAGCCTAAAATAGCGTTTCAAAGTACTTTTGAGATTTTCTGATGCGAGGGGCATTTTCGTAATTTGCCACCCCGAGAGGGGTATTTTGGTAATTTGCCACTCCTGACGCGTACGACTCTCAACCCTAGAGGGAATTCTGGGAGCCGTCTAGTCGCTTGCCTCATGACGCGTATGACTCTTTGCCCCAGAGTGTGGTGTGGGAGCTGTCTAGTCGCTTGCCTCCTGACGCGTACGACTCTCAGCCCCAGAGTAAGGTGTGGGACCTAGACGGAAGCTGGCACAGATGTATGATAGCCTAAGGGAGGACGGACCTAGACGGAAGCTGGCACAGATCTACAGCGAGTACTTCACTGCAGTGGTTAGGTTTTTTATTTTTTAACCTTGGCTCATAGTATATTCTTCTTGTTACATAGGCTTGATGACCTTTTTTTATTGTTGGATGCAGACTACTATCCTCTCGCTAGCGTGCCAAGATTATTCGGGTGAGACCATCACCAGGAATTCGACGGTAGAGCCTTGGATGGTCGCGATGATACAGGACCGACCAAAGCAATATAACAGTCACGATTGCGGGATTTACGTCCTCAAGTACATGGACTACATTGCTCGCTCGGAGGTGCTCAAATATACGTCGTGGACTAGGAAGGATGCCTTGACGTTGAGGTATAGGATAGCCTGGGAGCTGAAAAAGAATGAATATCCTAACTAGCGTGGCTAAGGTGCAATGAGCAAAGAACATTGAAAAAAAATGTACATAATTTTTCGCAAGCATTGAATTTGGCGCTAAAGTGTGTGCAAATAGGCCCTTCATAGGAAAACTCAAAAAATAATGTGGCTCCTTTTTCGCCAAAATACATAAGAACGGGCTAACTAGCGTGCCCGAGGTGCAATGAGTGAAAAAAAAGTGACAAAAAAATTACAACTTTTTTCGCAAGCTATGAATTGTGCCCTAAAGTGTGCCCGAATAGGCCCTTCATAGGAAAACCCAAAAAATAATGTGTCTCATTTTTCGCCGAAATTCTTACAAATGGGCTAACTAGCGTGCCTGAGGTGCAATGAGCGAAAAAAAAAGTGATAAAAAAAAATTTACAACTTTTTTTGGAAGCTATAAATTTGACCCTAAAGTGTGCCCGAATAGGCCCTTCCTAGGAAAACCCAAAAAATAATATTCGGGCATTTTGAGGCTGTTAGGAGTCCGCTGCGGAGTGGTTGATGTGTGTCGCGTGAATTTTCTAAAAGAGCGGATGTGTAGACGCAACCGGGCCGTGGTGACACCAGTCGTTTTCTGCAAAAACACCAGTCGGTTTCTGCAAATGTGCTCGTCAGATTGTGTGAATGCGCAAGTCAATTTATGCAGAACTTACGGGGCGGAGCCCCGCTCTATTTCTTCTCCGAAATAACCACTACATACGTGGGATGCCCTTGCGGGAACCATGCAAACACATTGCCCTTACACGGTTGGGATCATTGTGGGCTGTCAGTATCCCCCGCTTTGATGGGAACTCGGTTTATAGCGTTTCGTCACCTCTCCGCTAGGGCGCATCTTATCGGCCCGGACCCTCATGGTTGTTGAGGCTGTAAGGAGTTCGCTGTGGAGTGGTTGATGTGTGTAGCGTGAATTTTCTAAAACAGCAGATGTGTAGACGCAACCGGGCCGTGGTGACACCAGTCGTTTTCTGCAAAAACACCAGTCTTTTTCTGCAAAAACACCAGTCGTTTTCTGCAAAAACACCAGTCGGTTTCTGCAAATGTGCTCGTCAGATTGTGCGAATGCGCAAGTCAATTTATGCAGAATATACGGGGCGGAGCCCCGCTCTATTTCTTCTCCTAAATAACCACTACATACGTGGGATGCCCTTGCGGGAACCATGCAAACAGATTGCCCTTACACGGTTGGGAACATTGCGGGCTGTCAGTATCCCCCGCTTTGATGGGAACTCGGTTTATAGCGTTTCGTCACCTCTCTGCTAGGGCGCATCTTATCGGCCCAGACCCTCGTGGTTGTTGAGGCTGTAAGGAGTCCGCTGTGGAGTGGTTGATGTGTGTCGCGTGAATTTTCTAAAAGAGCGGATGTGTAGAGTGACAAAAAAAATTGGGCCCTAAAGTGTGCTCGAATAGGTCCTTCCTAGGAAAACCCAAAAAATAATGTGTCTCGTTTTTCGCCGAAATTCTTACAAATGGGCTAACTAGCGTGCCTGAGGTGCAATGAGCGAAAAAAAAGTGACAAAAAAAATTACAACTTTTTTCGGAAGCTATCAATTGGGCCCTAAAGTGTGCCCGAATAGGCCCTTCCTAGGAAAACCCAAAAAATAAAGTGTCTCGTTTTTCGCCAAAATTCTTACAAATCGGCTAACTAGCGTGCCTGAGGTGCAATGAGCGAAAAAAACGTGACAAAAAAAATTACAACTTTTTTCGAAAGCTATCAATTGGGCCCTAAAGTGTGCCCGAAAACGGAGTTACCAAAAATATCAATAATCCACAAACCAAATCACAAATTAAAAATTCCACAAACCAAATCACAAATTTAAACATTATAAAAGTTCAATTTATACAACTGAAACATTAACTCTAAAACTCTTCCTCATCATCGTCCTCCTCGACCATACTGCCAGGTTCGATACCTAACACTTTATAATGGTTTCTCTTGTCATGATCAGTCATCTTATTACACTACACACACTTTATAATGGTTTCTCTTGTCATGCTTCAACTTCGTCCAGTGTTTGAAAAACTTGACCAACGTAAGGTGGATCAGAACCTTAACAAAAATTATTTCCTCCAGTTGCATCTATATTTATACTGAAATCTAAAAAATAAAAATTATATCATTCTCAACAAGTCATAGAATTAAATAAAAGAAGAATAAAATTTATTTAAACGTAATTGTTGGAAATTTTGTATAATGTAAAATTAGCAAAATAGCCCACGAATACGAAGGCAAATTACCGAAATGCCCCCGGGGGTTCATTATCACCCTAACGCCCTAAATCAGCTTCAAAACAACCTTTCAGGTGCTTTGCTTACATTTCTCGACTAAGAAGTTCTTTCAAAAACTTAACGCTGCAAAATTACGAAAATACCCCTATCGGGGATGCGAATTACTAAAATGCCCCCTAGCATCAAAAAATCTGAAAAGTGCTTTGAAACGGGATTTTAAGCTTCCTGAATTCACTCTTTAAAATAACTTTTCAGGTGTCTCACACCCTTTCATGAACTAAAATTTATTTTAAGCACAAATTTGTGTAATGTAAAATTAGCAAAATAGCCCCCGATGAGCGGCAAATTACCGAAATTCCCCCGGGGGTTCATTATCACCCCAACTCCCCATATGGCGGCTACACCACCGGCAGTCTCAAAACCGCTTTGCTTACTACTTAAAAAATGTATCACATCAATTATATACAAAATATTTCCTCCGAAGATTTTAAAGGGGATGCGTTAACAAAAATTGCCCCGCTACGTATGCAAAACACCCCCTGGCAGCCATCGCCCCAACAAACATCTCAGAACAACTGGAACAAAATAACTTTTCGGGTGTCTTACACCCCTATCCTATAACTAAAAATCATTCGAAAATTTTTTCAAGCTGGTTCAGTTAGCAAAATAGCCCCGATGAGCGACAAATTACCGAAATGCCCCCGGGGGTTCATTGTCACCCTAACGCCCATCAAACCAGCTTCAAAACAACCTTTCAGATGTTTTACTTACATTTCTGGACTGAAAAACTTGACACCGTAAATTAACCAAAACACCCCTCGCGGGGTGGCAAATTACCAAAATGCCCCCTGGCATGAGAAAATATCAAAAGTACTTTAAAAAGCTATTTTAAAGCTTCCTGAGTTCATTCTTGATCTAAAAAGTATTTTACGGATTTTTTGCCTAAAAATCCCAAACCGGTGTCCAGATCGAGCGCTTAAAAGCCCGTTCGGCCAAAAAATTAGCTAACGGCTTCGGAATGGCCCGAATTCCTGGGGAATGGAACTTCCCAACATCCTAGGGTTCTCATAAAAGTTTCGCGCAAAATCGCGCTGGCTTGATATTTTAAATTACACTGCAAAGTTACAAGGTTGCACGTATCAGTTAACCCCTTTCCAGTCTTTGGAAAAATCTGAAATTCTTACCTGATACAGATCTTTTGAAAATAACTAGGGTCTCTGTTTCGCACTTTGGCAAAATCTAGCTCTAGCTATTTTTCATAAATTTGTGAAAAAACTGTCTAATTAAGTTTTCACCTTTAGCGACAATTACGCCCAGCAATCAGCTATAAAACAACATTTCAGGCGATTTACTTACATTTTTGGACTTAAAAGTCCGTTGGAAAACTTTTTCAAAAAAATTACCAAAATACCCCTCGCGGGGTGGCAAATTACCAAAATGCCCCCTGACATGAGAAAATATCAAAAGTGCTTTAAAAAGCTATTTTAAAGCTTCCTGAGTTCATTCTTGATCTAAAAAGTATTTTACGGATTTTTCGCCTAAAAATCCCGAACCGGTGTCCGGATCGAGCGCTTAAAAGCCTGTTCGGCCAAAAAATTAGCTAACGGCTTCGGAATGGCCCGAATTCCTTGGGAATGGAACTTCCCAACACCCTAGGGTTCTCATAAGAGTTTCGCGCGAAATCGCGTTGGCTTGATATTTTAAATTACACTACAAAGTTACAAGGTTGCGCGTATCAGTTAACTCCTTTCCAGTCTTTGGAAAAATCTGAAATTTTTACCTGATATAGATCTTTTGAAAATAACTAGGGTCTCTGTTTCATACTTTGGCAAAATCTAGCTCTAGCTATTTTTTATAAATTCGTGAAAAATTCTATTTTTGACGCCCAAAAAAATCGCTATTTTGGAGAATAATTCCAACCGCAACACTTAGTTGCGGTTGGTTTTAATCTATTTTACTGAAGGGAAAAAGCCCATTATTTGCCAAAAAACCCAACCGCAACACTTTGTTGCGGTTGTTGCATTTTTTTAAAAAAAAGGACATATATATAATAATAATAAAAAGGACATGAAAGGATATTATAATAATAATAAAAAGGACAATGGAGAAAACCCAACCGCCACACTTAGTGGCGGTTGGTATCATTGCAAATTTTTTTTTCTGTCGCTAAAAGTGAAAACTTAATTAGACAGTTTTTAACGAATTTATAAAAAATAGCTAGAGCTAGATTTTGCCAAATTGCAAAAAAGAGACCGTAGTTATTTTTAAAAGATCTATATCAGGGAAATATTTCAGATTTTTCCAAAAACTGGAAAGGGGTTAACTGAAACGGGGAACCTTGTAACTTTGCAGTATAATTTAAAATATCAAGCTAGCGCGATTTCGTGCGAAACTTTTATGAGAACCCTAGGATGTTGGGAAGTTCCATTTTTCAGGATTTTGGGCCATTCTGAAATTGTTAGCTAATTTTTTGGCCGAACGGTGCAATTTTTTGGGAAATGGACCTAAAAAAATTAGCCCGTTCGACCAAACAATTAGCTAATGACTTCGGAATGGCCCGAAGTCCTGGAAATGGAACTTCCTAACATCCTAGGGTTCTCATAAAAGTTTCGCACGAAATCGCGCTAGCTTGATATTTTAAATTATACTGCAAAGTTACAAGGTTCCCCGTTTCAGTTAACCCCTTTCCAGTTTTTGGAAAAATCTGAAATTTTTCCCTGATATAGATCTTTTAAAAATAACTATGGTCTCTTTTTTGCAATTTGGCAAAATCTAGCTTTAGATATTTTTTATAAATTCGTGAAAAACTGTCTAATTAAGTTTTCACTTTTAGCGACAGAAAAAAAAAATTGCAATGATACCAACCGCCACTAAGTGTGGCGGTTGGGGTTTTCTCCATTGTCCTTCATGTCCTTTTTATTATTATTATAATATATATGTGTCCTTTAAATGTCCTTTTTATTATTATTATAATATATATGTGTCCTTTTTTTAAAAAAAATGCAACTTCCCAACCGCATGTAGGGGTTGCGGTTGGGCATCAATGCCAACCGCAACTCCCACACGCGGTTGGGCATTAATGCCCATTTTCTCGCGAGATTTTCATTTTCTCGTGTCATTTTGGTCCTTTTTGATCTTTTTCGTCCTTTTTCCGTCCACGTGGCCAACCGCTGCTCTTACCTGCGGTTCGGTGGGAAAATTGTTATTTTCCCACCGGTAGATGTGGATCTGCCCCCATATATATATATATATATATATATATATATATATATATATATATATATATATATATATATATATAAAAGAAGCTCATCCGTTGACCGCGCACCCAAATGGGCTATGTTGCCAACGCGATCTGACCGTCCATCCTCCCATCCTTTAAGGATAGACGACCCCAGATCTTCTTCTTTTTTTTTTTAAAATCGTCCGCTACATAATGTAGTAGACGGTTTATTTTATCAAAATGCCTCGCCCATGTCATCCGTTACATTGTATAACGGACGACTTTTTGACCCTGACAATTGTCAGTCAAAAAGTCATCCGCTACACAGTGTGGCTAACGACTTTTTGACTGACAAGTGTCACATCCTATCCTCCACGACTGTTACTTTGTTCTTATCTACACTGTTCGCTACATACTATGCAGCGGACGGTATATATATATATATCCTAATTTCGAAAGTCTTCTCCCTTATTTCTTCTTCTCAATCTTTCCAGCAGCGTTGACAAGCAGAACTGCGCAATTTCTTCCCAAGAAATCATTTAGTCATCTAATTAATCACGTACATTCACAAACTAATCCTTTATTTATGTATAATCTAAAGTTTGTGAGTATTGCGCATGATTTTAATTATATATGGACGGCCAGATCGCGTGAACAACTTAACCCTATTTGCCCGCGCGATTAACGGATCAACTATATATATATGAGAAAGCCGAAACTGAGAGAATGTGTCCGCGGTCAAGTTGTCAACCCTTACAGAACGTTCTCTTATTTTGCCACTTAAATATTATTTAGTGTTAAATGAAACCAATTTTAATTACTTGCACTCTCTCACCATTCAATTAAAAATCTTTATCAGTTTAAATTTTAAAAGTAATTTGCAATTATAGCATCTCAATCAAGTTTCCATAATTATCATTTCCTCATTAGTTTAATTATTATCTGATTCCACAACTATTTTCAAAATATTTGTACAAAATCAAATCTAATTATATCTCTATTTTTGCCATTTAATTAATTATAGCACACTTCACCTTTTCTACTACATGTTTTAAGTCAATTCGTTTTCCCCTCTCTCTCTCTCACGTTCAGCTTCACAATTCTCTCTCTCTCTCTTAGATAGGCAGTCTCGTCTTTTTTCCCTCTCTCTCACGCACAGGCAAACCTAACTTCGTAATTAAATCATAAATTTCGAGATTTCATCACCCACTTTCTTCCTCTTTCTAAGTCCGAAGCCCTAAAATCTTGCCCCACTAAAAATCTTACCTTATCCCCTTGATTATCTCTCTTCCATTCCCAGCTTCTCTATCTACCCCTGAGATCTTACCTTTCCTCAATCTTTAGCCATGATTATCTTTACACATTCTTCCTCGTGAAAAAGCTAATCTACTTGATGAAAAGATATAAATTGATACAGTTATATCCTCAATTGCATACTTTATCTAACATCTTAAAATTAATGTAAATATTATTTCAAGGTCAATTAAAATGATTATTTTGCAAATCAAATGTATTCGTTATAAAACCAAACTAAGAAAAAGTTATTAACTAACCTTTTATTTGGACTTTGTCTTCCATTTACATCTCTACATGTGGATAGCCCTCCTTTTTTTACACTAGTTTTTGTTATACCTAGGGCTGTAAATGAACCGAGTTGTTCATGAACTGCTCGTGATTCATTCCCCAAAAACTCGTTCATGTTCGTTTGTATAATATACGAACCGAACTTGAACAAAATATTAGAGCTCGTTTATTAAACGAGACGAACATGAACATTTTAAAGTGTTCATGAATGTGTTCGTGAACAACTCGTCAAGATAATAACTTAATTATAATATATTCCAAATCCAAAAGTCATATAACTTAATTATAGTATAAATTAGTTTAAACTTAGAAGCCCTAAAATCAGTTAAACAATTGAATCAAATAAGGTGTAATTCTGATTTGAACTGTTTTGAACGAGAACACAAGTTTTCAAGTTCGAGTTCAGTTCGTATAAATAAACGAACTCACTCGAGCCAAACACGAGTTTAATGAAACGAACCACGAACGAGTTCGAACAGAATTTTAAAAATTAAACGAACACGGCCTGAAACTAGACAAACGAGTTTGAACATGCCTCTGTTCGACTCAAACTCGGTTCGTATACCGCTCTAGTTATATCATTACAAGTTGATATTGAAATATCCTTTTCAGAAAAAATGTGTCTATGCAAATTCACGATTCAGATGAATCTACGTCTTTTAAATCCCACACTTTAGCATTTGTCACTAAACTTAAATGCAAACTTCAATATTACAGTTTGTATACTTAATAATTTTTATAAAATTGTTGAGCCTATAATATAATATTTCATAAATGAGGAATTATATAAAAGAAATTGTTAAGTCTCATCTATCTTTCCATTATATAATTTCAAAATATTCTTTTATAAATTCATTATACACGATCACAATGTCAAAAGTTTCCTCTTTTTGATTTCATCATAATTGCCAAGTGTTCTCTTTTATCAGATTTTAGATTTTATATTTTCATGCTTTTGCCCTAACATATCTCTCACAACTCTCTCGTCCTTCTCACACGAATCTCACTTGCTTCATACTTTCTGTTAAACATGCCCCAATAAATTCATCAAGCACTTGCACATTCTTCGTACACATTTGGACATTCATAATCTTTTCTATATCCCACACACTGCTATTTATCTTAGAAACTTTCCGTTCATTGTATGTAAGAGACATTGAGTGATTAGATTTTTGTTTTCAACGTAGAAACTTCTAAATTTTTGCTTTTAGCGTGGCAACTTTCTATTTTGGGTATACACGTGACATAGTTAGAATCGTGTTTTGTTTATTTTTATGTTATTATGTTAAATGTTAACGGTCCTTGCCCTATTATTGTTCCATGACATCCTTGTATATATTTTTCCTTGATTAGTTTGTATCAAATAGATTGGTGTTTTCTTTTCAAGGTCAGGTAGGTTCCTCATTTTCCTTTTAAACGAAATATATTTCATGTAAATTTCTTTCCTTCTTTTTAGGTAAATAATTCTCTCTCATCACCTTCTCACTATTTGACTCAAGTAATCTCAAATAGTAAAAATGTTCATGGTTGTAAGTACATAATGACCCGTTGCAATGCACGGGTGGGTATCAAACAAGACATGTATGGTCCGGTACTAAAGAGACTGTTTTTCCGTGAATAATACAAGCATTTCACTTTAGAACTAAATACTCTTAAAAACAGGTTATTATCATATAACAGCAACCTCAACAAAGCTGCCCACCACTGAAGGGTACAAACCGGAGCCCCTCAAAACTGAAAAAAGGAAGAACAGCTATCGTACGTGTGAATATTTGATGCTTTCTGCTCCTGCATATGACGTCCAGCATAAAAGGTTTTATCTACATATTTACTCCGGTTCTTACATTGTTTCATAATTTTGGGGACTTTCATCAATTATTGCACTGAACTACTCTGACATTACATACGATACTTTCTTGTTCGTAAAAAGTAATACAGAAAGTATCAGGTATCACAAAATATGGTACAAATATGGAAACTCAGGTCAGTAAGAGTCATACTGAGCTGCTGCAAACAGTGGTTTGACCACCTTTAACTTAAACGCCACTTGAAAAAATAAGGGTGATACAAAATTCATGCACACGATTAATGCTTAAGAAGCTCAAACCTCAGTATAACAGTAACAGTCTCGTTAGACGGATCCATGGAACTTAACTACTGCTGCACACTGTATGTGGCCATAGCAGAAAGATATAAAAAATAGTCGATTTAAAAGAGAGAGAGAGAGAGAGAGAGAGAGAGAGTTTGACCAGTACACCTGAATTCCAATTTTGTTACAATGATCAATGAGAACAAAACAAAAACTTTCTTCATCTATCTGATATGCCCTTCTTTAAGGAAAGAGGTAGGAGACTCAGAGGGGAGGAGCGGACTGGCTAATAGGCGAGAGAGAGATTAATTACTGGAAGAAAAAAGGTGAAAGAAAGAAAGACCTTGCAAATAGAAAAAACAGACCTTGAGTACATATAAACCAATAAAAGTGCCAACACATTAACTCAAAACAAATATTTCTCTCTAGTTCCCAAATCACATAAAAAATGGATGTCATTGTAGTATTGTACCCTAAGCTAAAAACTCCAAATAAGCACGCCCAGCTTTCCAGTATTCATGCGAGTGCCATCAAAATCAACCTTCAACACTACACTATCCAACAGTCAGACAACAAACGTCAACAGTAGATAGTTGCTCTTCCATCCACTTTACATCATGCCAAATACAACTGAGCTAAACTTTAAAGCAATACTATAACCTTTTAAGGACTTGGTGGTCTCCAATTTCCATCCAAGATCAAAAGAATACGTGGAATACTCTGTTATCACAAAAGCAGAAAATATACATAGGATACTAGACACTCGTAATTCTAAGGGGTTATCTTTTCACCTACTATTCAACAGAACTTATAAATCCCGTCATCCTAAAAACCATGTTATGGATCTGAGCACAAAAGCATGGAGTGACTATGCGCCTAAAGTTTTAAGGTGCTACTGTATTAAAACCATGACCATTCAATCTGAAGTATAGAAACCTACACAAACCAAGGTCGGTCCAAGAGTGAGGACAGGGGCAATCATCATCTAAATCTTGTCCTTAAAAGGTCGCTATAAACCAAAAGATGAATTCTGCAACGTCAACTATTGTGATATCAGGGAACACAATCCTTAAGTTTTAAGCTTCCCAGCAGCACAAGATTTTGTTAAGTCGTCATAATGTATAAGGTAACAACAATAGTCGGCCAAAATCTATTCTGACAAGCACAATAGTATGCAAAAACCTATAACCATCCGGTTACTATTCTTCAAGGTCATCAAGTATGTTAAGTCATTTTCTCTTGCAGGCCAATGCCACCCTGATACAAAAGGTCAGACTTGAGCACTAAATTTTTTTAATCAACTCAGCTATGTCATCGAGTATTCAATATCCCCTCGGTATAAACTAGGATCAGACCATTAAGCTAGTTTGATGTCTAATGTTGCTATCATTGCAATAATCACGGTAATAGTGACCGATATCTTCTTGATATAAACTAGGGTTAGCCACCGAGCTAGTATGATGTCTGTCGTTGCTACCATAGCAATAACCACAGTAAAATTACAGTAAAATTACAAGTAAATCTTGTACGTGACTCGCCCAACAACAGCACATATCTGTTTTGCCTAAAGACTCATGAACTCGTAGGAACCACCCCAGTCGATACCCCAACATATATTAGAAAATACCCCAGGTAGCACATCAACCAACGGAGCTCCGTAAACGATAGAAAACATCCAGATTACACGACTACATCGCCAAATCATATATGTCTGCAATTTCACTGGTCAAGGGGTTCCTATGACTGCATGGATCACATACTCCTCAAAGTGGCAGAAAAATGATGTGCATGTAGGGTATACGGGCGTAAACATTATGTATCGAACAGGAGAATTGGCAATTGAGCATCATATCTAAACCATAAGGTAAAAAATCTTCAACCTATGTCTTTCAATTGTAACAAAAACAATAAGAACTACATCTTATGCCCCTCAGTTTGACCAAAGCAGACATTAGACAGGGCTCTCAATCCTGTCCAACAGTCCATACAGATGCTGGATCTATCTTCCAATTTAGTTTAGGATTTCATCCCAAAATATATCTAACGCTTGTTGTACATATCAATCTCTCTTCCACATAAATCATCAGAAATAAAGAGGATCTCCATTGAGCCTTCAATTTCACATTTAATTCAATCCATATCGATCAAACTTTAATCTGATCATCGACTTCCAGAGTACAAAAGACACCCAAGTGGTTTCCCCTAATCTTCAAGGATCAGTAATATTCTTCACCCAAGACAAAGTGCATAAAAAGCAACGAAAGCATTATTTGCAGCTTATCTCAGGACCCCAAACTCATAGTCCTCAAGCTGTTCCTAGTTAATGTAAACAGAACTGGTATCTGAAAACCTAGATCTTACAAAATACGACATCAATATCTGTAAGAAGGTCCTTCCAAGAGGCATAACCTAAACTAGACATATTAACCATCAAGTTCTGAATTGATCATGCGAAGAAAAGATTAAAGGAAAGGTGGATGAGAAAAAAAAATAGAGGGAGAAGACCGATACTACTAAACACCAAGGTAAGAAAGTGAATAAACAAACTGAATCCAGCTTTCCTCTTGAGCCAGAAGACCACATTCCGTCATGGAAGGAAGCACATCCTACCTCCTTCGTGTCCACCTGAACATAATTAAGTGAGAACACTTTCAACAGGAAGGACAATTAATGATTAAGTTTACACATTGAGACAGGCTTTGAATTACCAATAGTTTTCGTCTAATAGTAATAACCACCTCCATACGGACGATCCACCCCATAATAAGATGAATATCTACCTCCACCATACTGGGTAATGAAAGTCGATCAAGGAATATAATAAGTACATCAAAATGACTAACTGAATCATAATAAACTGAGCCACAAATACTCACATCAGAACCATAGTAATCACGTGAATAATAATCGCTGACAGCTCCATAAGTATCTGATATCAGGAGGATACAAGTGAGTAACCATGATAGTACAACAATTGTGAAAAAAACAGACCAGCAAAGCGCACAGAGAACTCCAAACCTTGATAACGAGTTCCTGAAGGTCCAGCATAATCCAATCGAGGACGAACTCCTCTAGGCTCCATATAATCAGGGTCCCGGTCCTAAAAGCCAAAAACAGAGATTTAAAAACAGTGAGATTATTTGAAGAACTAAACAGGCATCCATAAAGTTGCCCTTTTCTTTCCACAAGGCAAAAGAGGCATTAAAAATATTCAGCTTACTGTAAACAATGGGCGCTTTGTCCCATGAGCGGTATCATCATAGGAATAAGGATCATCAAAGTGCCTCCCAAGAAAAGGTCCGTTAAATTCTTCCTCAGGATACAACGGCTGCCCCCTATGCGGCATATATCTCCCGTGACCTCTATCAGCACCATGTCTGGGTCTATCAAGGTTAGATCTTGCTGGCATTCTACCTCCACCAGATGCTTGATGTGCACCCCTTAAAGGACCCCACCTCGCTCCTGCTATTCAACAGCAGCTCATTGAGTTACATAAACCCATCTGTATTTTTAAAAGTGCATGCTTGTTCAACAATAAATCAACAATGATAGAGAAGTAAAGAAGTTGCATAACCTTGTCCAAAATTTTGTTTCCCTCGGAAAGGAGGATTTGGGCCGCCAAGGTCAGGTCCATGTTGGTAGGACCCCCTACCACGTTGAAAGTTCGGCCTGTTGAAAGACTGTACACCTTGACCATAAGCCCTTCCTGAAAGTAAGACCACACTATGTAAGTCTGTGCACAATAGTAGAGTTTCAGTTCATATGTATATACGCACATACCAAATTTTGGAACTTGTCCCCCGCCACCATGACCGATTCGGAACCCTCCGCACATCCCACCCTTGACAGCCTGAGTTTTGGGCAAAGGGTTTGAAAGCCTTGCTCTCACTTTAGTCTAGCAACACGCGGAAACAATAAACTTACTATGTTAATGCCGCATAAAAGAACATGTCGTTTTGAGTTTTGGCCTTTGTTCTGACTTGAACTCTCCCTAAATCTTCAGTGAATACTACTACTTGCAAGAAAGTTCATATAAAATCACATGAAAAACTTAGTTAACAGAATCATACAGCTGAGAGTACCTTTGACTTCCCATCGCCAAATTCTCTGGTGTTTATATCATCAATGCAAGCAACAGCAGCCTCATGTGTAGTAAAATCGACAAATCCAAAATCCCTTCTTTTGGCAGTTGACATATTTCGTGCTAGCATAATACGTTCAATCTCCCCATAGCCTTTGAATATGTCCCTAACACGGTCTTCGTCCCAGTGAGGGGGGAGGCCATCAACAAATACAGACTTAACCTGTGCCATGACCTCTGGATCTGGCTCACGTAAGGGCTCAGCAAAAGCTATCTTCGCAGTTCTCTCAGCGTGACCAAAGATAACATCAGGCTTTTGAAGTCTCTTATAAGCAAGCATGGCATCAGCATGACAGGAGAACTCTACAAATGAAAACCCACGACTCAATCCTTCATGCTGGGGATCGGCAACGAGAGTAATGTTTTGAACATTTCCAATACCATACTCCTTCAACTTTTGTTTTATCTGCGATCACATGACGACAGTGATAAATAAATATCAAATAGAAAATAGCAAGCTGTACAAACTACAAAGATTAGTAGTATTCTTACAGCTTCCTTTGTCCAAGTATTGCATATGTTGCCCAAAAACAGTGTGTCGTTGTCCTCACTTGGTGCAGTCCCACATCGTTTCCCACATATCTATGGAAAAAAATTAACTAGTATGAGGATATATCCCTATATACAAAATTTCAGACATATCTAGGATAAGATTCATACAACGGGGTTTTTCATTTCTGACAAAGCTCGGCTAGCTTGCTCCTTTGTTGCAAACTTCACAAACGCATACCCCTTATTCTTGCTGCCAGAGTGATCCTTGTGCAGTCGAACTTCAACCACTTCTCCAACATGCTTAAACACCTTCTTCAGATCTTCCTCCGTAGCATCTCGTTCCAGCCCCCCAACAAATATCTCCAGCTCCTTCTTAATCTTGCGCTCCTGTGCCCGAGCAACTAATTCTGCATGTTCCTCTTCCAACGCCTTTGCCTCTTCATCATGCACCGGCACATTGTCCTTGGATGGATCCTCCTGATCAAGTTCTTCATGAACCTCGTGACCCCCATGCTCTGCCACTTTCTCATCAGTGGAGTTCATGTCCTCCTTAGAAGAAATATCTTCTCCTTCCAACCCACCTTTCTCGAATTTAATACCCTTGGGTGGATTGCCTTCTTCGTTCCCCCCTTTCTCCAATTTAATCTCCTCGGGTGGTATGGCTTCTCCTTCCAACCCCTCTTCCTCCGAAACAACTGACTCATTCATGGGCTCCACCATATCCTCAATGATATTTGCCGCCTCCTGCATTTCTTCCTTTGCCTCCTCTTCCTCCTTCACCATACTAGGTTCCTCTTTCTCTAAAGATTCCACGACATCTGGAGCTACGGTATCTTCCTGCATTGGCTCATTCCCCACATTATCAAATAAAGGTTGTGCGTCATGGCCTGCTTCTTTTCCCTTCTCTGTATGTTCTTCAGCGCTTGCAGCAATCTCATCCTCTCTTTTGGATTCTTCAACATTTTCAACAGCAGATTCTTCCTTCTCAATAGCATCACCAGTATCCGCAAAAATTTGCTCTTCCTCCTTCGCAGATCTTACATCCTTTAAATCCTGCAGCTTTTCCTTTTTTGTGGATTCTTCTTCAACCTTCAGGTTCCCAGCTTCCCCTGACTTAGGAGTGCTCCTGGAAGCAGCTTTGGCTGAAGCCGGTGCTTTTCTTCTCACCACAGTCTTCTTTACCATTTTTCTGACAGTTCTAGTCCCAGAACCTGTTTTTGTTTCTGGGGTTACCTGAATAGCATCAGCTGCAACCGTTGCTTCATCAACTACACGTAAGAAGGAACCGTTTACATCTGAAATAATATGCCTACCATCACACAGAGCGCATGTGGATTGAAAATGTTTCAGCGAAACACAGCGGATAGAATGGTAATCTTGCCGTCCTACTCAACCAAGTACTTCCAAATGTTGGGGTATGCCAAGTCGTGGAGTTAAATTTGCAAAGCAAAGGTGGAAAATCAGTCATTATCCATGAACTAATACACTCTCTCTGCTTCATTGGATAACCCCAACCTCCACCCCTCCCCCCCCCCCCCCCCCCCCCCGGCAACCCACACCACACACAAGAAACAAAAAAAAAATGGATTCAGTGCATGTTAACATCGACTTCAGTCATTCCAGGCCATACTAATCCACTTTACAATTGCAATTTGAGTTCAATTTAATGTTTACATGTGTATAAACCTATCTTAGATTTTCACAAAAAGTCACAGCTGAGATTCCATCCAATTACGATGTTAAAAAGCATCAAAACATATGACATGCAAAATCTAGTCAAAAACAAATTTATCTACCTCAATAACATAACTGCACGTTTCATAGACAAGAACCAAACAATTTACTGGCGATAACTGTGGACGAGCTGAATCAAAAAATACCTGCTGGTTCGGTGGCCTTCGCTTGCTTGGCTTTGGTGGCGGCAGGGGTGCGCTTACCCTCCGCGGACTTCGGTGCCGCCGCCGCCGACGATCCGGCCTGCGGTGCTGGTGGCGCCGGAGGGGTCTTGGTGGCCGATTTTCTGGCCGGCGGTGTCTTTTTCGCCGTGGGGGTGGATTTAGAGGCATCGACGTTTCGAGTCCTCATCGAAGAAGAATTAAATTAAACCGTAGAATTTTCCCTAGCGTCGGGAAGGATGAGGTCAAGAGGATGCTCTGCTAAATTGTTGAACTTTTTCGATTCGAAGAGAGGGGTCGAACGTCATATATATCCGGCAGGACGCGTGCTAGTTACGGCCTTCATTTGGGTCCGGATGTCTCATTTGACCCGACTACCCGGGAACTTCTCACAATTTTGAATTTTCTAGCGTTTGAAGCAGTTTCTTTATTGTTTGTACAATTTTAAAAACTGAAAAAAAAATATCGGTGGTGTTTGACTGATAACTTTAATTTTCTTTTCTTTCAATTTTATAGACCAGTTTTTAAAATTATCTTATTTTTTAAAATTTTATTTTGGAGTTTTTAATTTCTCTCTTTTTTTCAATCCACATTTCAACTTTTGTTGAAAATATTTTATTTTCTCTTCCCCCCTTCAATCTTCATCACTACACCTAGAGGTGTCAAATGGGCCGGGCGGCCCGCGAGCTGGCCCAGCCCGACCCTTTTTTGGGCCCGGACTGGCCCTAACCCTTAGGGCTTAGGCCAAGGCGTGGCCTAATTTTTTGAAAAACAGGCTTGGGCCCGCCCGGCCCTCTTTTGGCCCGAAAAATGGCATTTTCAGTTTTTTTTTTAAAAACTAAGGTGTATTTACTTGCCTTCTATGACTAAAATGTAGAATAAATCTATTACTTTTAGATCATTAGTGAGAAAACAAACAAATATTCGTGGCTACAAATCTATTACTTTTAGATTTGAGCTAAGCAACACAACATTTTGAGAAGGCACAAACATACTTTATTTTGTAAGAAGTGTAAAAAGAAGGAAGAGTCAACTTCCAGTTGATGAGTAACTCGCAGAACATGCCAGCAAGTGGGAGGATATGGTCATGTAGGTTGAATCTTTACTATCAGCTTCAAGGGCCAGGGAAGATGGTAAAATCATTTGTTTAAAATTGTACATAATTTTAGATTTTGACTTACCCTGATCAGTTGGCCCAAGTTCTGAGTAATTGGGGAAGCAAGCGTTGAGTTGTAAAAAAGTTTGTACTAATTGATAATTAGCTGAACTTATTTGTCAATAAATACCAAACCGACTGATTCCACCCTCTTACATATAAATTAGTATTAGTACCGTACGAAAAAAAATACATGTTAAAATACATATAAAAAGCTAGTATTTATATTATTAAATAATAATAACAAAATAGATAGTAAAATAATAATATCATTTTGAATAACAAAAAAAAATTTTGGGCCCGGGCCCGGCCCAAACCCGGCCCTAGGGCCTGGGCTTGGACTGGGCCCAGATTTCCCTCATTCTGGCTCGGCCCAGCCCGTTTGACAGCGGCCATGGCCCGTTTTGCTGGAGGCCCAATGGGCTTGGGTTGGGCCGGCCCAAGCCCGGCCCATTTGACACCTCTAACTACACCTATCACCAAGAATATCAAACCACTAACATTGTCAATCACTATAGCCATTGATAGTCATCACCACCACCACCATTACTGATTAAGACCGAACACCAAATTACAAGCACTGCTAACCACCATAGTCATTGATCGTTGATCTGTCACCACCACGCACTGATTAACATCCCCATGTACAAAACCTGCCGACACATCTAACCACTATAGCCACTGACCACCGCCACCCAGTGACCACACTCACGAACACCAAACACAAGAACATCGTCAACCATCGAAACCATTGATAACCATAAACCTCCACCACCATGGGCTAACACCGCCGAACATTAAACTCTCTAACATCGGTCACTACCACGACACCACCACTTCACTAAATTCAAATCCACTATCATATCGACTACCATTGTCCCCATAACAAACACCATCACAAAATTTCATCCATCGATTAGTCCTAATGTCTTCAATTTGCGCATGTAAATTTCAAGTCAAACTCATTCACCCAACAAACCCCGGTCAAGCTCAATGAAGCCCTAATTCGCAAGCTAGTATTTAGTGCCAAAGCAGTTGTTCGACGATGGCTAAATAAATATGTTATTCTTGAAAGGAGGGCGTTTCTGGTTGCTGAACATAAGAGCTCAGAATAAGCTCTCTAGTATTAAAAAATGAAAGAAAAGAGAAGAGAGGAAGATAAAAAACAAAAAAATGAAAGTAAAAACCATTTAGCAAAATTGCTATAAAACAACTCAACAGTTTTGTCAAAAAAGAAAAGTCAAAGAGGCTTTGGTTTTGATTTTTTTGAAATAAAAATTAAAAAACTGAAATGGATTTCAAACACACCCTTGATATGGGATCGCGCTTTTTTTTTTATAAAACTTAATATTTATATCAGGTTTATATTGTATATGTCCAATAAAGAATAGAAAATGGATGATGCAATTGAAGGTGAACTCATCCACTCCAACTTATATGATATTTTGCTTGAAAAAAGTGGCCCTGACCAATGCGGGGTGTTAATGTGCGAGAGCATCACTTCTTGTTGTGAAGAAAAAAAGTCGAGTGTGAAAATGACTAGAATGCTTCTGCATTAAGATATTTTGGAAGAGCAGTCCTGTCCAGAGGAGGATGTGGCCGAAGAAATATTGACTTGAAATCACACCATCAACAAAAAGTCCTCGCGAATCAAATTTGTGATAAGCAGTGCTTATTATGTTGAAGGGCCCAGAAGGGAAGCTTGAGGTAAAAAAAATTTCCCTTCTTAGTACCGCATCCTCGAGGAAACCCTTGACCTTGGGATGGAGAGACTGTTGACTCTTGGTAGATGAGTTTTCTGTAAGGCTAAATGGAATATGAGGTTTTGAGGCTAGAATTTAAAAATTGGATAGGTGAAAATGGTTAAGGTGGTCTCAACAACGTAACCTTTGTAAACAATATGATGCAATACCCTAATCTCTAAATTGTACCAAGTTCACTGCGTCGCCACGTCGAAAGACAAGACAGAAAAAATCAATACATAATCTATTCAAATGGCTACAGTTTGATTTCTCACCCTTTCATTACCTCAGTAAACCAGTCTCATGTCTTCACCTCTGAATGAGGAGAACGTGCACACCACCATTACTGCACTATCCTCGACTTAGTATTGACCTGGTTTTTGCTACAGTGGTTAGGGATTTCCTCCAACAAAATCAAAAAGGTCAAAGGGCATTGGGTGTCACCGCACAAGAACCCACATATAAACCTATATAACAATTTATTGGGAGCGGCTATTTGCATCCTTTTCGATGCTTGCAAATGCCCTTTTGTGCATATATATGTGCTTGCAAATGCCCTTTTGTGCATATATATGTAGTTTAGTGTAGAAAAATGATTGCTTATCACCAAACAAGGATGTAGAATATCACATAAGGGGATAGAAGTAGAATTTTACTGACCCGTTCCGTAACAATAGCCCCATATATTTAATTTTGAAAATCTGTCTCAAGGCGTTTTACAAAGACCTATAGCATGTCTTATTCAAACACTAAGGATCTGTTTACAGTTTTGGTTTTTAGTTTTCAAAAAAATCAAAATCAAAATCAGTTTAGTTTTTATTTTTTACAAAAACAAATGGGTGTTTGATTACCCAATTTATATTTTAAGTTTTTTCTTTACCATTTTTTTTAGAACTACCCGAAGCATTGGTGGTGGCGATGGCAGTGGCGGGGTAGTGGTGGCAGTGGCAGCAGTAGCGGTGGTGTGGCGATGGCAGGTGGCGGTGGGATCAGTGGCGGTGGCGGTGGGGGGCTAATGGTCTCAAAACAAAAATCAAAATTCAAAACTCTAAAATAAAGTTTTCAAAAACAGCCCTGTTTTAAAAATTGATTTTCAAAACTGAAGGGAGAAACACACAAAAATTGCTTATTAAATGGGTTTTTTTTCCTTCCAATACAAAACTGGAGAAAAACTAAAAAAAAAAAAGTTACCAAACGCTACCTAAGTCTGTAGTCCCTTTTTTGTCGTATTGATTTACTTTTATCTGAACGCCATCCATCGTTTTGTAGGGCTGTATATGAACCGAGTTCGAGCCAAACATGGGTGTATTCGAACTCGGTTCGTTTAATTTTTAGTGTGTTCGAACTCCGCTCGAGTTCGTTAACAGTAAAAAATTCAATGTTCGAACTCGGCTCGACTCGCACAACTCGTTTAACAATACGAGTCAAACTCGAGTTCAAAAATTCGGCTCGTGTTCGAGATTAACTTCTAACAAATCCCTAAATTTACTCAAACTTCTCAAATCATTCAAGCAATCAAGGTATAATTTATTAAAAATGATACATAGAAGATAGAAGGAGCTACGCAGAATCAAAACACTGAAAAGTAAATTTGATCGATTATTAATCAAGACAGAGACAGCGAGTTGATGCATTCGAGGTTGGGCCCTTGGCTTTACAGGCTATGGCTTTGCAGATCAAAATTTTGGAGCTGCGGATCTGCAACTTTCCAGGTTGAATCTTGAGCTCCGGCGACGTTTGCAGGCTATGGCTTTGCAGATCGGAAACTTGGAGTTGCGGATCTGCAAGTTTGCAGGTTGAATCTTGTGCTCCAGCGACGCAAGTTGATTCCGGCGAAGATAGGCGACGCGATGTCCATCTGAAGAGAGAGAGAGAGAGAGAGAGTGGGGGCTATGTGCGATCTGCTTGTGTTTGTGTGTGTGTGTGTGTGTGCGCGCACGAGACGAGGTAGGGGACGGAGAGAATGCGGCTGTGTGACTTAACTGATTTGTGATGTTTAGGTTTAGGTTAGTTTATATAGTTAGGGTTTTTTTCAAGTGTTGGGCTTCATAGATTGAATTATCTAGGCTTGGGCTGTTATAAGTGAGCTAAGTTTCGGGGGGCTGACTTAAAAGGCCTGGCATGCAACTTTAATTTTTAATTTATGTGATTTATAATTTAATGTAAATATTAATTTTATAAAAATATTATAATTATTTTATTATTTAGACGAGCTGTTCGCGAACACGTTTGTGAACATTTTAGAGTGTTCATGTTCGGCTCGTTTAATAAACGAGCTCTAAAAACTTGTTCATGTTCGATTCGAATATTATAAAATGAACGCAAACGAGTTTTGTGGAGAACGAATGACGAGCCGTTCGTGAACGGCTCGATTCATTTAGGCCCCTTCGTTGGTAGTTGATTTTTAAACTTAAATTTACATTTAACTTGAAATTTGCTTTTAAGGCTAATCTTAAACAAACTTTAATAAGACATCCATTAAAACTGATTTCAAAAGTTGATTAAAATGAATTATCAATAGTAGGATAGAGGAAGTAGTTTAGATGAAAATTTTAGGATCAAATGCACATAAAACCCCATACTTTGGGGTCATTTACACGAAACACCCCAGAGTTTGAATTTTGACCCCCACCACCCCAAATTTCTAATTTTGGTGCACCCAGCACCATTTGACGGTTTTTACTCGTTTTGGTGGAACGTCTGTTAGAAGCCAAAGGGCAGAAAGGTAACTTCCTCCATATATCCAACAATGGCAACCACGTCAATTTTGATTTTGTAAGGCATATTTGACCGCCGGCAGCAGTGAGACGGCGTTCTGCCGGCAACGGCGCCGAAGGGCACTGCTGCTCCTCGCGGTGGTGTGTATCTTGATGGCATGGGTCTGATGGCGGCACTATGCTGGATGGTGATGCCGGTCCTTGTCGATGGTGGGTAGGCGGCATAGTTGTAAGGCCGTAATCGTGAGGCGACGGTGGCGCAGATTAGAGCAGTTTATCGTGGTGGTGACGCTTCGCCGGAGCTTGCGATAGTGTTGCTCCAGTGCTTTTCGGAAGGCCTGCCGTGGTGGCAACGACGACATCTTGATGGGATGGTGGTGGCCGCTTGATTGCGACGGTGTCGGTAGCACAAATCTGGAGGAAGGATTGTGGTCCCTTGGTTGTCGACGGCCTCTTACATGTGGTAGATGGCCTGGCTATGCGCGGTGGCGGAGCTAGGTACTGACCCATGGCCGGTGGCGCTGCCATGGCTTCTTCATCTTTGTGTTAGAGAGATACAGAGGGAGAGAGAGGGGTAAAACTCCAATGTTCGGATGATGTGGCTGTCAACAAGGATATTTTAATGAAGTGCCCATTTTGACCTCAAAATTATAACAGCCGTACTCAAATTTTGAATTTCAACCGTCAAATGGTGCTGGTTGCACCAAAATTGGAAATTTGGGGTGGTGGGGGTCAAAATTCAAACCCTGGGGTGTTTCGTGTAAATGACCTCAAAGTATGGGGTTTTATGTGCATTTAATCCAAAGTTTTAGCCATTTTTGGCAGGAGGGAGATTTTTGCAATTAATCTGAAAGCGATTTTCGCAATAAACTCGGTTCTTGTTGGAATCGGAGTCGGGCATCGAGATCCGACTAGTGCCACAATCCGGCCGGGCTGCTGAGGACCAAGTATCCGAGCCGAGAACCGCTAACTCGCATAATCTTTAGCTAGGTTTCCGAAGAATCGAGCATAAGATTGGAAAGAAACGAAGTCAGCAATCAATCCATGGGTTCCTCAGAATCTACTCTTTCAAGCTCACAGGTGAAGAGAAAACTTCAGTACTAATTATTGTAATCAATTCTGTTCAGAGAAAATTTGGTAACATCAATTTATATGTATACGTGAAGAAGCCAGACGAAGAAATTACGACCGTCTCCGAGCGTTCGGAAAACGTGGATCCCATCATCGAGAGGCTCCGATCCCTCAAAATCGTAAGTTTCCTGTTTCTCAGCTTTGTTTTGGGGTTACAATAATGCACATCAGTCCTCACTAAGGGTAATGTAAAATTATTGCTGCATTGGAGCAGGCAACTCCGATACTAACATTGCCGCCACCGGGGGAGAGTAGCTTGACGGACATTTTGGTTAGGAAAGCATCGTCTTCATCAAATTCAGGTACATTTTAGCTCCTTTATGTTTTACGTCAATAATTTTACCGAAAATTTTAATTTGGAACGAGAATGTTGAGATTTTTTCACTTTGGTGTTGTAAAACAGTGCAGGAATTTCTGCTACTCCTTTTACTCTTTCTTTTTTAATTCTTTTCCTTTTTGTTGGAGTTCGATATTTTGCAACACATAATGTAGAATTGCTCGCAAGAAGTTTCAAAATTTTGGTGTAGCCAGAACACTTGCACATATATTTTGGCGCATCACAAAATCCGAATCCTAATGTTAAATCTGTGGAGTGCAATAGCTGGAGACACCGAGCACATGCGTTGCCAATTCGAAACTTATCAGAGCATTGCAAGAGGGAGATCATAATATCTATCATGCCAAACTTATTGAAGCATTATCTTTAAACTTTGTGACTTTCTGTTGGAGTGATTCTAGTGTTTCCACACTCCCTTTGAGGTGGCACAATAAAATGAAAATTGAAGCCTCAAAGAAAAGGTGAACATGGAAGGAAATTTCTGACTGTATTCAGATTTCTCTCTTTTGTGCCACTTAATGTTATTTAGAATGAGAAACTGCCAAGTCATCCTCGCACTTTGTGGAGTCGCACCGTTACGATGCTCGGAGGAGCACTATCCCTCAAGAGCAACAAGCCCACCCACTAATATCTGGGGAAGTATGCGAGCAGCCTCCCTGACTTAGCTGGAGCCAAAATAAAAGCCTCGAATTCTCCACTAGGAAACTTCAACTAGATTTAGCTTGGCAAGTTTATGGGGTCAGCTCAGTGTTTGCGGAGTTTAAATAAAATTTGGGGATTTGACTCCTTTTGAAATCTTATAGCTTTTCTCCACATTCTCCATTTACTTGGTGTCCCCATAGGTGGCCCACAACTGGACAGCTTTGATTCTGCAGATGGTTAGTTGAAGAACTTTGAATCTAATGAACATATAGAATTAGTTTTGATAGAGTTTTCGGCTTTTTGATGGGCCTCAAGTGTGGATATGGAGCAAGAATCAAATTAAGCCAGTTTCAAAGTTGATTCAGAGAAATGTGGCAGATTGAAGTCTAATTTCAATAGGCTCAGGAATACAAATCTTTGTCCTGGAATATAGCTTGGGTGATGTGCAGGGTTTGATTTCTATTTCCTATGCAAGTGGTGGTTTTGAAGGAGCTTGCTCACACTTACAGCCTACAATAGAGAGGGCAATTGACGCAAGGATCATGAGGTCATCAATCTTGTTCTTGATGCTTGCGAACTTTTGGAGTATGTCATTATATGTTAACTTGAAGTTAGTGGTTTTGAAATGTCAGAATCCACAGCATTGTGTACCATGAAATTTGGATACTAGGTTTGGGCATGGGGACCAAGAATTACAAGCTAGATATAGCCCAGAATCATGTTTATTGGAAATTTTGCTGTATGCTACAAAGAGGATTGTTAAGCTAGATGGAGGATTTGTTTTTCATGTGTACCTTGTATGCAGTTGATGGCTACTTGGGATATTTGCTAATCCAAAGGACCTTTAGGTAGACGAAACTTGCTCATGACTCTATTAATGAAAGGTTTAAGCAAGTTATAACAATACGGATATTTTTGGGGAGCTTCTAGGTGAGCTCAGTGTGAAACCACCTATCCTCGTTTTGCATCTTATGTATGCAGGTGCCACACTTACTTTTCTGTGTGGCGAAGGCTAAAGTAGCTAAAATTCTTCAGTGCGCAGTCTTCAAGGGTGTTGCAATTCTAAAGGTCAATTTTGGAAGGGTGAAGGTTGGATGTCTCTCATTTTCTGCTTGCAGTTTGGGTAATGGTTGCGGCCTTGTTCTTCCATTGAAGCGAGAACAAACCAAACTAGGAAAGATAGAGAGGATTGGCGGGGTGGAGGAGCAATTTCTTCCTGAAGTGTCGCATAGTGATTATATTTGCTTCTTGTCATCCTCGCAGTGTTGTGACAGACTAGTTGCCAAAGTCGAACGGGACCCTTCAGTTTAGCAACGTCATTCAAAGATTAGACAATTAAAGGTGATTAATCAAGCTTTACCCGAGTAGTATTTGTGGAGATATTCGGTGGAGATGTATCCTTTTGACTGAGGGTGGTGAAAGCAAAGTCAAGGAGAAATATGGCGACCTAGTTATATTAGAAGTTGATGCTCATATGGAGCAGTGCTCTGGAAATGGATGGCTGGAGTTTACTCTGCCACAGCTTCTCAGTGGAAGGGGGTTTGTGGTTGTCTTTTTTTAGATATAATTGGTGAGGGGTGACCGCCTTAAGAGAGTCTTCTTCAGAATTTTATTTGAAGAAATTATCTCAGGCAGATGGGATGGTGTGATGCAGGACATTACCTTTTGAGGCAGTTCTTTAGTTGCTTTATCTTGTTGAGGCATGATATTTGCACGCCATTGGGATAGGCAAGATGGCTGCCTTGAAGAAGACTTGCACGGAAACCGTATAAGAAGCCTCAGTAGCTCTGTCGTCAAGGAAAATTTAGCTAGGTACTCCATACGGTGAATTTTTTGTGTGTTCAGAAGCATTTGGTGGTAAAGATGGATGAGGAACTGTGAACCATTTTCTCAATGGAAGTTGGCTAGGGAATTCTGGTTTTGAAGGTTGACATGCAGTGCTTGGAGAGTTGGAGGGCTGGAGGATGTCAAGTCACTCTGATCATCTTATGGCATGGTATTTAAGAAGGCAAAATAGTGAGGAGACCAGTGCTCTTATATAGTTGGGTGTTCAAAGTGTGAATCCGTCACCGAGGAGTTGAATAATAAGGCACTCGGTCCTTTAGACCAGGCAGGACGCAACCTAGTGAAGCTTGCTATATCTTTAATTTGATTTTCATGCTTTTTTAAGGTCCTTGTGGTTGTACTATTGTCTCTTCGCTTTCTCCACATAATTTAGGTATACAGTGACAAGTTTTTTTCTTTTTTTGGTCGTCTATATGTTGACAAGTCAATTTATGTTGACAAGTCAATTATGTATGATAGTTTAAACATTTTAGTTGTCGAGCCACTTACTAAGTTTTCACTCGTGCTTGAAATAGGTACGGTTAATCCTACCGTGTTATTGGAATTATTCTCAATGTACCGTGATTGGCAGGAGGAGAAGACCCAGAAGATCAGTACAAGACAGGTTTGATGTACAACATTAATCAATATTTCAGTAAAGTTTGCTAGCCTAACTTCAATTTGGCATGGATGGATCAGATTCAGATATCTATTCCAGCATGCTAGATCTGCTTTGAGGACGTGCTTACTGATAGGGTTGAGATCTGCTTCAACAAATTGCGTAGGTTATAATCCAGGATTACGAAAACTGGGCCTTGATTTATCTTCTGATAAAACTGAAGTTTTTGGTTTTGGATCTTGTTGAAGGTTCATTTTGGTAATAAATCTGAGGATTAGATCTAGTAAATTACAGCCTCCAATATAATTAGGAAAGTTCAGCTTTCTTAGCAAAACGGTTGGGCTTTGGTGAGTGTAACTCTATCTATTGGCACAAATGGAAGTGTTTCCCAGTCGCTAGCATGACCTGTAGACTCGCTACCTCAGGTCAACCATCACCATTTAAAATTCTATCATCTCTATCCAAACTTGCCAAGCCCACCTCTGCGGATCTCCAGCCATGGTCTTTTCCAACCTCAGCAACACCCCCACCTCAATTCTGTGCAAAATGGCCATGTGCAATGGTTTGCCATTTCGGACGTCAAATTTTTATACCAGTGAGAAAGTTGTTGGGTAGGAAAGTGCGGCATAAGAGCGAACTCTCGTGTAGTTCCCCAGTAACCCCA
This sequence comes from Escallonia herrerae, assembly GCA_033070095.1. Classification (NCBI taxonomy): domain Eukaryota; kingdom Viridiplantae; phylum Streptophyta; class Magnoliopsida; order Escalloniales; family Escalloniaceae; genus Escallonia; species Escallonia herrerae. The sequence continues at coordinate 213,332 of JAVXUP010000724.1, forward strand.
AAATTCATTCACAATCTCGTTCTGAATTAAATGACACAATCATTCTCTTAAGAGTTGTGTGTCATCGTTGTTGTGCATCAACCTGCTTGCACCAGAGTCTAAACATTTTTCAAGGTTTATATTATAATGATTACAACCTGGAGGGGGGAGGGGGCATGTCTTGTACAATAAAGATGGGTGACGGGACGGACGGACCGGGTGGACATTGTTAGTGGTGAATCGGGAAATTTTACTGAGTGAGAATGGAGATATAGATAGGGAGATAGTGATGGAGTCAACCAGTGGGAGATGTGGGAAGAAAGATAATCTAGTAAGATAGAAAGTCAGAGGGGAACGGTGAGAAAGTCAGAGGGTGAGCCAGGATTTGAGAAGTTAACCTCGTCACATTCTACTTTGGTACACACTAAACCCAACTTCTTTTCATAAAAATGTTGCAATTACTAGTGGTGATAAAAGTTTCCACCTTTGGACCTAGAGTCCACTTCCATACCAGACGTTAATTTTAACCGTTAGGCTATACCTGACAAGGACGTAAGAAAGCTACGGCCTAATTTTTTCTTTTCTATGCATGAACTTGTAAAAAATAATTTGCCTCCCAATTTAATATCATCTGACCTTCACAGCAAGGACACATTCGACTGGCAAAGAGGATTTGCATCTGCTTTTCATATTTTGGCAGCTATCCTTTGTCTTACTACTACGGATAGCCAAGTACAGTTGTGGGCTCCAACCTGCTCCAGCCACGCTCTAGGAGCTGCACCTAATCATAAGCAATTCCTATCTAATTTCTCAAACTGAAATATGTGGTGTGTAGACGACAGTTACATGTTTTCAGCAACTCTCTTTTCTTTTTTCTTCCAGTGAAGTTGAATATTGTGAGTGGGGGTGTAAATTAAAAGCTAAATTAACTATATAAGCTATTACTTGTGAACATCAATTATTTATTTATGGGCTGATCATCATATTTAGTAGGCTTTGGCTCGCGCCATAAGGATCCTCACTTCCGTGTCATGCTGAATAAAGCACATGTTTTTGGTTTTCCAATTTGAATATAAGGTGGATGTGTTTGTAACAAGCGCTAACCAGGTTAATTTTGTTGCAGGAAGAAATAGAAAACAAGATTGAAGTTGCAGACGCATTGTCAGTTAAACTTCTTCAACGGTTTAATTATTCAGTCTCGGCAATGAAGACTTCTTCACAACACCTATCAGGAGGTGACTTTATGCTCTCTTTTTTAGAAGTGAAGTAAAAGCATGTTTACGCTGGGTCGAGATGACGTGCCCAGTGAGATCTGTTGTTTTCTCGACCCAAACATTTTTTAGCAAATCTATATCTAATTTTCCCGACTACCGGTTGATATTGATATCGTTGCCACATTTGCAAATCTCAGTTTCTCCTGGATGGCAGGTGTGCCTCAGATGAAAGGAGGGCTGCTTAAATATTATTGCACACATAAATGGAAATTGTTAATGTATAGTAACACTTCATGTCATAAAATTTCCATGCAGTTCATGCATTGCAGGTAGAACTCGGGGAACTGAAAGGAAGATTAACCGAGGTGATTAGCAACTGTGATGCTTTATGCAAAAGAATTGCCGCAGAGGGACCAGAACCACTACGATCATCTACCAAGCCATTTGCAGTGGCCTCTGCAGACTTGCAACCGGGCAATAGCTCATCTTCTCTACAAAGAGTTGCAGAGACAAGCCCGCCCGCAGGAGCCAAGTTAGACTAGATGTAGCCTGTCCTTCTGTACAGGACCCAAAAAGTTATCGATCGTTTTTACCCACGCACGCTCTGGTTCAGTGAGTCCGCGGTAAATCCAGTAAAAGCAATTTTTAGGTCCCATCCTTTGCGTAATTCTGTAAGTAACTTTTATGTCCTCTTCTCTTGCTTAGTCCCAGTCTATAAAAACCAAACTTCCAACGTTTTTGTATCAGCTTTTATTTTGGCCCCAAACATCAAGCATAATGAAGGGACACGAGCCATAAATTCATATTATGAAAAAATCTCGAGTATAGATGTAATCGAGTAAACGGTTGCGATCTAATGAGAAGGTGGAAATTTCAATCAGAGATTTTAACAGTTACCATGCTCTTGTATTTTTGTTTGGCTGCATAACGTCATACCACCGCTATTCTATTTAAGTTTTTCTTCCTATATTACCGGCCAACTTGTACAGATCCAAGCTGCCCGTTATATTCAAGTTCTTTTCCTATATTATCGTCCAAATTGTACAGATCCAAGCCGCCGACACAAACCATTACCACTGAATCCAGCAAATTTACTCGATCATTCAGTCCATCGGATGAAAAGTCTATTCCACTGAAACTAAACAATGAAATTTCATAGAATTCCTCAAATTTGAATGAATTGGGTTGAAGAAAATCAAACAACCCAGACCATATAAAGCCTTGTAACACTGAACAAAAGAACAAGTATAAAAAGGATCGAGAAGAAATACAAAGAAGAACCAGGTAAATTTCAGAACTGAAGCATGTAACTTGAAGCATTCCAAAAGTATGATCTAAGGCTGCTGCTGAGCATCCATGTATCCAGCATCAACAAGCACCTTCTCCCTCTTGGCCAGCTCCACATCCTCATCAACCATCATCTTCACCAGCTTCTCAAACCCCACCTTGGGCTTCCACCCCAGCACCTTCCTCGCCTTGCTCGAGTCCCCCTTCAAGTTATCCACCTCCGCCGGCCTAAAATACCGCTTGTCAATCACCACATGCTCCTTCCACTTCAACCCCACGTACCCAAACGCCACCTCCAGGAACTCCTCCACCGTGTGCGACTCCTCTGTCGCCACCACGTAGTCGTCCGGCTTCTCCTGCTGCAGCATCATCCACATTGCCTCTACATAATCCCCTGCAAAGCCCCAGTCCCTGGACGCCTGCAAGTTCCCCAAAAACAACTTGCTCTGCAACCCGACCTTGATCCGACCCACCGCGCGGGTTATCTTCCGGGTCACAAAATTCTCCCCTCTACGAGGGGACTCGTGGTTAAACAGAATTCCATTGCACGCATAGATCCCGTATGCCTCACGGTAGTTGACAGTGTACCAATGCGCTGCACATTTGGATGCTGCATAAGGGGATCTGGGGTGAAACGGGGTCGTTTCAGATTGCGGCGGCGGAGTGGATCCGAACATTTCGGATGACCCGGCCTGGTAGTATTTTACGTGGGTGCGGCCGGTGGCGGAGATGTGGGAGCGGAGGGACTCGAGGAGGCGGAGGGAGCCGGTGGCGACGACGTCGGCGGTGTAGTCGGGGATCTCGAAGGAGACGGCGACGTGGGACTGGGCGGCGAGGTTGTAGACCTCGTCGGGGAGGAGATCGTCGAGCCAACGGCGGAGGGAGGAGGCGTCAGTCAGGTCAGCGTAGTGGAGCCGCATGCGGGCCTTGCCGGCGTTGTGCGGGTCCACGTAGATGTGGTTGATCCGCTGCGTGTTGAAGTTGGAGGACCGCCGGATCAGGCCGTGCACGTCGTACCCCTTGTCCAGGAGGAACTCCGTCAGGTAGGACCCGTCCTGCCCCGTTATGCCCGTGATCAGGGCCACCTTGCGTTTGGGAGATTCCGCCGCGGCGGCGTCGCCGTTGGCGGTGGCGGATTCGGATCTGGGGGCGTCGGTGTCGGATGCCATTGTGGATTTGACTGATGTGTGATGATTAGCTGTAATGGTGGGACTGGAAAATGGTGAGAACTTGGGGGAGTGGATTTTCGGTGATGATGAGCGTGTTTGATTCTGGGGCAGCGTGTATTTATACAGCTCTTTTGGCCTCCGGTAAGACTGATTTATACGCGGTTTTCTGGTTTTGCTCACGCCCAATCACGGATTGCCACACCAATAATATGATCTGAGTAGGGATGGCAATGGGGCGGGTCGGATGCGGATTTTACAAAATCCGAACCCGCCCCGTTACTCAGTGAACTTTGCCCCGCCCCGCCCCGGTCCGGGTTATTTATGTTAAATACCATAACCGAGCCTATGTAGATTTAGGAATCCCGAACCCGCCCCGTTCCCCGTTCCCCGCTGTAGCATGCAAAAAACCCGTAACCAACCCGACCCGATCCGACATGTTCTACTTGGTATTGCAAATATTTCACTCTTTTTAAACATGTATAACACCTGTGTCACAAAAAATAAACTATACACATCATATTAATGTCTAAAAATTCTAAAGAAGACATTAGTAAATTACAACAAAGTTCAAATAAATTACAACATAGTTCAAATAAATTACAACATAGTTCAAATAAATAATAACATAGTTCAAATTAATGTTCAAATAGATAACACCACAATGACCACATTAACGTTCAATCACTGGGAAGTAGCAAATACGAGAGATCAAGCTCGATCAGCTGGTCCGCATTCCAACTCCAAATACAACTGCAATCACTGTTCATTGAAAAAATAATATGAATAAAATGACATTAAAATGAATGGATACAAAAATAAAAATAAAATTAATCTGAAATACAATTTACACAAGGAATCATACACCCGTCACACATGAGCTGTCACCATCTTTGTCATCATTAATTGTTGCATATTCCTTGTGTGCTAGATTAGATACACCTACAACACCATAGTACAAATTTACAAGTACCCGTGAAAATTCAAAGTATTGTCAAATTTAACTGCATGAATAAAATAATAGAATGAGCTTACCTTTCATTTCAGCAGCCCACAACCAGTCTTGAGCACACATTAACGCTTCTAGTGTCTTTGGATGAAGCCTATTACGGTGAGGACTCACTAACCTACCACTTGTGCTAAAAGACGCCTCTGATGCGACTGTAGATATGGGAATAGCAAGAATATCCTTAGCCATCAACTGTAATGTTGGGTATTTCAATCCATTAGTCCTCCACCAAGCCAAAATATCAAAGTCCAAAGACCTAGGCAACACATCCTCCTCGAGATAATGATCCAACTCAGATTTTACTACAGTCTTTCTCTTCTTCTTGACATGTTCATCGAAACCTTTAAGAGAATCTAGACATCCCACCTCAACACGCTCTTGCGAGCGAACAAATGATCCTCCACAAGTATTATGATCACTAACCTCTCTATTTTGGTACTCACGAAGAAGTCTATAACAAAGTGATGATACCTTTTCAGTTTCTCCCGCTTCTCCCGACCCGTAAAGCTGACTATAGTAATACTGAATCAACTCCATTTTGTACCTCGGATCCAACACTACAGCAACCGCCATGATTCCATGAATATCCAACCAATATTTATCGAACTTCTCAAGCATTTTCTCAGCCATACTTCTAATCACCTCACTTGAGCTCATGAGCCACTCACCTAACACCATTCTAATCTCACAAATTTTAGGAAAAAACAAGTTAGCCGTAGGGTACTTTGTGCCCGAAAACATCTCTGTTGTTTTATAAAACAACCTCAACTTGTCACAAATCTCTCTTGCAAAAGTCCACTCCTCTTCACTTGGGCAAGTTTTATATTTAGACTCTCGTTGCTTCAAGCGGAAAAAAACATCTTTATACACAAATGCAGTTTCAAGCATCAAAAACGTTGAGTTCCATCTTGTAGGACAATCAAGTGCCAACTTTTTTGTGCTTGAAATACGCAATTGACGAGCAGTCTCTTCAAATTTCTCATCTTTCTTTGGTGTTGCCCTCCAAAAAGCCACACTCTCTCTAACCTTTTCAATTCCCTCCTTTATCACACTCAACCCATCTTTAACAATCAAATTCAACACATGTGCCGTACACCGCATATGAATCAATTCACCAAACAACAACAGAGAACTAGAATCCAACTTAAGCAACAAGTTATCAATCATCGCATCATTCGTAGTACAATTGTCAACCGTAATTGTACATAATTTCCTATCAATGTTCCAATCAAGCAATGTTTGTGACAAAGCCTCACAAATAACTTCACTAGTGTGTGGACATGGCAAATATAAGAACCTATAAAGGATAAATTTAACAATTATTATGCGAAAGTAGGAATAAAATTAGATTGCAAAATACCAAATTTGCAAAAAAAGTAAAGCATACCTCAAAATGCGACTTTGAAGAATGAACTCTTCATCGATAAAATGTCCCGTGACAGCCATGAAACCCTTCTTTTGATTACCAGAAGTCCACAAATCAGTAGTGACAACAACCCTACTTCTTATCCCCTCCAACAACTTCATCACTTGCTCCCTCTCATGTTCATAGATATTTATAATGTCGCTCTTCACTGAGTTCCGGGTTGGTATCTTAAACAATGGCTGAAGTGCAGACGAATACCTCCTAAACCCCACGTGGTCAACAATAGATAACGGGTATTCATGCAAAATTATCATGGTTCCAAGTTCTCTCCTGGCAAAATCTTGATCAAAGGAATAATTACCTAATTCGGGCTTAGCATTTGCTTTACCCATTATCCTAGCCAAGAGTTTCTGTCTAACATCCGGTTGCCTTAGACGTTTACATCTGTCTAAGTGCATACGCAAGTGAGTAGTCCCATTTTTTGGGTTTGCCCCAAGGGTTTTCCGGCAATGACTACATGTTGCTGTCACATTTCCACCATTTTTTTTCCTTTCGAAGTGCGCCCATACACTACTTTTCAAGTTCTCATTGTTTAAATCATCGGGGCCACTATCAAAGTCAACTGGTTCAGAAGCAGAGACTCCCATGCTTGCATTTGGTGTTGATGGCTCAGAAGTTTGATCCTCTAATGTAGCTCTAGGGGTTTGCACCGGAGATGATGCAACGGGAGAAGACGTAATTTCATTGGAAGACATGATTTTATCTATATATTCATTTAAACAGAAAAGAATGATTTTCAAGAAAATCAAATAAATAATACCTACTCCGGAATAATACCAAATTAGCAAAGACTTTTCTAATATGCCCTCATAAAACCATAAGTAAACAGCATGAAAAACTAATTGATAATAACATAAGAACTTAAGCATTCCCACTTAGTACAAGACCACTGTAGGCGTACAACATAAACTGATTTAGCAGATCTGACAACTTGGCTCTGATCGAACTCCTAACAAAAAATTCAGCTGGTGGGTTAGCATCAGAGACTCGAAACAGCAATGGACGCTCTAAGGAAGCAAGCCTTCAAGTTCAGAGACCAAGTCACCAAACAGCAACAGGTAATCATCGTTAAAAGCAGAACAACGTTGAAACAAACTTATTCGTTATCACTACGTACTAGTGACGGAAAATAGTTGTCGCTGATGAATGTGAGGTTTACAAACTAAAGCATGAAATAGCATTCCTCCTACAAGAAAAACGATAATTATTTATATAAAAGAGTGGAGTAAATTAGTCTATTTTCAGACGAGTAACTAAAATATTTCAAAGCAAAACTGAAACTAGCTGAACAAGGAAGGTGTATGATTCTTTAGCAAAACATTCAGCTTTTTGTTCCACGCTAAGATCAAGCTGATTAGTATAATAGTTGTATTAGTCTTAACCCAATTAGCTTATCATTAGTATGATCCTTAGCTACTTGCCAGCTTCCTGTTAGGCTATTGCTTATTTAATGTACTTGGTTGTCCCACTAACACAGATTAATTAGTACATAGTACAAGGAGGACAAGACTCGACGGTGCACCATCTCATATTCTACTATGAACACTGGCTTGCCCGTGTTGGGTTGTTCATGGATTTGACCAGTGCATCAACAATCAACATGTCACAGAACAGACATGGTTGTAGGGAAGAGATCTGATGGCACATTCATGAACTTCTTTCGGGTAGCAAAGTTACAGAAATACCCAAACCACCACATTTCTAATCAACATACGCCATGATTGTCTGTTTGTATGTTAAGACTTGAAACTAGGAAGCATCCTCTTCCAGACCCTTTTTCTTTTACTTTTGCAGATTTGAACTTGATATTCGGCCCATGTCCAGGTGTAAGAGTAAGGCAGGCAGCCCTCATAAAATACTGAAACCCTTCTACTAGAATACACGCAGCCCATAATCGCCATATATAAACCTTCTTACTGTTGATATCTTTCTCTGCTCCTAAAACCCTTTCCTCGCCGCGCAAAAAGTGGGTAAATACCTTAATACCTTGTTATTTACTCTCACGTTAGTCCACGGTTAATTACGTAGGTGAACATCTTAGGCGTTCTTTTTGGTAAAAATACGGTATAATGTTGGTATTGTTTGAGACTCCAGCGGGCTTTGCCCTTTTTAAACTAAGCTCTCCGAAATTGAGGTATTCTCTACGTTAGCATTTTGTCTTGTCTTTGTTTTGTAATCTTTGATTGTCAAGTGGATTACTAGGATATAATTCGAAGAACCTAAATATGAAATCAAGTTAATTCATATAAACAGAACAACTATTGTTGGACAATTCAAATTAGGGTAAAAATAATGAGTAAAGTCAACGTTTGAATTCTCAAATTCTATTCTAGGAATGGGAACGGGAACATTGAAAGGAGTATATATGGAAAGAGAGTAACCCGTGGTGTTATTGTAAAATTACACTGCCAATTTGGCCCTCTGAAATTTGTTTCTCAATCAACTGCATGATCAAAACCCATCGGATTTCACCAGATTTACTCTGATTTTTAAGAATACATTTACTCTATCTATAGCAAGAACAAGCGGGTGGGTGCGTACCTGGACATCGCAGATCCAACTCTGAGAGCCGTGCGCCTTGCGGTGCTGCGGTGGTGGTTCGTCACAGTAGATCCAACTCTGAGAACAAGCTCGTCGCAGTGGTGGTTCGTCGCCGAGCGGTACTGCGGTGGAGAGCCGTGCTAGGTGCGGTGGGCTCCAATTCGTGAGGTGGATGGAGAGTGGCCGAGCCGAGAGCCGTGCGCCGTGTGGGTGGAGAGCGGCCGTGCTGTCGAGATTGGAGAGGAAAGCACAAATCTGATTAGGTATGCTGGAACATATATATATGGTATAGATGGACGGCTAGGATTAAGTAAGCTATTAGGGCAAGTATACCGGGGCGGGGCGGGTCGCGGGGCGGTATAGGTAAATACTATATCCGACCCTAACCCGCTGCGAGTTTTTTAAAAAAAATACCATACCCGCCCCACGACCTGGTCAAAGTCAAAAAAATCCGTTCCTACCGGGGCGGGGCGGGGCGGAAATCCGAGGGTTCGGATTTTTTTGCCATCCCTAGATCTGAGAGGTAAGATTAATTATAAAGAGCTTCTGCTAGGCCTATGCAATTGACACAACCGTACAACTTGTAGTTGTAGTAATAAGGGGGAAAGTAGGGAATGATCCCATCTACTTTACACGTTGTGCGATTTGCCCCCCTCTACTTCAAAATTAACCACTAAATCTCCACACACTTACAGAAATTGGGCACCTTAGACGGAAACCGTTAAATTTAACAGCGCGTGGTCAACACGCGCGTTGACTAACGATTTTTTTTTGTAAATGACGTTTTTGCCCATTCTGTTAGGGGTAATTAACTAATGACCCTCTGTACTATAGACGGTGTGCGATTTCCCCCCCCCCCTCTACTTCAAACATAACCACTAAACCCCCCCCCCACACTTACGAAAATTGGGCACTTTAGACGGGTTCGTTATGAATATTCGTGAAATGACCAAAATACCCTTATTTCCTTACCCTATTTAAGTTTAATACCATTCTTTCAACTTATTTTTCTCCTCTCAGACTTTTTACTCAATCCCACATACACACACTCCACGCACACCCAGCACGCACGCACGCACACACGTGCACACACACGTGCACACACACACACACACACACACACACACACACACACACACACACACACACATACCCTAAACCCAGACACAGACGCGCACCCACTGCAAACATACACACACGCTACTCGCATACGACTGTGGCGGCAACGTCATCGCGAATCTGGTGCAGCCCCAGCGGCGTGTAGCCAGTCACGGTGGTCATGTGACGCTGCTTGGCGCGATGTTGTGGATTGGGGTGGAATGACGACGGAGGTTAGACCTGCGATTTGGGGACGTGGTCGTCGATCGTGGTGGCAGGGATCTGGACGGATGTGCGGCAATCAGACGCCAATAGCCTGTGTTTGTGGGGATTGATGTTACCGGTGTTGATTGCGTCAGTCGGTTGGTGGCCGATGAAGAAGCCCCACTGGCTTGCAGACGCAAGGTGGTGGGAAATGGCAGCGATGAGGCAACTCACGACGATGTGTAGCCAGACAGTATAAAGTTGGGGGAGTTGGCCAGAATGGTGGTTACTGTGACGCTGATCATGGTAGTTGTTGCGCCGGTGATATACCAACGGCAATCGTGGTTCCTTTTTTTTTTGTAACTCCCTGGTGGTCGGAGAAAAAGACCAGTGCTTGTGCTCAGTGAATCACCAATTGTAGCGGGGTTGACCAGAAGAGGAGGTAAGAATTGCAGCAATCCCTTGTTTGCAATGAATCTGGTAGCGCAGAATGGGGTGGGGGACTGGTCTAACGGGTGGGGGGGTGGGGAATGAAAAGGGGGCCGGGGGGGGGGGGAGGGTCATGGGCAAAATTGTCATTTAAATTTAACGGTTTCCATTTAATGTGCCCAATTTCTGTAAGTGTAAGGGGGTTTAGTGGTTAATTTTGAAGTTGAGGAGGGAAAATTGCACACCGTGTATAGTACACGCGGCGATGTTTAATAACCTATAGTTGAGTACCATCTATCTACTTACTAATAAATACTCTTGGTAATCTATGATTTCCTTCGATTCCGGTGAGTTCGTAACCTTATTGTTCTTATGTTTATGTTATTGTAAGATTCTAATGATCTTGATTATGGGGTCAAGATGAATGATATAAATTCTAACATGTGGTATCAGAGCCACGTTAATCAATTGCATGAATATAGAACTTTTCTTTTAAGATTCTTGGAATATTTGATGGATTATGTTTAATGTTAACGTAAGATTAAAAAAAAAAAGGGGCCTCCTGCGCTGAAGGTTGTGGTTGCCCAAAAGCTTAGGTTATGAATTTGGGCTGTAGCATTTGGCCCAGCCGAAAGGCATGTTTGTGTTATATTTTGGCCCCGCAAAAGGGCCATATGGATCATTAAATTATGAACTTGGGCCTGTTACAATGGCCCAGATTATATAGGTTAGATATATATATTTTTTGGGCTGAAAATGTCGGCCTGAGCATATAGTTTCTAACTGTCCAATTGAATTTGGGCCTGTTGCCGTTGGCCCGAGTGGCCTGATGGTATCTGTGTTGAATAGGCCTGCTGTCTACCGTGAGATTGGGCCCAAAAGGCCTGACTTAAGCCTGTTTGGGCTATGAATAGGCTAGAGAATCGGGCCTGTTTGGCTAGTTGGTATAGCCTGTTTATGCCTCCGAGGTGGGCTGTTTTGGCCACTTAAAAGTGGGCTTGTAGCTATTGAATTGGGCCTGATTGGTCATTTTAAAATGGGTTTTCAAAAGAGCTTATGTATTTTAATTATGCCTATTAAAATTGTTTACTTGATACGTTATTATTGATAACATATGTATTTTAATATTGGCTTATATTTTGGGATACTAATGAATAAAATCTGCCAATATTATTATAATTTCAAAAATTAGTCTGAAATTACGAGATCATGCCAAAACTTTATGCTTTGTTTGGCATGTCTAGACTATGATAATGAACTTGAAATAATTAGTGGTTCTTACTTATTTTGGCAGTAAGCAGCCCAACGAAAGTTTATTGTCTTTTATAAGTTGAGATAATGATAAACCACATCACGTTACGCTTATTAATTAAAATATTAATCGGCCCAACGAAAGATTATATTTTAATTTTTAAGCGGAAAGAAAGGAAATTAAAAGTTACATGGGTCTAATTATTTTCTGCCCAACGGTGATATAATTTGTGCTCATGTTGCTTTTAATGATTTCCAAAATTAATAAGGATGGAAAAACACTTTTATGTTAATAACCGACCCAACGGAAGGTTATAAGTGATATGTTAATTTTTCCTTTGGAATAGGTTTTGTGTATTTACCTTTTCCATATAAATAAATTGTTTATCCCTCAATTTATTTTATTATGTTAAATGATGAACTAACTATTTTCATCATGTGGATTTTCGGTACTAACGTGGATGATTATTGTTATAATTTAGCGTATAGTCCTGCTGCAATTACTGGCTATCTTTCCTCTATTGAATCATTGAGCGGCACCAATTTTAGAAAATGGAAAGAGCATATTAGCATAATCCTTGGAGTTATGGATTTGGATTATGCTTTACGGGTTGACGCACCTGCTGCCCTTACGGCTGAAAGCTCTACTGAGCAAAAGGCAGCTTATGAAAAGTGGGAGCGTTCCAACCGCATATCCCTGATGATTATGAAAGGCTCCATTACGACTGCTATTCGAGGAGCCATTCCTGAGTCGGATAATGCTAAGCTGTACCTTGCTCATATTGAAGAACAGTTTCAGGGTTCTTCCAAGGCACATGCTACTACTCTCGTCACTAAAATGGTTACGCTCAAGTATAGTGGATCCAACGGTGTTCGTGAGCATATTTTACGGATGAATGATATGGCTTCTCAACTAAAAGGTTTGGATATGGAAATCTCTGAAGGTTTTCTCGTGCACTTTATTATGACTTCCCTTCCTGCGCAATTTGGTCCTTTTAAGATCAACTATAACACGCAGAAAGAAAAGTGGAAGATGAGCGAGTTGATTTCCATGTGTGTCCAAGAAGAAGAGAGGCTAAAGTCTGAACAACTTGATAGTGCTCACGTTGCCATTACTGGTCCATCTAAAGGAAAAGGAAAAGGAAAGAAATTTGGCAAAGGTAATGTGCAAGGGAACAAGAGTGCTTCTGTAACCAAGACTGACAAGGCAAGCTCTTCTGGTACCAAGGGTTCTTCTGGTCCCAGGTGTCACTTTTGTAAGGATAAAGGGCATATGAGGAAAGAATGTCATAAATTCAGAGAATGGTTGGAAAAGAAAGGTAATTTATCTATTTGCGTTTGTTATGAGTCTTATACAATTGATGCTCCTTTAATACATGGTGGGTTGACACGGGTGCAACTGTGCACATAACTAATTCATTGCAGGGATTCCTTTCCGTGAAGAAGTTAAACAAAGGGGACCGTAATGTTCTAGTAGGAAATGGAGAGAAAGCTCAAGTTGAAGCTGTAGGAACTCTCCGTTTAGTTTTGGAGAGTGGCTTCAATTTGGATTTAGTTGATACTGTTTATGTTCCCAGTATGACTAGAAATCTTATTTCTGTTTCTAGACTTGACGCTTATGGATATTCGTTTAAGTTTGAGAATAAAGGCTTCTCTCTTTTCCTTTACTCTAGAGTTATTGGTTCTGGTTTGTTGGAGGGAAACCTCTACAAATTACTTTTGAATGCTTCTTTTACTGAATCCTTGAAAAACAATGAATGTGAGTGATTTAGTTGCTAAAACTTGTGGTAAGAGAAAAAGAGAGAATGAAAATTTTGCTAAATTGTGGCATGAATGTCTTGGTCACATATCACGAAGCAGAATGGAACGCCTCGTTGAGGATGGAATTCTTCATTCTTTAGATTTCTCAGATTTTGATACATGTCTTGAATGTATTAAAGGAAAATTTGTAAAAGGCAATAAACGTGGTGCCACTTGAAGTACAGGACTTTTAAAGCTTATCCACACTGACATTTGTGGACCTTTCCCTACACCGGGTATTGGTGGTCATAGATACTTTATCACCTTTATTGATGACTATTCTCGTTATGGATATGTTTACCTCATTCATGAAAAATCTGACTCACTTGCCATGTTTAAGACTTACAAAGCCGAAGTTGAAAATCAACTCGACCTAAAGATTAAAGTTGTAAGATCTGACAGAGGCGGAGAATATTATGGAAAATTCTCTGAAACGGGTCGTAACCTTAGTCCTTTTGCCCTATATTTGGAAGAATGTGGCATCGTTGCTCAGTATACAATGCCAGGTACACCCCAGCAGAATGGTGTAGCTGAACGGCGAAATCATACCCTCATGGATATGGTACGAAGTATGATATGCCAAAGCACTCTACCAGAGTTTTTGTGGGTTGAAGCACTTAAAATAGCTGTGCATATTCTTAACAGGGTTCCCAGTAAGTCTGTGCCTAAAACACTTTTTGAATTGTGGGCACAGAGGAAACCAAGTTTAGAATATTTTCATGTGTGGGGATGTTTAGCTGAAGCAAAAGTCTACAATCCGGATACTAAGAAACTCGATCCAAAGACCATAAGTTGTCATTTTATAGGTTACCCTGAAAGGTCTAAGGGTTTCAGATTTTACTGTCCATCACATACCACTAGAATTGTTGAAACTAGGCATGCAGTATTTTTTGAAGATGCTGAATATAGTGGGAGTTGTACACCAAGAATAATAAATCTTGAGGAAATTCAGGATCATGTTTCTATTCCTGTTATCCAAAAGGTTGGTGCGCCATTACCTCATAGAGAAAATAATGATGCACCCGAGGTAGTACCTAATGATGTGCCCCCTATTATGGATCCTGCTCCAATTCCTGCTAATGAGCAACCTCTTCGAAGGTCAGGAAGAGAGAGACGGACAGCCATCTCTGATGACTATATTGTGTACCTAGATGAGGCTGACTATAATCTAGGCATAGGAAATGATCCCATATCCTTTAAAGAAGCTATTATGAGTGATCACTCAACTCAATGGCTTAAGGTCATGAAAGATGAGTTAGAGTCAATGAAAATAAATGAAGTTTGGGACCTTGTTGACTTGCCTGAAGGAGCCAAAGCTGTAGGCTGTAAATGGGTCTACAAAACTAAGCTAGATCCTAAAGGTAATGTCGAAAGATACAAGGCTAGACTCGTCGCTAAAGGTTTCACTTAAAAGGAAGGGATAGATTATAATGAAACATTTTCTCCTGTGTCGAGAAAAGATTCCTTTCGAATAGTTATGGCTTTAGTGGCTCATTATGATTTAGAGATACATCAAATGGATGTAAAGACTGCATTTCTTAATGGTGACTTGCATGAAAATGTCTATATGACTCAACCAGAAGGGTTTATGGTTGAAGGCAAGGAACATATGAAATGTCTGTTGAAGAAATCCATATACGGATTAAAGCAAGCCTCTAGACAATGGTATCTTAAGTTTCATGATGTGATTAGTAAATTTGGCTTTAAAGAAAATGCAGTGGACCAATGTATATACCTAAAGATCAGTGGGAGTAAGTTTATCATTCTAGTTTTGTATGTAGATGATATCTTACTTGCTAGTAGTGATATGCATATGTTGCATGAGACCAAAAACTTTCTGTCTAAGAATTTTGATATGAAAGATCTTGGAGAGGCCTCTTATGTTATAGGCATTGAGATTCACCGAGATAGGTCTCGTGGAATATTGGGATTGTCCCAAAGAGCCTATATTGAGAAGGTTCTGAAAAAGGTTCAATATGCATAACTGTGCTCCCACTGTTGCCCCTGTTGTTAAGGGTGACAAATTTAGTTTGCTACAATGCCCTAGGAACCAACTGGAGCAAGACGAAATAGAGCGTATTCCCTATGCATCTGCAGTAGGGAGTCTTATGTATGCTCAAGTCTGTACTCGCCCAGATATAGCATATGTTGTTGGCATGCTTGGACGTTACCAAATAAACCCAGGAATGGGTCATTGGAAAGCAGCCAAGAAAGTCACGCGCTGCTTATAGGGTACCAAGGATTTCATGCTTACCTATAGATAGTCAGATAACCTTGAGGTTATTGGTTATTCTGATTCCGATTATGCAGGGTGTGTAGACACCTTTAAGATTATTGATTAAGTATCTCGTTGTGAGAGATATAATCCAGAATCACATATTGTCTATTTAACATATCAGTATGACCGCTATGTTAGCTGATTCCATGATGAAAGGCTTACTACCCAGTCTCTTTCGAGAACATGTTGCTAGCATGGGTTTGGTTGATAGCTTTTCCTTTTTTTAATGATGGGATTTTGATTTGAGACATTTATTTTTGTGATCACCTATGTTTTGGATTCTAGATATTATGATTATGGTTTGTTACTTCTCGTTAAAAGTGCACATTTGAGGTATTCTGAAACAAACACTCATGTAAGGATCACATAAACTCGTTCATATTGTTATTTATTATGGAACGATGCAGTTCATGTCTATTAAGCTGTTGACTGTCATATTTGGCAAAAGTTCTGAGATTGTAACCGGAGAACGGTATTGTGGCGTTGAGAGGCACATATACTATCTTCGATTCATTTTAGTATTTTTGTTAAATTTGGCCTAACTTACGGGATGTTTTGTTCAATTTCGTTATGTCAAAACTTAAGACACTGACATTAGTATAACCCTTGGCCAAGTGGGAGAATGTTGGATTTGATCGGTCCAATCCAATTAAGTGGCCTAACGGGTCATACTAATGTTGACTTATTATTTGACTTGGACATTAATTAATTAAATTAGGCTAAATAACATTATGGGCCTATTTGATTTAGCATCCAATACACTAATGATTTATTGTGTATACAAGACTTATAGACCCTAATCTCTTAACTTTGATGGACGGTTGAGATTTAGCAGGCTTTAGGGTTGATCCCACTACTCTCTCTATATATAAATATCTTTTCTTCTTGGAGGTTAGGGTATTATTATGTTTTGCCCACTCTTTGCCTCTTAGACTAAAGAAAAAATACACCACTCTATTCCATCATCAAGAATAGAGAAGAGTAGTGAAGATCAATACCAAAGGGTACGTGTTCGCTTCCGCATCTTGGCGTTCTTTCATCATCGGAATAAAACTCTTGGTAATCTATGGCTTCCTTCGATTCCGGTGAGTTCGTAACCTTATTGTTCTTATGTTTATGTTATTGTAAGATTCTAATGATCTTGATTATGGGGTCAAGATGAATGATATAAATTCTAACAGCACATGCCCGTAATGGAACTGCACACATGGCTAGGTCGAAGCCGGTGGTACAATTGGCTCACTTGCCCAGCTCGAAACCTGATGAATATGGAGCACATGCCGACCCAGAAAAAGACTTCATGCCTGTTTCCAAGGTAATAACTCCATTGGCTCCATCTTCCGATCCAAAACCTGAAATGGTTGTGTTGGCAAGGCCTAAGCATGTTGTTGTGCCTAGACTTAAACCTCCTTTGTCCAGCCCAAACTCTGAAATGGTTGTGTTGCCAATGCCTAACCCTTCTTTGTCAAAAGCTAATACGGTGGTCATGCCAAAACCTAACCCTCCGATCTCCAGCTCGAAACCTGAAACGGTTGTGCTGCCAAGGCCTAACCCTCCTGTGTCCACTCCAAAACCTGATATGACCGTGTCGTCAATGCCCAACCCTCCCTTGTCCACTCCAAAACCTGGAATGGTTCTGATGCCAAACCCAAACCTTCCATCAGCAACCACAAGACCAGATATGTTGCCCAGCCTCCTTTTTCCGTCCTAAAATCTGAAACGGATGTCATGCTGACGCCTCACCCTCCATATCCCAGGCCAAAACATGAAATGTGTTATGCCATGGCCTAACCCTTCATTTTCCAACCCAAAACCTGAAATGGGTGTTATGCCAAGGCCTAACCCTCCATTTTCCAGCGGAAAACCTGAAATGTGTGTTATGCCAAGGCCTAATTCTCCAGTTAATATGGCTGTATTTCCGAAGCCTAACCAACCAATAGCAACCCCAATACCAAGGCCGAACCCTCCATTTCCCACCATGTTGCCGATGCCTAACCCGCCATTTTCCACCCCGGTGGCAAGGCCCAATCCGCCATTTTCTATCGCAGTGCCAAGGCCTTACCTTCCATTTTCCACTGCGGTGCCAAGGCCCAACCACCATTTTCCATAGCGATGCCAAGGCCCAACCTTCATCCCGTATCAAATGCATTGCAATCCAGTTTGAATATGAAGCTACATTGACCAGCAACTGTTCACTCATGCACGGCGCCAGCTGCTCCTTCAGTTAAAGACGCGAATTACTATAAAAACCTAATTAAGCAACACGGAGAAAGGCAAGAAACTGAGGAGCATGATTTATCATTAGATGCCAAACTGTGTAACTACCTGCGAGGAAGTGGCGAACTGGTACAGAACTTAAAACAAAGTGAATCAAAGCCAAAGCATCAGAAGCCTTGCACGTACTTTAATAGCACAAAGGGATGCCGAAATGGCTCTAATTGCACATTCCAACATACCTCGATACAACAGCCGAGACCCGGTGGGGAGCTGGAATCTGCCCCCGCGGCAAAGAGGTTGAAACATGGAGGTTGATTACTTTGATAGCCACAAGAGGGTAGTGGTGGTCTTGCCCTCTTCAAAGGGATGTTAGATGGAATACTTCTTCTTTTTGATGAGATGAGGCTCTTCTCACTTTTAGTTATACAGTTTGCACATCTTCTTTACCTCTAGGGCGGCGGCATCGTCGTCGAAAACTTGAGAAACACAGTGGGGGAGGCGATGATTTGTTCTCTTTAACTTTGAAACCTTTTCCTCTATTTGTGTTCTTGTTGACTCAGCCAATAGTGGGGGAGGCGATGATTTGTTCTCTTCTCATCATGCCATCGTCTAAGGATACCGTTAGCAAGAACACTGTCACCGCTTCCCTAATTGTCCTTGAGTCCCTTTGGTTTGTTGGATCCTGTCGAATGGTTATTAAGAGCTAGGGTTTGTTGAAAACCCAAATGACAGGAATGACCTCACCTTTGCAAACTAAATATGCAAGCTATAAGAATATAACCTTAAACTCTTCCATTGCAAGAATATCTTATTTACACTAGGGGTGTCCTTGTTTATTTATGGATGAAAACACATTTGCAAATACGACATCATAGAGAAAGCACATGGAAAAGTCCTTATTACTGAGAAACGTTCGCTTTAGTAGAAGGTCAAGGACGGTTTTGGTGGGACACATTGGTATGACTTATTATTGCTCATCTGTTGGTAAATTTGGATGGTTTGGTCATAAAAGAGAAAACTAGAACGCCATCTGATCCACTATATTGCGTTACAAAAGATTAACAGAAGCAATGCCGTATCTGTCCATTTTATCCGGCTCTATCTTCCAAGCATTGAATTGTTAGCCCCTCGAGATAGGGCCAGATTGCAATGAGGTAATGATAGAGGGGCAGGAATTCAAATCCCGGCCAGCGCAGATGAAATATGCCCAGCAAATTCATGCTATCTTCCCACTCTGTTCATCCAATTTCATCAATGCCGATGGACATACCTATTCAATGTAATCAAAGCTTGGTAAGCGATGCTAACCATTGTCTACCAGAGGAGGTGGCATCAGGGTATAACTCGCTTTCTTTCTCGCATATGCCCGTCCTTCGACCAGTCATCCAAAAGCTCAGCCGAGTCTCATTCGTATATGCTAAGATGGTTCTGATTTTGGTGCATCGCTATTGACTTGAAGCGTACAAAAATTTAATTCGAATTCACAAGCTTTGCTTTATTGCTTTCATGGAACCTAAGATTGATGAGATGCAGTTGGCTTGTATAACCAAGAGACCTGGGTTGATGAATAGGCGCAAGAGCAAGCTAAGCAAGTGGTTTTTCAGTAGAGCCGTCAATATTAGGTTGCAACTTCCATACGACTTGCCAAGTAATCGCTCTAAAATCTAATGGTTAACCAGAGGACTCTACCCGACACGATGTTTTCAAAGTCAAAAAGAAAGAAATTGAACAGTCAAATGGTAAATAATGTGCAATGATTTCTCATGCAGTATCATCAGAAGTTCGCCAAACAACAAGTTGTAGTCCAAACGAAGTGCTTTCAACAAAATACTCGGCATCCATACGCTCAATAGACTGAAACAATCTTCACCGCAAGACTGCTTGGGGATTACAGATCAAGCCGTTCTCATAATGATGTGAACTCCGCTGTCAGTATCGACAATGTCGCTTATCTCTCCGACTTTCAGAGCATATGTTGCTTCTTCAAATGGTTTCTGCATTTGACCCCTCCCAAATGAACCTGTACGCATGTTTGCAAAAACTTTGGTAAGTGGAGGTCGCTTTAAAAAGGGCCAACGCAAACAAAGATTCAGAAAGAAACAAAGGGCAGTTCCATCATTGTGAATTGAAGTTTTTATTCATCTATGCACTGCGCCCCATTTCAACACCCCCCACCCCACGCCACAAAAAAAAAAACAGCCAAAAAAGATTGTTTGGAGCCTATCAACTGATTTGGAGGCACGTATGCTCTATTATCATATTCTATATATATATATATATATATATATATATATATATATATATAGGGGGCCGATCCACACCCACCAGTGGAGAAATTGTTATTTCTCCACCGAACCGCTGCAAAGAGCAGCGGTTGCAGTGAAAGGGAAAAAACCCAACCAGTGTTGCGGTTGGGAATTATTTGCCAAAAAAACCAACCGCAACACTTTGTTGCGGTTGTTGCATTTTTTTCAAAAAAAAATGACATATATTATAATAATAATAAAAGGACATACATATATATTATAATAATAATAAAAAGGACAATGGAGAAAACCCAACCGCCACACTTAGTGGCGGTTGGTATCATTGCAAAAAAAAAAAATTTATCGCTAAAGGTGAAAACTTAATTAGCAGTTTTTCATGAATTTATAAAAAATAGCTAGAGCTAGATTTTGCCAAATTACAAAAAAGAAACCATAGTTATTTTTAAAAGATCTATATCAGGAAAAAATTTCAGATATTTCCAAAAACTGGAAAAGGGTTAACTGAAAAGGGGAACCTTGTAACTTTGCAGTATAATTTAAAATATCAAGCTAGCGCGATTTGTGCGAAACTTTTATGAGAACCCTAGGATGTTGGGAAGTTCCATCTTCCAGGATTTTGGGCCATTATGAAATTGTTAGCTAATTTTTTGGCAATACTTTGTTGCGGTTGTTGCATTTTTTTCAAAAAAAAGGACATATATATTATAATAATAATAAAAAGGACATGAAAGGACAATGGAAGGACATGGAGAAAACCCCAACCGCCGCACTTAGTGGCGGTTGGTATCATTGCAAATTAATTTTTTTTTGGTCGCTAAAGGTGAAAACTTAATTAACAGTTTTTCACGAATTTATAAAAAATAGCTAGAGCTAGATTTTGCCAAATTACAAAAAAGAGACCATAGTTATTTTTAAAAGATCTATATCAGGGAAAAATTTCAGATTTTTCCAAAAATTGGAAAGGGGTTAACTGAAACGGGGAACCTTGTAACTTTGCAGTGTAATTTAAAATATCAAGCTAGCGCGATTTCGTGCGAAACTTTAATGAGAACCCTAGGATGTTGGGAAGTTTCATTTTCCAAGATTTTGGGCCATTCTGAAATTGTTAGCTAATTTTTTGGCCGAACAGTGCAATTTTTTGGGAAATGGACCTAAAAGAATTAGCCCGTTCGGCCAAACAATTAGCTAACGACTTCGGAATGGGCTGAAATCCTGAAAAATGGAACTTCCTAACATCCTAGGGTTCTCATAAAAGTTTCGCACGAAATCGCGCTAGCTTGATATTTTAAATTACACTGCAAAGTTACAAGGTTCCCCGTTTCAGTTAACCCCTTTCCAATTTTTTGAAAAATCTGAAATTTTTCCCTGATATAGATCTTTTAAAAATAACTATGGTCTCTTTTTTGCAATTTGGCAAAATCTAGCTCTAACTATTTTTTATAAATTCGTGAAAAAATGTTAATTAAGTTTTCACCTTTAGCGACCAAAAATTTTTTTTTTTTGCAATGATACCAACCGCCACTAAGTGTGGCGGTTGGGGTTTTCTCCATGTCCTTCCATTGTCCTTTCATGTCCTTTTTATTATTATTATAATATATATGTCCTTTTTTTTTAAAAAAAATGCAACAACCGCAACAAAGTATTGCCAAAAAATTAGCTAACAATTTCAGAATGGCCCAAAATATTGGAAAATGGAACTTCCCAACATCCTAGGGTTCTCATAAAAGTTTCGCACGAAATCGCGCTAGCTTGATATTTTAAATTATACTGCAAAGTTACAAGGTTCCCCGTTTCAGTTAACCCCTTTCCAGTTTTTGGAAAAATCTGAAATTTTTCCCTGATATAGATCTTTTAAAAATAACTATGGTTTCTTTTTTACAATTTGGCAAAATCTAGCTCTAGCTATGTTTTATAAATTCGTGAAAAACTGCTAATTAAGTTTTCACCTTTAGCGACAAAAAAAAAATTTTGCAATGATACCAACCGCCACTAAGTGTGGCGGTTGGATTTTCTTCATTGTCCTTTTGATTATTATTATAATATATATGTATGTCCTTTTTATTATTATTATAATATATATGTCCTTTTTTTTTGAAAAAAATGCAACAACCGCAACAAAGTGTTGCAGTTGGTTTTTTTGGCAAATAATTCCCAACCGCAACACTTTGTTGCGGTTGGGTTTTTTCCCTTTCACTGCAACCGCTGCTCTTTGCAGCGGTTCGGTGGAGAAATAACAATTCCTCCACTGGTGGGTGTGGATCGGCCCCCATATATATATATATATATATATATATATATATATATATATATATATATATATAAAGGGACCTCAGCGCTCACTGAACTGCAGCAGGCGCTCAAGCAACTGTCTTAACAATGAGAGTTTACAACCTTTTTGATGACCAAAAGGTGATAATTTCAACCAGTCCATAATACGATACAACGAACTTGCAAGGCTTCATTTACTTAAGTGTTCAAAAAAGTGCTTAAGAAAGGCCACAATTAAAGATGAGGTATGCTGAATAAATCTGTTCCAAAAGGAACGACATAAGAGCCAATTTTTCCTTTGAGAAATGATGGTATCATTAAACTATGGGAACATTCAAAAGAACACATGATACAACTTGGAAGTAATTCGCGCACTACAGCTTCACCACTTTTAAGTACCAGTGACAGCAACTCGGAATACGAAGACTAGATGTGCATAAAGAAAACCCTAGGGCTTGACACAAATAATATATTACTCGTTCAAGTGAACGTAGAAGCATAAATTTAGATCAACTTCTTAGACCATCTTCTTACAAACTGAGGAAGTCATACAAGGTTATACAAATGTAATCAGGCTTGGGTCGGCCCCCGCCTTTGAGACCTCGATTAACTATGCTGTTATTTGCCTATCCAGCAAACTCATTAAATTAATGTGCTTGAAAATGAGCTCAAAGAACAATTAAGCATAGCTAGTCGTATGAGAAACCCTTACAAAGTTTTAACATCAACATCAAAAATCTAACCAGCACACCACAGCCAAGTAATTTTCAATATCTTTCTGCACAGAGTGTAGAAAACCAACTTCACATAATTTTCAATAGTTTCTTAAACCCCCACCACCTCACTAGAGCAAATATCACCACGTGAAATGCAAAATTGCAATATAAAGAACTAGAAGAATCTCTGCAATAGCATAGATAATTCCTCTCCCTACCTCTCTCTTTCTCTCTCCCTCACACAAACAACAAACAAACACAACACACCAACAGCCCATGACCATTGGCGGGACATTGCATCACTACCACACACATAACCACTATGAACTCTGACTCTCCATCCCTCCCCAGGGCCCAGATCACCTTTGTCGACAGGATAGTCACAGATGGGTATGGTATATGAGTTCGACACAAGTACCATGAACAACACAGATCCTCTAAATATTATTGTACATGAAGAAGTACTTTGGGTTTGCATCAAAGATGGCCTTTTATATCAAGAGGCTCGTGTCATTCTCCCTTTCCTACTACGTTTAGGTTGATTTGAAGTTTTTCAAGCACAAGTATCGAGGGACACCACAGATCCTATTGTACATCAAAAAGCACCTCCAATTCGTATCCAAGAAGGCTTCTTATTCCAAGAGATTCCTATGATCCTCTGTTTGGACACCACAGATCCCATTGTACATCAAAAAGCACCTCCAATTCGTATCCAAGAAGGCTTTTTATTCCAAGAGATTCCTATGATCCTCTGTTTCTCCAACATGTTATCTAAAGTCTTTTTCACAGTGTATTGTGCATTTAAACTACGTCTTGCATTAACATTTCATCCAAGTGTAAGCATTTAGATGCAGAAGGCCCTACATGCATTAGAATTACCTAGCTACTGTAACTAACACAATTGAAGCGGATGACTGGATCCTAAGGTTTACTGTTCGGAAAGGTCTGGCACTGAACAATCTCACACAACACAAGCACAAAACTTCATGTAGCACGGCCCATAAAAGTACTCCCGAAGGCTGTATTTACATTTGATTTTTGAGAAGAAAAGAAGCCACACTCAGGTTGTTAGACAAGTTAGAAGCTTGATAAATCGAGTATGGCGAGCCTGCGAAAATGAAAAAGGTGGACAACTTATTGTGGCTGTGAGAGTTATTTTTTCCCAATGAGCATGGCATGATAAAAGGTCACAGTTTCTATACACGAGTGCCATAAAAAAACCATCCTGTAGCATAGCCATAAATTGCAAGGGCTTTCTGTTCTGCTTGGTCCTGCTATCCAGAGTAAAAAATGCGACCTTAAAGTTGACTAAACAACACCTGTACTCTAAAGTATCACCTGTAAAGCTTAAGGACCCAACATTTCAAAAGTACCAGATCCAACTTGTCAAAGGTACCAGACCAACACGTCAAAAGTACCAAATGAGTATTTAAAGTACCATTTTAAAATCAAATCAGTCAAGAAGGCTGACGGACGGTGGAATCCATTAAAAAGTCCAGGGGTATGACTGTCTTTATGAAAAATGTCATAAAGCAAATCCATGTGATGAGACCCATGTCTTTCTAATTGATTGGTCCATGTCATCCTAATACAATATGGAATAGAATCTCAGAAACACACAGCACACACAAACAAACACACCCATCACACACAACATTCTTTGGTGTTCTAATTGTCAGATCTGTGGCAATAACATGACGGGGGTCATGGTCATGGTTACTTTGGATATTCATGGAAGTGGGTGGAGATTAATAGTGGAAGTATTGTAGATGTGGTGGTGGGCAGTGGTGCTGATAACCGTTGCGCATACAATAATGTAGAAGGTAGGAAAATTTCAATTCGTTTCTATTCTGAATCTCAGAATCTAATACCCATTGGGGATCAAGATTTAGATTCAAAGTTAATAGGTGTTGTTCTGCAACATTGTGGAAGCAGGACCTTTGTCAATTTCTGGGATTTTACAATGAAACCAGGAGAATAAAGAAAAGGAAGAGGGGGAAGGAGAGAGAGAGAGACAAGGACAGAGGTTGCCACTGTTGGTTCCCTGTCATTGACGTCGTCAAATAACATTATGATTGCAAATGAGAGGGCGATGGTGGTTGTGGGTTTGAGTTTGAGGTGGGTTGATGGTAGTTGTGGGTTTGGGGTAGTTGATGGTGATAGTGGGGTTGGGTTTAACGATTGGTCGGGTTGCGGTTGTGCGATGAAGGCGGTAGGGTTGGTCACGGCCACACAATGGCGGCGGCGGGTCGTGGCTGGGTTACTGCCGCACATGGGGGTGGGTGGAGAGTGGTTGTGGGGGGGGGGGGGGGGGGAGGAAGAAGGAGATCATCCTTTTTTTCATAAAAACGGTCATACTCCTGGACTTTTTAACAGATTCCACCCTCTGTCAGCCTTCAGATTGATTTGGTTCAAAAATGGTACTTTACTCATTTTGTACTTTTGAAATGTTAGGTACTTTAAGCTCTACCGGGTGATGCTTCCTAATATGAAGTATCTTCCACCCAATGGTTCAGCAACTGGATCAGACAGACAAGGAAACCATTGCAATTAGTCTTGGTTCACTAATGCAACACCCCCCCCCCCCCCCCCCCAACACCCACAACACCAACCGCCATCACACACACATACTGATAACTGGATTATCTTTCATATCATGCTCAAAAGTAACTGAATAGCAGCCCTTGTTCAGATTAAGACAGCGCGTGATAAAATCCATTTTCAGACATTAGTAAAACAGGTTTTAGACAAAATCAATAATTAGAATAAGACAGCAGCTATCACTGAGACTTAATAGCCCGTAATTTGAAGAATCACAATACTCCATTGCTGTTGAATGCATAAACATTAGTTACCCATAGTCAACACAACTGTTCCAGTTGGCCAAACACGGAAACAACTTGCAAACAATCAAAGCTACCGCAAACGAAATTCAACAACTGAACCCCACAACTGAGTTAATGAATTTCTAAAACGAATAAACCTACTCACACACATATCTCAAGGAACAGCAATTACCGAGATCGCCGCCGCGTTTGGCGGAGCTGCAGTCGGAGTGGCGGGAGGCGACGTCGGCGAACTTCACCTCGCCGGAAACGATGTCGTCGCGGAGGGACTTCAGCTGGGAGGCGGCGGTTGCGCGGGTGGTGGCGCTTATGACGCGGCCTTCTGGATCCTTCCAGGAGGCCTTGCGCCGAGAGCCCTGGTGCTTGATCAGTATGTGCGATGCCCTAACTTTATCGGATGTAGATGAAGTTGATGACATTTTGGTCTGTTTATTGTGCTTTTCCGGCCGATCTGCCTGCGTCTTCTTCCTCTTCCGATCGGACTCTATGTTTGCAGATGCGTGCGGAATTTGAATGTTACAGAGAAGAATGAGCTGAAACTGGAGCTTTGCGTTTTGTAGACCAGAGATTGAGTAGGCCCGCGTCAAAGGTCGCTGGTTCTTTACCCCGCAGCAACAAGATACGATACTCCCTTCGTTCATCCTATCTTTATAAACATCAATGGATGTATATATGCACTATAAATAAGTAATTTGCAGAAAGTTAAAAATTCGGACACACGGACCGTTAGATTTATTTATAACATCTATTTGCCTCTGTTTCTTGTGAGCTCTCATCATAAATTGTTATAATCAATGATTTTGGACTAATTGATGCTTGCAAAAATATGCCCATTAGAACGGTAGTCTCTATATTCGAATCGTGCACGTGTGACTTTGAAGCGTTACATCAAAAACAATACTAGAATAAAGCTGTAATAATCCACCATCAATATGTATGATGCCTTAACTTTATCGGTTTGGCAGCTTGGGACTTGCTTCTCCCTCTGTCGTCATTCATGGTTGAGATGGCAATGGTTTTAATTCTTTAATTTGGAAGGGGCACACGAAGCTTTTCCATATGAAAAATGGGATGATTTGGTGTTGGCCACATTAGGTTTTTTAAAACCGAATCACTTCTTCTAGGACTGTCATTTGTCACTGAACTTAGTCATTCATAAATACGCTTAGAATAAAATGAACCAATGACCACTGAACTATGACCTATTTTTCACTAAAGTCACTCAACTTTTGTGCCATTTTGCTCACTGTATTCACAAATGTGTTCAATCTGGCCACTCTGTCATAGAGGTGTCAAATGGGCCGAGCTTGGGCCGACCCAGCCCAAGCCCATCGGCCCTCTAGAAAATTGGGCCAGGGCCGCTGTCAAACTGGCCGGGCAGGGTCAGAATGAAGGAAATCTGGGCCCAGTCCAAGCCCAGGCCCTAGGCCCAACATCTTGGGCGGGGCCCGGGCTGAATTTTTTTTTTGTTATTTAAAATAAAAAATATACCTTAGTTATTCTCACTAATGATCTAAAAGTAATAGATTTCTTCTACATTTTAATCATAGAAGGCAAGCAAATACACCTTAGTTAAAAAAAAACTGAAAAAGCCATTTTTTGAGCCAAAAAGAGGGCTGGGATGGGCCAAATCCGGGCCATTTTAGGGCCAGGCCGGGCCCGGGCCTGTTTCTCAAAAAGTTAGGCCTGGCCCTAGCCCAAGCCCTAAGGATTAGGGCTAGTCCGGACCCAAAAAAGGGCCGAGCCGACAAGGACCAAAAAAGGGCCGGGCTGGGCCAGCCCGCGGGCCGCCCGGCCCATTTGACACCTCGACTCTGCCGGAGTTAAATTATCTCCGTGCACATGAACCATCATCATGTGAGGGGCAAAATCATCCATCTACTCTCTCTGCTTTTTAATTTCCTTTCCTTCTTTTTTTTTTCCATAATTTTTGTTCCTTTTTTTTTTTCTCATTTCACTAATCTGCCTCTTCCATTCTTTCTCTTCATTTCCTCTCTCTCTTCCCCGAATCCCCCATGATTCCATCCACCACCACTGCCACCGGTGCCAAACCGACCATCACCATCACCCCCTGTCACCAAAGAACCCACTATCTTCGTCTTCAAAACCGCCACTCGCCAGAGATTTCTGTTTGTGCGCCGCCTTTTTAGACAAACTTTCGTGGTGCGATTGGGGATCTGGACTTGATCAGCGGCGGCGGGACGACTTCTACGGGGAAGATCACAGCGGAGATTTAGAGGTTCCCAACGAGGTGCTGGAGGTGGAAGAGAAATTTGGCGAACCCTAGACTGTGGGTGGCAGCGACTGTGGGTGGCAGCGACTGTGGCGGCGTCGGGGATTAGCAGTTAAATTTGGAGGGTAGTTGGTTCACAATAGTGGTGGGTGGGCCGATTGGTTGTGGTGGTGGGTAACCGAGTCTTCGCAGGGTTATGGCTATCATGTGGTGGTGAGGTTGTGGCCGTGATGTATTGGTGGCAGGGCTGTGGTCGTGATGTGGTGGTGGCAAAGGTATGGACTTGATTTGGTAGTCGCGTGGTTGTAGCCTTGATGTGGTGGTGGCTGGACTGTCGCTGTATTTTTTTAGTACAAAACTGTCGCTGTATTGTGGTGGTTGTATGTTGTGTAGAAAGTGGAAATGGAGGGTCGACGGTGATGGATGTTCGCCGACAATGGATGCTGGCACTTAAAGGTGCGCAAATATTTAAGAACACTAATGAAGAGACAATTTTACCCCTATTTTAAGGTCTCACGTGCACGGCACGTGATCACATAACGGAAAGAAGTTAACCCTAGCTAACAGAATGGCCAAATTGGATACATTTGGGGTCCAGTGACCAAAATGACACAAAAAAATTTGAGTGACTTTAGTGAAAAATGGGTTATAGTTCGGTGGCCATTGGTGCATTCTACTCATACGTTTATTTAAGATCGTTCATATGCGTTCATTTAATATTAATTTAAGCTTGATCACAACGTTAAGAACTTTATCTTTGCAAATACATGTATCCATACCAAAAATATTGGGGAAGTGTTTGGGTGGTGGGGGGGGGGGGGGGGGTTGGATGAGGGAGAAAAATGAGCTTGCCCAGTTCGAGATAAAGTGAGCTCCCCAATGGATAGGGCTCATTACCTGATGGGGATGAGCCAACAAAGATAACGTTAGCACGCTTTTTGGACCAACGGTGGTGAGTTAGGAGTACGTTCACTCATTATCTACCAGAATAGATTGAACAATGATGAATCTAGCTTAAGAAAATGGACTGCAAGCCTATTCATCCCCGTGTAAGAACATAAACAGCTACACTCTGTTTCTGCTTTTAAAGAGCCGTAATGAATTACAAGCTTGTTAAAAACAAAAAATTACCGTTACAATAGTAATACTAGTGAAAAGTTAGCACCAAACCATGTAGGTTCATTCACCGATGAAGTATTTGTTGCACTGACCTCACCACTTCTTCACCTAATGAACTAGCATGGTGATTTGTAGAAAGTAAAAATAATTGGCTAATTTGAGACGGGTAAATTACACACGGTACTCCTGAAGTTTGCCCTAAACTACATTCTGCTCCGCATAACTATTTTTATTATCCCCACTCCCTGTGTTTGTCATTGTATTACACAAAGCCCACTTCCGAGGAACCGTCTAAAAAATATGAAGTAACGTAAATTTATTATGATATATCAAAAGTGCCTTTACATCTTCCCCTTTCTTTCTTCCATCCGGATTCTGCACAACCCAAGAGCACTGGCAACTTTCTTCCATTGACAGGAGAGTAGCCACTGGCGTGGTGATGCGGCGTCGGTGAAGGATGCCGTTGTCGGCAGCGGCGCCGTTGCTGGCGAACTACGAAAAGGACTGACAGCGGCTGGTCATTGGATCTGGGCCAGAGGCCGAGATTTGGACGGAGACACAAACACCGTCGGCGGCGGTCAACCGGATCTGAACTGGACGACGAAGAGGCACTGTCATCATCTGAGTTTGCCGATGATGGAAGTGCTGGGGCCGTGGCGGTGCATAGGTCGGCGGTGCCTATTGCGTCTCAGATCTAATCAGGTCCTCTCCAAGGACGTGGAAGGTCGCGCCTCTAGTGGCTGTGACGGTGTAAGCTATCCCGGTGGAGGCGGCGGCACGTGTGCTTGGCAGCAGTCCCTGTAGACGAAGGCCCACGGCGATGGGCCCTTTGGTGTTGCTGTGGTAGCCCGTCGTTTGGTGACGACAGTTGTACAGGCCACGACGGTGAAGGGTCGAAGGCCCGTTGTAGCAGAGGTGATACTCCGTCTTCAATGTTCCTATCTTTTTTTTTTAATTGTAATTCTCTGTTGATTGGACGGTGGAGCCTCCATTGAGGGGGGGGGGGGGGGGGGGTGACCGGAGAAGGATGAGGCATTGCGGTTGCCCCTTTGGATAGCAGATCAGGGGGCTGCCGGTCGTGATGGTTATTGAGGCGCCGATTGGGGTGGTTGTTGTGACGCCGTCATGGATTGAGGCTTCTTTCTCTGTTTTTCAGATAGAAACTGTCCATTGACGCCGTCGATGATATATTGACGACAACAATGTGAGGAATGTGTAGGAGCTGCCATGGCGATGACCGTGATGGGGCGGGGGTGTGCTAGCGGTGCTGCTTGCCTTGACTTCGCGAGTGAGAGAGAGAAGGGGGTGGTAAATTAACTTGTTTATCAGGGGTATTACCGTCATTTTCTTACCTTCTGTTAATTCTTTGAACAGAAAAATTATGAAGTGTAATAAAAATAATTAGACGAAGCCGTGTGTATTTTAAGACAAACTTCAGGTGTGCCATGTGTAATTCATTTACCCTTTGAGAAATTGGAGTATTCTATAAATTGGCTCAACCCGAGCTGAGCCAAACGGAGCTTAATACATTGGCCAAGTGAAGCTCAGCCCGGATCACTCGATCATTTTCCGAGGAGGGCGTACGAGTTGCGAGTCGTAAGGGCCTGTCCATAATCTGACATCTTCCTTTTGGTGCCGAAATTTTAGCAAAAATCCTTAATGCAATTAATAGAAAGGCCAGGAACTAGAATAAATGTGAAACAACAACAAATTACATTGATTGAGAATCTAGATTTTAAGAAGCAGGTGCCTGATCAATGATCATTATACAGGACAAAGAATCACATAATACTTGAACAAATGGCACAAAATCATTCGAGGTTCAAGGTCCCTGAGAATTCCCCACTTCCATACTGACTAGGGGGATTGAGTTGAAACCAAAGATACCGCTTTTTCCAACGACCTTTAGATCCTCAGCAACCCAGCTTGAATATGCAGATAATAAACCCCATGAATGAAAGGTCTTACCAGCTGAAGGGTATTGATATCCTACTTGCACTGACCTTCTGAATTTCGTCAGCCTGAACAAATAAATTTGTCTAACTACACCTCTTGTAAAATAGGCCGATCTTTTCTGATGATGTCATTGATCTTTCCATCAATCCTCTTCTGAAGCCTCGGCGGACATAGCTCTGCGGCATAGCCATTTAATTTTGCTGCTAAACTCGACTTCTCAAGCTCTTCTTCAGGCAAATTTCCAATCAGCTGAAGAAGGAAGTGGTCTCGTTTTAGCTCAAATTTCTGCAGATTGTGACATGTGGAAAGTTTCAGTAGTTGGTTTTAAGTTTTATAGCTACATCTGAAATATCGGCAGAACTAGGGAGCAGTCAGCGACAACCAAGATAGTATGAAATACCATGTCTCGCGTTTTTGTTTCCCAGAGTAAAAAATCTGCACTGACCTCTACTTCCAACACCAGGGAATCTCTAATTCTACCTAGTACCGACATGTCTCATGAGGGCCATATTTTAAATGCACACTTGGAAACGCAAGCTTAACCACCAGATTCTGCTCCATTCTGCCAATCCAAAAGGTAACTTCCACACTCTCCCATTTGTCTATGAAGGCCATTAAAGGTCGTTACCATGATAATCCAAAATGCTGACGGAAATGGACAGGGTACAGACCTACTGTTGGACAGCACCAAGCAGCCACCCCCAGACTAAAACCGACAACCCTTGCTGTTAACGGCTAAGCTTAGTATGATACCACGAAATGCCTTTTGCCTCTCTATTTCAAGGAAAACTGATAGCAACAAAAAGGACATAACCTTGGGTGTTATTGTTAAGTTCAGGATATCTATACTATCTAATTTTCTTCTTGTAATTCTTCACAATTATTAGTATGTAAATTTAATATTAAACCTGATGTTCAGGCTCTGCGGGATGAAATGTCCTGAGCTGTTGAATTTGAGTGGTTACAATGCTACTCTTTGACCTAGTTTGCTCTCTTTCTTTGCTGACAGCAGCCAATCTGGACTCTTCAGTTCCATTTGTAAAGATGATAGACCTGCTTACACAGAAAATTGGCTAATTAAGCATGGGTTTTGACATAAAGGCACTGTCAAAAGGTAACAAAGGTTACCTGTACTGATTACCAACATCAGGACCTTGCCCAAATACTTGTCTAGAATCATGACTAGACCAGAAGACCTCCAAAAGTTGCCTGAAAGTAATCAGCCTAGGATCATACTCAATCTGCAGAGAATTTTTAAAACCCAATCACACAAGAATACCAAGTTCTTAAATTGTACATAAATTATCTATATTAATACCCAAGAAGATGAGAAAATACTCAACTGCAGTTCTAAGTAAATGCAATGCTGCCTATCAGCTATTAATGCATGCCTCAACGACTGAATTGTGAAGTTTTACTTTCTCATGGAAGGAAGGGAGAAATTTCTCTCTGCTAGGTCGAGCCAAAGTCAGGCTGAACTTATCCAAGTGGCTATTCAACAAGTAGGGAAAAAATGTTTCAATATCTGAATTAGTTAATTGTCAGAAAATAAACACATTCAAACAGAGTCACGACTTCAATGTGAATAATTAAGTAGGATAGACATCAACAGCAGAAGCAGGACTAAGCAAGACATCAACAGCAGAAGCAGGAGTGAGCAATTAACCCATCATGGCAGAAATATTGCCCATCTATGAAGCACGGACATACGATACGGGCGCGGATACGGCATTTTTGAAAATTTTAGGTTACAGGTGAGGCGGAGATACAGCAAATTCTCTCTCTCTCTCTCTCTCTCTATATATATATATATATATATATATATATATTTTAACTACGTACACTTAGTAGTGATAGTGAATTTCGAAACAAACCAGGGACCATTTGAACCTTAAGAATGTGCAATAAAAGGAGATATAGTGCAACTTAAATTAACCATTCTACAACAGAGAGTAAACACAATGCCTGAAAGTGAAAAAAATTAAACTGAAACACATAAAACACTGAAACTATCCACTGAAAGAGGGCAATTAGAGTCCAGTGATCAACCTCTCCACTTGCAGTTCTAAGGGCATAATCAATTCGTTGATTTCTTTCTGCCATTGAGGCAGTTGAAATTTATTTTTTGTTTTGGGAGTCCAGGCGCACCAGATTGGAAGGAAAGTACTATCGATGGAGAAATCATAGGGAAGAATCAAAGGGAGCAGATTACGACAGGCAGGGAGAAAGCCTATTGGAAAGGAAACTTAAATAAAAAAACTAATGGGGTCGGCGGTGATCTGCGGTGGTCGCCGGTGGTCTGCAATGGTCGCCGCTGCTCACTCCCCCCCCCCCAACAACAGATCTGCCGGAGGTGAGGCCCGTCGTCGCCAGTGGTGGCGGGTGGTCTTCGATGGTCACCATTGCTCTCTCTCTCTCTGTCTGTCCATTCTTCAAAGACATGCCGAAGGTGAGGCCTGTCGTCGCCGGTGGTCGCAGGTTGTCGCCTCATGGCTGTCGCAGGTTGTCGCCTCGTGGTGTCGCCGGCGCTGCTCCCTCTCTCTCTCTCAGTTTCTCCCCTCTTCACAGATCTGCCCGTTCATTTCTTACGCAAGTATTTACGTTTTGAACCCCCAAATTTCTTTTCAAAATTATGTTTTCAACCCCCATAAGTATCCAATACGCACCTGACCCGTATCCGAACTGCACCCGATTTTCTGGAAGTAAAAGAATAAAACAAAAGAAATTGATACGTACCCAAACCGCTGCGCACCCGACCCTGGTGCTTCACCCATTTTGAAGTATCTGTGCTTCATAGTTTCCCCCTTGAATTGTGAGAAGAAATGCAATCATAATGCATAAAGTCAGAACTCTAAAGTTCAGCACAAGCAGAAAGATCCAGAAATGGAATGGAGAGCTAGCTAACGGGCTAGTAAGTGACTTTGGAACGCATGCCTATCTGGACTGTGAAACACCGGGCTGTCAACAATTTCTTGGTAGTCCTTTACTCCTGATAAATCCCTGTTAGATTGAGAAAACTTGTACTTCTAATGCCCTGAAAATGCTTGATTTACCAAAAGTTCAGAAAAAAATGGTCATCCTTGTTATATATGACATCTAAGGTTCTCATCCCTAGCAACCCACAATGACTTCCCAGGGATGGTATTAATTTCCAAATCTAAAGGTATTGAAAGCACGAGATAATCTAACGCCAAATGTTTCCATCCCACTAATAACGATGATGTAAGAAGTCTGAAAGTAGAGTTTTCATCTGATATCGAATTTCGGTTGCCTCTAACATAAGCTATTTAAATTAAGATCTGAACAAGGATTATAGGCATGTGCCCGACATTATCGTAAATTTGATAACAAGATTCCAAATTTTCATTCCCGTACATACTCATATTCCATCTGCATAGTCTACTCAGCTAATAATTTCTTGACCATTAAACGATGTTAATATCCTTTTCTCAAGTCAATTTATTCAAGTGCCATCCAAATTATTCATTAGAAAAATATTCAAGGCTCCTAGATAGGAATATATACACACATGTACAAAAGTACAATCATGTTCAAAGTATTATGGATTTAATTAACCATAATAGGTAGAAAGGAGAACATAATCTCCACAGCGAAGCCATCATGAGGAGAAAAGAACTGAACCTAACGGGTGAAAGAATTTCATAGACTTTAATAGCCATGTCAAAGTGCTCTCCGTCAATCTCTATTTGACTCTCGAACTAATAAAAAATGCCGTTGAAGCTATACAGATGAAACAGTGACACAGTTCTTTAACTTCTATGCTCAAAGATATTACCTATCGAAGTATAATGACAGGAATATCAAACATCCATCTACGAAATCTTATCTATGGATATCCCACTTGTAGGCACTCTAACAGATATCCAACTCAACAAATTCATAGAGGCCAAAGAAACTTGCTAAATCTCACCTTTTTCTTCCGCTTATCATTTCCAGATACAATTAACCGAATAAAAATATCACAAACCTAATTACCCTAGTGTGCTAGTGCCAGCGGAAACAAAAAGAAACTACGTACCACCAAAAGAGAGTCTAAAATTAAGGGCGTGTTAAGACAACACTTGACAAAGTGCTAATGAAGCACTTGTTCCCTAAATACGACACATCTTGGACTAAATGGATAAACATTTCTTTCAGTGGCATAAATGTCCCATTGCCTTCAACAATTTCTAAATTATATAATGGTCTTCAGTGAACATCTTTTTCCTATAAGTAGAAAATATGTATTGCAGAAGCCGTCAAAGGGGGCACAACCCTGCAAAATAACTAGCTATCTATACAGTATCCAAATTGCCCCAAAAATCCAAAATTTTGTCACAGTTAGACAGTCCACAAAAACAGAGATGACAAGATTCATATTCAGCTTCTCCAGCGAAAGCTCCTCTCCCTCGCATGCCATCTTTTCCTTTCAAGCCACAGTAACCAAAAGATGCACAGGGGGGTTACATTCCAAAGGCTTGTCTTCCTCCTACCCCTTTTAAATTGGGAACCAACTCCGTGATAAGTCCAAAACTGTCCTAGGCATGACCCAGGAGATATATACAAAAGAAAGCCAGTACCATGTCTCGATAACCTTAGCGGTTGAATAACAAATCAACAGATGGTTGACGCTCTCTCCATTCGATTTTTGCACATAAAACAGCAATTCATATAAATTATTTTGCGCTTCCTTGATTATCACCCGTTAACACTAAATTTAGTGCCACTTCCCAAGGAAAGAAGCCAGCTTTAAGAGGAGCTGACATTCGCCAAATGGCCTTCAAGGAAAAAGAGTTAATTTGTGTAGGTGAGAACAAGATGTACAAGGGCTTAACTGAAAACAGCTCCGTAGTGCTCCAGTTCAAATCACCTTATCTCCACTCCTGCCATCACATTACGTGAACACCCTACACACACGACATCTGCATAGTTACCAAAATAGATTGAAAAGCTCGTTAAAATACTGTGAACACCATATTGGGGTCGAGTAACCTAGGCTCTTTCTCCATTAAACTCAGTTCGGAGTCCTCTAATTCCTCTATATTTTCAGCAAGAATGCTGCTATCCTAATCTCAACCCTTGTGCTACCTGGACTTTCTTGACTTCCTCTCATCCTCTTAACACCTACAACACTAGCTTTGCTGCCAACCTATGAAGCACGGGTGCTTCAAAAGGGGGGAGTATCGGGGTCAGGTGCGCATCGGACACGGGTGCGGCTCGGGTGCGTGTCGGGTGCGCACCCGTTAATTTCTATTTATTTTTTTTATTTGTCGAAATTCGGGTGCGGCTCGGGTGCGGATAGGATACGGTTCGGGTGTGGATCCGACACTTCGGGGGTTGAACCATAATTTCCAGAAGATATTTCGGGGGTTAAATATGAAATATAAATTTTGTAGGGGTGAAAACATAAAATCAGTGTTACCAAATTAGGGCACACTCATCTGATAGAGAGAAAGAGAGATCGCAGCAGCCGCGACCTCCGTCGACACCGGCGACCTCCCGCAACACGCATCGAACAGCCGCGACCACCCACAACACCACCGAACAGCCGTGACCACCGTCGACACCATCGAACAGCCGCGACCACCCGCGACACCGACGACCACCTGCGACTACCGGTGACTACCCTCGACCACCCGCAACCAGCCGCGACAACCCGCGACCACTCACGACCTCTAGCGACCTCCGGCGACCTCCCGCGACCTCAGGCAACCTCCAGCGATCACCCGAGAAGACTTCTAGTCACCTCCGGCAGCATTTCTCCAAAGATAAGTCTCCTCTTCCTTTCTTCTGTCTTCAAATCTCTCTTTGCTACCTTTTGTGACTTGGATGTGGATTGTGAATTGAAAGTTGGAACCAATTTATACAGTGTTTATTATTTAACATGTGTCAAAGGCTTAAAGCAGCGGTTCAATAGTTAAAAATTGAGGGATGTTGAAACCAATTTTACAAACTTTGATGCTATATTGCCACTTTTGTTATATACATATGATCTATTTGGTGGTGGTTTTTATGTATTTGATGGTATTGTACTTCTGATGAATGGTTGAATTAAATTGCACTCCGTCTTTTTATACACTTTTTAAGATCTAAATTGCTTAGAAATTTAATAATAATTGTACATAATAAAAATATATATATAAAATATTTGCCGTATCCCAGCCGTACCCGTATCTTAAAATTTTCAAAAATGCCGTATCGGCGTATCCGCACCCGTATCGTATCCGCACCCGCACCGGAATCCGTTCTTCTTAGCTGCCAACTGACCTTCAACTGTTATATATATTACTTCTCAATTATGCATCAGATCGTTGTTTTATCTTTTCCTGTACTGCTCCGGACATATTATTTCGGTTAGCACCCAGACGAAAC
This sequence comes from Escallonia herrerae, assembly GCA_033070095.1. Lineage (NCBI taxonomy): Eukaryota > Viridiplantae > Streptophyta > Magnoliopsida > Escalloniales > Escalloniaceae > Escallonia > Escallonia herrerae. The sequence goes on from JAVXUP010000724.1 coordinate 251,008, forward strand.
AATGTTTGAATACTTTTTGACTCCGAGTATAAGGAAGATCCGACGGTTTTTACCAAGAAATCGGATATGTTGTGTACCATTATTCACCACTCTAGAGACGCTTCTCCATGGACAATGGCGTAATTACACAACAGCACGTTCCTCAACTCTTATGCCTGTGAACAAAATATTCAAGAAACGTCAAACATTCTACATTAGCATTCTCCTCATTTCTGCTGCCCGGCAGACAAATGATCAGAAAACAATCACTTCTTTGGTATGTCTTGTGAACAAAAACCTTCATTCCCCGCAATTGTCAAAATGTTCCACAACCTAAAACCTTTATATCTCAAGCCACCTTTGCATAGTCGTGCGTCTCACAATTAGCCTTACCAAAGCAAAGAAGAAAGGGCAACTTCTCCAGAAATAGAGATTAACTAGCCCCCCTCTTTTCGTGATTATACTCCATAAACCATTTCTCGCTACAAATCATAGCTAATTGACAACCATAATGGACCTTAAACTAAACTCCCTACTTTTGCCAATTGTAACTTGTCATTTATGATGTCATCTACCAAAAATAGAGGGACGGAACATGTCGTTACCTGGACGGACTCGGCGTGATCGCCCAAGCTCCGGTACTCCGGGTTGGGCTTGGATCCGCCGGCGTAGCCAGCCGTAGTCCGAACAACCCCGTCCAAGCAGCCAAACACGGCTTCCGACCTCCAAAAGCTCCCCAGAGCGAAAGCCGCCGTTCTAAGCTGCTGGCTGTTGGATATACCCGCGGGTACTTCGGAGATCCGATCCGGGAACCGAATGCCCCCAGCTATATTGGCCGCAGCAAGTGAAATGGTCAAAACCAAAAAGGATGCCATGATGCTATGAGAGGGACTTGCATTTCTCGAGAACAACTTCATTGGCAATTCGCCACCGGGCGGAGAGGAGCCAGAAAAATACCCGGCCGAATCCGGTCAATCTGTGCAAAAATTTATGAGATTTGACGGTGGTGTTACGCCATAACCGTGACAATTCGAATCTAAAAATATATGTTTTCACATCTTTCCACGCGTCAGTTCATACAGTAAAACCTCTGTGTTTGGCGCGCCGGATAAGACCTCCGAATAGGATAAAAATAATCATATCCGGTGTGTGTCGTCGCACTTAAAGGCCGGATAAGTAGTCCTTCGGACTAATTTTATTCCACTGGAGTGAGATAAAATAATGGGCTAATTACACCTATGTCCCTGAGGTTTGGGGGTAATTACACGCGATGACACAAAGTTTCAAAATGTAACACTTATGTCCATTGACAAACGGAATACCAAAATACTTAACGGTTTTGACAAAAAGACCAAGTTGCCCCTAAATAAAAGTTAAAATCCTTATTTGCCCCTGGGACCACATGAAACCCTAATTTTTCATTGTCCCCCCCCCCCCACTGGCCTGTGCCTCCCCCTACCCCTTTCCCTTTCCTTTCCCCGTCGCCCCCACCATACCCCTTCCCCTTCCCCTTCCCCGTCACCCCCACCCTACCCCTTTCCCTTCCCCGTTGCCCCTACCCTTCCCCTTCCCCGTCGCCCCCCACCCTCCCCCTCCCCCTTCCCCTTCCCCGTCGCCGGCGTCTCCTTCACTGGTAGATCGGAAGGAGCGCCGGAGTTGATCGCCCGTTGCAGTGGTGTAGCAGCACGGTGGCTTCGGCAGTTGCAGCGGTGTAGCAGCACGGTGGCTTCGGCGCGATGCTCGCAGAGGCTCGACGAAGCATCTTCCTCCCCCTTCCCCGTCTGCGCTGTAACCCATCTTCCTCCCCCATCCCCAGCGCTGCACCCCGACCTTCCTCCCCCATCCCCGGCGCTGCACCCTGACCTTCGGCGATTGAATTGAATTGAAGATTGAATACCAAAATACAGATTGAGTTGAAGATTGAATTGAATTGCAGATTGAGTTGAAGATTGAATTGAAGCCCTAATTGGTTTTGAAATTTAGGGTTTGTAAATTAGGGTTTTGAAACCCTAATTGGTAGATTGAAACCCTAATTGAGTTGAAGATGAATTGAAGCCCTAATTGGTTTTGAAAATTAGGGTTTGTAAATTAGGGTTTTGAAACCCTAATTGGTAGATTGAAACCCTAATTGAGTTGAAAATTGAATTGAATTACCTTAATCTTTAATTAAGGCTTGATATCTTAATATAAAAAAAATTTAAAAAATATACCAAAATACAGTACAAGGGGTAGCATTGTCATTTTAAAAATACGTATCGATGACATCATAAAAAAAGTACACTTTTTGGACGGAACCCTGACGGATGGACACGGGTGATACATTTGAAACACTTTTGGTCACGGAATGTTACATTTTGAAACTTTGTGTCCTTGACTGTAATTACCCCCTAACCTCAGGGACATAGGTGTAATTAGCCCTAAAATAATACCTAGGAGGGTGGTATAATATTAGTCCGGGTGAGATTGGATTAAAAAAAAAGGGACCCACCCAATTTTTTTCTTTCCCATCACGACAACAGCTGCCGGAGGTCTCTTCACGTTCCTCCCACCACTAGCAACTTCCTCCCCATGCTATGTCACAGCCGTACGTCCACCAGCCTCACAACCTCCGTCCACCGCCGTCTTCACCGCCGATTGCTTCAGATTTTCGTCGTCTTTTCCATGTGTTCCTTCAGATCTCCACCAGTTGTTTCAACTCTCACGGCCTCTCCGTCGTCGCATTCGGCCACCGTCTCATCTTCCCCCTCAACCCATCTCCTCCGTCCACCGCCATCTTCATCGCTGATTGCTTCAGGCCTCTGTCGTCTTTTCCACAAGTTCCTTCAGATCTCCACTGGTAGCTTCAGATCTCACGGCCTCTCCGCCATCTTCTCCATCGCGGTCTCCACCAGTTGCCACAGATCGTCAGATTTGAAGATTTTTATGATATATATATATATATATATAGTTGATCCGTTGAGAGCGCTAGCAAACTGGGTTAAGTTGCTAGCACGATCTATGGATAGTCCAGATCTTTTTTTTTCGTTTTTTTAAGTCCGTCCGCTACATAATGTAGCGGACAATTTTTGGACAAAAATACCCTCCAGCTCCGTCCGCTACATTATGTAGCGGAGGAGTAGGCAGCCACTATTTTTTTTTATGTCCTTTCTCTCATTAAAATTCTGACACGTTTCTCTCTCTCTCATTTCTCTCATCAATTTCTGACACACTCTCTTTCCTCATGCTCTCTCTCTCATCAATTTATGACACTTTCTCTTTCTTTCTCTCTCTTTTCTCTCACCATGATTTCTTTTATGGGTTCTGGATGTAACCAAAATGAAATTCATAGCATGGATCAAATACAAATCGCCATCAATTTTGCACTCAAACCGTCGCCGGCCGACGAGCTCTTCTCTGACAGCACTGAGACTTGTCCAACCCAAGCCTTACCCTCCCATCATCGTTATTACTAGGCAATCGACGCACCACCAGGGCCAATCGGCGCAACCACCAGCGCTCTCAACCCAATTTTACCACAGGCCCAGGCACCACAAAACCACCGCCATCACTGTGAAGCTACTAGAGCAACAATACAAACACAATAACTCAACAAAAAAAGGGGAAAGAGAAGAGAATTAGGCAATGGCGGCATCCTCGTCGCGAGGGCGGAGCTGTACATGAAGCAGGCGCGTGGCGAGGGTGCGTCTTCGTGGGTGTGTTGGTTATAGTGGTCGGAGCTCGGGGAGGAGGCGAACGCCTCTGCTGCGGTGACGCCGGAGTCGAGCTTGGCCATGTTGTGGGCTGTTGTCATTGTTGCAAGGAGGATGGAGAGGAGAGAGAAAGAGAGAGAGAGAGAGAGAGAGAGAGAGAGAGAGAAGAAGAAGAAGAAGAAGAGGAGGGGACATGAGAGGCAAACATGTCAGGAGAGTAAAAGAGTCTGCTTCTGTTCGCTACATAATGTAACAGATAGATTTATTTCAAAAAATTATCCGCTACATAATGTAGTGGACATGAAACATGTCAGAAAATTAATCAGATAAAGGAGAGAGAAAAAAAAAGTACTGCCTCTGTCCGCTACATAATGTAGCGGACGGAGCTGGAGGGTATTTTTGTCCAAAAATTATTCGCTATATAATGTAGCGGACGGACTTAAAAAAAAGCAAAAAAAAAAGATCTGAACCATCCAGAAATCGCGCATGGACGGCCAGATCGCGCTAGCAACTTAACCCAGTTTGTTAGCGCTCTCAACGGATCAGCTCCATATATATATATATATATATATATATATATATATATATATATATATATATATATATATAAATTTTACATTTTGTAAACTGCTTATCCGACTTATAATTCCGACTTATTCCAAACACTAGACAAGATTTGTTGCTTGTCAGGCCTTATCCGAGAGTATAGCTTGTCCAGTCTTATCCGCCCTTATCCTGTCCTATCCCGAGCCCTTATCCGTGTCGCCAAACACAGCCAAAATATATTTTTGGTCGTTAATAAATATTCAGACTTTTAGAACTTTTTGGCCGGTTAAGAGGCTGAAGCTCGAAAAAAAATAAAATAAGATATTATCTATTCCACGTGATGTTGCCAATGTTAAAATTTAACTTGTTAATAAACAGCGTCAATGCCAATAGTGCGTTGGGAACAAAGCACACCAAGTAACTTGACACTATTATGCTCTTTGACTAGGAGCCAGAGCTTTGCTTTCTTCGTTAATGGCTTCGCTTTTCCTTCTTTTCTCTTTTTCTGTTAACGTTAGCCCTACCTTCCTTTTCACCCCACCTCCTCTCTTCCGCTCTCCTTCCCCATTTTTTTACTCGCCTCCCCTCCCTTCTGCTCCCCTCTCATTATGCCAACATGAACCCCAATAACCCTTTTAATCTTTAGGAAAGCGCCTAGGCGCAAGTTACAGGGAACGGGCCTTTCTTAGGGCTAGGCGTGCCTCTTTTGAGGCGTAGGGAGCACGCCTCGCCTAGGGTGAGGCACAACCCCTTCAAAGAAGCCCACACCTTGTGTGCCTAGGCCCTCAGTTGAAAGGCTCTAAGGCGGGGTTAGAGACGCAAATAAAAGTCCAAAAAATCAAGCTTTGGTTTTTGCATTATGGCATCATCTCAACATCATTATCTTTAGTTCTTTGTTTGATCATCAAAACTCAATATAGAAACCAAAAAAGACCTAAAAACCTTGAATCTCTAATCAATTCATTGTCTTGCTACTGTTCATCATACCAATGCACGTCGCAAATTACAAGTGGATCTACTCATTCAGTTCACCTTGTACACGAAGAAGATAAAATTGAGGAAGAATCTCTTCTGGACTTGGAGACCATGATTCCTTTTGAAGAAAGAATCGTTACCTTGGCTCTCATCGATGATGACGATAACGTTGTTATGTTCACTTAGGATTAACTATTTCTCATTGGATTTGATAATTTTTTTACGTGATTTTATTAGTTTAACGTACTATATCTATGTGATATTAACTTTTCCCCCCGTTTTGAAAAGGCTTATTAGTTTAATGTACTATATCTATGTGATATTAACTTTTCCCCTCACTTTGAAAAGGCGTAAGCATGTACTTTGCACCTATGCTCCAGGTACTCTTTATGCCTTAGGTGTGCCTGCGTCTTTAATAACTACCGGTATCAACCCATTACTCAACACTTTCAATCAACCTCCCTTCCCTTCCGGTTTTGTTAAGAGTTCCAGTTCCGATCAGTCAGGACAATCTCTTGGTTGGTCGTTTCATTGACCGTAACCTAGTGAAGCTGATCTTTAACGCTTTGTTAATAATCATTGGTTTTGCAGGGGCAAGGTGGCTTCTCTTTCAACTTCCCACTAGCCATATTGCTCATTCGATCTTCTAAAAAATTGGAATATACGAGCCACAATGCTAGAGCTTCGACCATGGCATGAGGAGATATTCAGTCATGTGATTTTCCTTTATCAGACATTTGGGTCAAGGCAAACCCTGTCCCTAGTGACAGCAAGTCGCACTCTTTTGCGGAGAAACTTGCTCGAGTCATCGGGGAACCATTGTCCATCCCTTGGGTAGAAAAAGGCAAATTTTGAAGTAATACCTTCTGTATGCTTATTCGGTTCCTATCAATTGCCCTCTTATCCTCGGAATCTTCCATCGCTTAAGTTCCAACAGGGTGATATGGTCTGGTTTCCAATGCTAAAAAGTTTTTATGGTTTACTTTTATTGTGGGATTATTGGGCACACATATAATCTACGTAGGGTTGATACCAAAGTAGTTTTTCAATCTCTTACACAGAAGGACTACACTATTCCCAGGTGAAAATTGTACGAGCAGTGGTTTGATGAAGGCATCTTGACGTTTGATGGGGAATTACATGGACTACCCAACAAGGATTATTCTCGACGCCTTAATTTTAAATTGAGAACACACCTCATGGGCCAATGTTTGGACAAGGCAAACCCTAGCAATGATCTCAATCTCATAGCTCCATAAACTCCAGTGGTACAACTCACACAGGGAAGGTTTTAACAGAATATGGTGACTAAAGTCCGTAGTAAAAACCAAAAACCTCATATGTCAAGGAAAGGACCCTTTTTTCGGAATGCCTCTATCGCCGGTGAACTCTGAACCTTCTTCACCAGTATTGGCTCTGGCATGCATGTCAAGTAATGTTCGGCCAAATCTCGTGATGTCAATGACGATGTCAACCCTAAAAGACCTAATTTATATAGGTAGAGACAACATTTATTACCTAGTTAAGCAATTATTTCCCTAGCTTTCAATCTACCACGAAGAATTCTTTTCTACGTGCACTACCTTTGTCACATGTAAAGATTATTGTATCTTCTTCTCAGTCAGATGTCCTTCTAATGGCAAAGAAATTGGCCACATTAAATGCGGGTAACATTGATGCGCCATCTCTTAATGATGATACTACTGCTCCTTATGCCCCACATGTGCCCCATTTGTTCTCCCTTTTATAAAACCTCCATGTCATAGATAGCGCCATGTGGACATCAGACTATTTTTGGGTGGATTCGTGGATCTTACCACTTTGGCAACTGGCCAACCTGAGTCTGTCGGCCAAATCAACCTTGATCACCTCGGCCCACTTAAAGGTCCGGCCTAAAACTTCTCTAAGAAAAATTATGGCCAACCTGCCTCTATGTTTAGCCTAATCACCTCACCTAGGAAGAATATCAGCCGCCGACCACCTTGGTGCCCACTTCTCGCTCGCTGGTAATGAAAATTGAGGGTGAACCCCGGCCCAAGTTGCACCCCTTGGTCTAGTCAACTGCATCTGTCATACGAGACTTATAGACATGCAGTTGACTAGACCAGGGGGTGCAACTTGGGTCGGGCAACCCGTGGACAATCCGTGCCAGCCCGTAAAAATATGGGTATGGACTTACTTTCATCTGTTCAATCAGATTGAATTTTGAGCTCAAAATTCATAACCATGGACAACTCGTGGACAGCCCGCGTCCAGCCCATGTCCACCAAAATTTTGATGGGCTTGGTGTGGACACATATTATTTGGCCCGTAGATGGGTTAGGCTGGACATGGACACGACTTTTAGAAAGTGGGCTGGTCATGGTCTAACCCTTGATCTCGTCTAGCCCGCTCAAGTTGCACCCTAGCTAGACCCACCTTTACTTGGACCAGCGATATACTCGATTGTTGCTTGAACTTTTGAGAAGCATGACAAAGTAATGTTTAACTCTAATTGGCTTAGAATTTTTTTTCCAAGCAAAAACCGCTAATCTAGGCATATAGGTCTCAGACCCTACCCTAATTTGTGTAGAGTGTTGCCCACAATAGACCTTTTCTAATACCTTTACAGATCCCTAAGCTTGTTGTCTTTTATACCCTGAATGCCTCCCCTTATCAGTTTAGTACTGAACTCTTACATCAGTTGCTCCCCTTTTTATAGTGTTCTTCAAAAAGCGAATTCAATGATGCAGTCCCTTGGCAATTGAAAAAAACAAAAACAAAAAAGATCATTAGGTAATATATCAGCTACAACCAAAGACACCTGCCACAAGCTTTTATCGACGTAGTCAGCCCTCCCTAATCCAATTGCCCAAACTTGACATTGTTCATTGACCTTTCACCTAGATTTGCTTCTAGACTGTGAAGAAGGTTTTTTTGGGCACAAAAATGCAATTAAGGTTTGTTAGAGAGATATATAAAAACATAAAACTGTTTTAGACGTCGACTTTCGACAATTTTTTTGATGTTACTTCGAATCAGGTCAATATCGACTTAGTCATTTTGAACACCTTTGTTGATCACTTTGCTGGAGTCTAAAGTGCTTTGTCCTACGCCCCCTGTAGCAATAACAATTCAAATGTCAACCCCATCACTAATAATTATCCCCACAGCGGGACTAGAAATCTTGAATGTGCCATTCCATGGCAAAAATGTTGAAAAAATTGAACGTACCATTCCAGGGCAAAAAATTTTAAAAAGCACTACTTGGACTTGAAACCTTTAAACCGCCCAGGATCAGATGGCATCCATCTTGTTGCGTACCAAAAATGGCTGGTTTTTGTAAAAACTGGCATCACCAAAGCATAGATATACTTCCTCCACTCTGTTTACAGACTATTTAAAGCTAACTTCTCTTATATCACTCTGATCCAAAATTTGCAAATTGTGAACTTCCTTCGGACTTCAGGCTGATAAATTATGTACTATCTATACGATCATTGGCTCAGTCGTATAATGCTCTTCTTGATCTTTCCCTTCCGTAATGCCTTTGTTGAAAGTGATGTTATCTCTGATAACATTCTTATACGTTAAGAACTAACATACATCATTCGTCTGAAAAAAACTGGTAAAACAGTTTTGGCCATAATGAAAATTGATATGAGCAAAGCTTTTGACCGTCTTTGATGGGACTTTATCGAACAGGTTCTGAACATATTTGGCTTCCCTACACATTTGATTATATTGATTATGCACTATTTATCTATTCTTTCATGTTGTATCCTAGTCAATAGATCTCCTTCTCGTTGGATATATCCGACCTGCAGTATCAAACAAGGCTACCTTCTGCCCCTTTTCATGTTTATTCTGTGGTTAGAAGTATTTTACGCTATTCTGCTAAAGGTTGAGCTGCTCAAGGGAGTTTGTTGGGGGGTGAAAACTAGGATTTTTGCCCCACTAATCCACCATCTTATGTTTGCTGATGACACTTCTTATTCTTTCATGTTGAACTCTTGAACTGTAAAACTTTAAAGCTCCTCTTAAACAAAAGCTGCAGTCTTTCAGGGTAGGTCATCACGTTGATAAATAAACACTTGTCTGTAACTCTAACACTAGTATTCAAATGTGGGAACATGCTGCCTCTTGTTTTAGCATCAAGGTATCCACAAGTTTTGGTAAAAAAATGGGCACTTCCCTTGACATTGTTAACCATCGAACTGAATTATTTCAGTCCCTCGTTACCCGGGTAGAGGACTAAACAAAGCTCGTTGCATTCCGTTGGAGAAAATATTTGGTGATTGTCTATAACACCACGTCATCGTCTGAAGTGGTGTTAGACTACCACTTATATCTCGCCGACTAAGCAAGATTGTGAAACATCTATCCATCTGGATATTTACCTTAACCGTGGTTTAAAATTGTTAAACACATATATTTATAAACAAATCATCAAAAGTATAAAACCACATCTTTAAGCCTAATTCTCTTAGCAGCCCATCATTCTCTCCCTCCCGCCTCCCTCTCACATAAGCACAAACAGGAAAGCTTCTGCTTGATGGGGCACATTTACCGGTGGGAGCCGTGATCACCTCTCGACGCAGCCATCATGACTCCGATCCACTGGCTAATCGCGCCAACGAACACTGATTCAAGACATAGGATATGTTTTCATCTAGATTTGTTGTCTTCCATTAGTTTTCACAAAAAAATGAAAAAAACGTGCTCCTAACGAGAGGAATCTGCTGCATTTTCAGATTATTAGATCTGTACAAGATCCTTTTGAATTGTGAATGGAATTTATTTTAGAGGAAACCCCATGGATACTGGATATCCATCCGGTTTGCAAGTTTCAGATTTGAGTTTTTCTTGTAATTTCTATGTACTTTTGCACTAAAATTTTCTTAGTGTTTATGCTAATCTTGTTATGGTAAATTACTTGTTTCTTCTTCTTCTTCTTTATGGGTTGTACAAAGTATATTGACAATTTAAGGTGCACTGGTTGATTCTGGTGAGGGTTCTATGTTTGTTCATGTTGATTATGAAAAACTGACAGAAGCCAAGTTTCACTAAATTAGATTTGCCACATTTTTAGTTTCCAAACCTATGATGAATTTAGGATATGTACCCGGATCTTTACTCTTACTGGATAAGCATCCTATCTAGTATTTATGTCTTGATGTTGACTTTTATGTATAAAAATCCACATCAAGCTTCACATTATGTTTCTGTTCATACAAGAACTAGTAAACCAGTAAATCCTTTTTCAACAGTGAGGTATTCTTAAACCAGACATCGATTCAACAAATGCAAATGGATGTCACAATGCACTCAATATGATGCATTTGATTCAGGTTCTCAGAACAGACATGGGAACAATTCTAGCAAATAGGAGAGTGAAGAACTTCTCCAGAGACCTCCTCCATCTATTTCACCCCATCAATGGGAAACTTCAGCAGGCTCATCTAGTTAACTAAACATTTAGGGAAATATTCAAGTTGTAAATTTTTAAGTAACCTTTCTCCATGGATTATTGCAGGACGCAAACCAATCATCCTTCTAGCCAAGGAAAAATTGATTTTTTAGACATACGTAGCTTGCATGAAGGGCCTTCTGCTGGGCAAATGAAACAGAGAAATATAGCTGCATATCCAAATTCCCAACCTATAATGTTGATTGCCAACAAAAATTAATGAGTAGAGAGGAAGTGAAGTGAGTTTCTTGCAGAATACGTGCGTATGGATTTTGCCGGACATGGTGGTTGCTAGATATAGTGCATGTGCATAGGTCACCTCTGTGATGGTCCGTGAAAATGAAAGAGTAGATAGGGAAGATTATGAGAACAGAGAGAATGAGAATTAGAACAGAGAGAATGAGATTTGTTTATTAATGTTGGTAGAAAATATTAGGCTTTCAGGAAATTATCTTAATATTTGACAATATTACTTAGTTGGCAAAATATAAGTAGTAGTCTAACACCACTTCAGACGATAACGTGATGTTAGATAACCACTGAATATTTTCTCCGATGCATGGCTCTTGTTTTTTCAGTACTTTTTGGTTTGCTTGTTTACCAAATGTAATCTTTCCTATTCCTTGAAAATATATATGACAAACTAAACTTTTTAGTAGATTCCGGTAGTCTTGAGACTTCTCCAAGAAGAGTCACCATCGTATTAATTGGTTATTGATCTGCAGGCCCAAGAAAAAAGGAGGGTTAGGTTGAAGAGAAGTATGACTTTTCAATCTTGCCTTACGAGTAAAGGCAAGCTGGAGAATTACTCAATTTCATAAAATACTCATAGCCAGGGTTTTGAAAGTAAAATACTTCAAGTCTCACCCTTTCCTACAGCCAACCTCAGGCAATAACAACTCACGGGCTTGGAAAGGCATCAAGGGAGGTAATCAACGTCCCTTTCCTACTCAAAGGAGATTTATAGCAAGTCGGAAATTGTTATATCCTGTGTGAAATTTGTATTTTTGAATAAATAAGTTTGTGATCTTTTGTTAAAATTAAGAAAAATAGTTTGGAATTGTTTCTGAAATTTTCGGTTGAATGAAAGTGGTTTCATTCGAATCAAAACTATTTGATGTTAAAAGTTTTGGAGTCTGAAGAATTCGATCGAATGAAAGTGGTTTCATTTGAATCAAAATTATTTGCTATTAAATTTCTGGAGTCTAAAGGATTCTGTCGAATGGAAATAGTTTTGCTTCGAATAAAAATGAGTTTGCTTCAAATGAAAATATTTTGCTTCGAATGAAAAGTATTTAAATCATGTTAAATGAGTTTTTGAAGTTTTCATTCGAATTAAAAGTTTTAATTTGAATGAAAACTCGTTTTCGGTCGAATGCAAAAAAAAAAGTTTTTATTCGAATTAAAAGTTCTAATTCGAATGAAAACTCATCTTCAGCCGAATTGAAATTTTTTTTGTGAATCATTTTCACTTATGTCGGATTCGGTCGAATGAAAGATGTGTTTCGGTCGAATCAAAATTATTTTCGATCGAATTAAACTTGATTTTGTTTCATTTAAATAGTCGAGAGAGAGAGAGAGAGAGAAGGAGGCTTGAAAGGTTCATGATTTTTAAGGTAAAGCTCAAGGATTTGTGTTCTCAAATGTTTGGCTAAGGTAAGGGTTTATGTTCGAAATTCAAATCAGGGATGGACCAATCGCTCATGTAAGTCCTTAGTTTCTTTTTGAAATCCGAACTTCTTCAAATTGAGTTAAGAGATTCTTCTTCTCCTTTTACTTTGAGCTTTGTTATGAATAACTTGTTCTCAATGCTATGACTTGTGAAATTAAATTTCCGTCGAATTTGTTTGACTTTGGAAATTGCCATATTGATATCGTTTGTTTCAAGGATTGTTATTATTTCGTAAACTTCGTATGTTGTTTGACATGTCCGATATTTGATTGTGTGTTAAATTGAAATATTTGTTTTGATAACTCTATGAGTCATGTCACAGTATATGTGACTTATGTCTGACTTACCCACGTGGATTAAAACATGGGCTAGTTAAGGGGAGTTGAGCTAGAGATCGCGATCTTACTTTCTGAACCAGCCTCATATGCTAGTATTGACGTATGTGACCACTTTCTGAATGGCTCTCTAGTGTCTGTCTCTGTACTCAGATATATTTTGACATTCAAAATTTAGTTTGACATCCGTTCTGTTGAGACCTTTTTGTGCTTCTGAAATTTCGTTTCTCAGACATTTTTGCTTCCGTTTGATTGGTCCTTTGAGTGACCTTACTGGGCATTTGGCTCATTCCCTTATTGTTTCTTCTTTTAGGTGATCAGTAGGTGGGACTTTGGGATTGAAGGGCTAGCTGAGTGATCAAGAGTTAACTGTCTTTGTTTCAGAGTTAATACTGATATTTTAAGTGTAATGATTGAGACAGATTGTTATTATTTAGGTTTTATTTTAAGAAACTCCGTGTCAGAGAACTTGAATTGTACAAAGGCTTGGGGCCACTGTGTTAGATATGGATGTATTTTTGGGAATTATTAGTATATGCTATAATTTACCATTTTGGGGTCTTCTGATAATTTTAGAATTTTATCTGATTTCTGTCTATTTGGCATTAACACTCCAAAAATAAATTCGGGACGTTACAGTTGGTATCAGAGCCTAAGTATGAGATTCTGTAGACTCATGCTTAGGATCAGATAAGTTATGAGATGGGTAGGATGGGTAGATTTAAGTGTAATGTCTTAGTCCGCATCTGACCTTAGTTTTCTTTTGTAGCTATGGCAAGCAGTCGTAATACCAGGCGAACCCAAAATCAGAATGTGGAAAATCCCAACGTCACCAAGAACGAGAACGAGAACTCGCCAGATCTTCTGATCCTTCTGGCAGCTCAGCAATGTCAGTTGACTCAGTTACTGGCTAATCAGCAAGCTCAGTTAAATCAGCAGAATCAACCTAACCCACCTCAGAATCTGAATCGCGGACAGAATCAGACCCGTGCTTATTAGAGCAGTTAGATAAGAAAAATGTAGAACCTTTTGGAGGAACCGACGATCCGATTATGGCGGAGAAATAGATTTCTCGACTTGAAAAGGTGTTTAGGCCTATGGGTTGCACCGATGCGAAAAAGATAGAACTCACGGTGTATAAACTAGATGGGGAGGCTGACCACTAGTGGAAGATGATTGAGGATAGTAAGACGGTAGAACAATGTAAGGCAATGACATGGGATCAGTTTAAGGTTTTGTTCTTCGACCACTAATTCCCAAGGAGTGTAAAAGAACATATGTATCGTGATTTTCTTAATCTGAGGCAAGAGGACAACGAGAACGTTGCCGAGTATGAGGTAAAGTTTACGCTACTATCTCGTTATGGTAAACAGATGGTGGCTAATGAGAAGGATAGAGTGTAGATGTTTACTTGGGGTCTTAAGTCTAGCATTAGACAATGCATTATTCCAGTTCCGATAGAGAGCTATGTTCAGTGTGTGGACATTGCGAAGACTATTGAATCTAAAGCAAGGGATTTTAGAGAGAGAAAAGAAGCAAAGGCATGTAAGAGAGATCGCCCAGAACCATCTCAGTCACACGCGGCACAAAGTGATGGGAAGCAAAAACGGGCATCTTCGTCGATTTCTGTTGGTTAGAGGGACCGAGGTCAGAGGCAGGGTCAAGGTCGAGGTAATTTTAGTAGGGGTGTAGGCCAGAACTTTGCTCAGAGACCTACGTCTGTAGGTTCCGATCCTATCTATCAAAGGTGCAATAAGCGACATGGTGGTCAGAGTTGTTATTGGGATACAGGAGCGTGCTTCAGGTATGGCTAATAGGGTCACCTTATCAGAGATTATTCTATTTTAGCATCAGGTCAATATGGCCCACAAGGTTCAATTACGGGGAGTACAGCTTCGGGCACTAGACAGAATACAAATCAGTCATCAGGAGGACAGAAACCTAAGGCTACAGGCAGGGTGTTCAACATGACAGCTAAGGATGCATCAAATTCAAAGGATGTGGTGGCAGGTACGATACATGTTAACTCGATTGATGCGCATGTGTTGTTTGATTTTGGTGCCATGCACTCTTTTGTCTCTCTTTCATTTGCACATCGACTTGGAGTTAAACCCTAGTCTCTTGACTATGAGTTGTCTATCGGTACTCCAGTTGGAGATTTTGTGATCGTTGATTCAGTATTGAGAACTTGTAAGGACCGTATATGTGATAGGGACCTTCCGGGGGACCTAATTCTTTTAGATATCTGTGATTTTGATGTGATTTTGGGTATGGATTGGTTGCATCCCATCATGCCTTAATTGACTGCTTTGTGAAGCGAGTCCATTTTTGTTTATCTGATTTGTCTGAATTTGAGTTTAGGGATTCGAAACCTATTGGGTTGTCGATTATCTTAGCTATTGCGGCTCGCCGCATGCTTCGTAAGGGTCGTAAGGGTTACATTGCACACGTCCGTGATATTAGTCATGAATGTCTTAAGTATCAGAAGTACCAGTAGTCTGTGACTTTTCTGAGGTGTTTCCTGAGGAGTTGCCCAGAAAACCCATCGATCGTGAGATGGAATTCACAATTGATTTAGTGCCTGACACCTATTTCTAAAGCTTCGTACCAAATGACGCCTTCAGAGATGAAGGAGTTAAAGGAACAACTTCAAGAACTACTTGATAAGGGGTTCATTCGCCCTAGTGTGTCACCTTGGGGTGCCCCTGTCTTATTCGTTAAGAAGAAGGATGGTACGTTAATTACCGCGCATAGATGATTTGTTTGATCAACTTCAGGGAGCGAAGTTTTTCTCGAAGATAGATTTGCGTTCTGGATATTATCAGCTAAAATTCAAGGCAGAGGATGTACCAAAGACCGTTTTTAGAACTTGTTATGGTCATTATGAGTTTCTGGTAATGCCGTTTGGGTTGACTAATGCCCCTGCTGCTTTTATGGATTTGATGAACCATGTGTTTAGACAGTATTTGGATCAATTCGTTATTGTTTTTATTGACGATATTTTGATGTACTCTAGGTCGGAAGAAGAGCATCGTGAGCATTTACGAATTATCTTGTAGACTTTGAAAGATAATTAACTGTATGCTAAGTTTTTAAAATGTGAGTTTTGGCTTGAACATATTACATTTCTGAGACATGTGGTGTTTAAGGATGGAATAACCATTGACCTTTCTAAGATTGCTGCAGTAACTGTCTGGTAGAGACCGAGCAGTGTTACCGAAGTGCGAAGCCTTTTGGGATTGGCTGGCTACTATCGTCGATTTGTTGAAGGTTTTTTGAAAATCACTGTGCCTTTAACTCAGTTGACTAAGAAGAAAACTCGGTTTGTTTGGAGCGAGGAGTGTGAAGCTAGCTTCCAAGAATTAAAGGAAAGGTTAGTGTCTGCACCGGTGTTGACTTTACCATCTGGTTCCGGAGGTTTTGTGATTTATAGCGACGCCACAAAGAAAGGCTTAGGTTGTGTTTTAATGCAACATGGTAAGGTGATTGCTTACTCTTCTAGACAGCTTAAACCCTATGAAACCCTATGAATGGAACTATCCCACCAATGATTTTGAGTTAGCGCTGTGATTTTTTCTTTAAAGATATGGAGGCATTACTTGTATGGTAAAACCTGTGAAATATATACCGATCATAAAAGTCTTAAGTATATTTTCACCCAAAGGGAGTTGGACATGAGGCAGAGGCGTTGGTTGGAGCTTTTGAAAGATTATGACTGTTCGATTCATTATCACCCTGGTAAGGTGAATGTTGTGGCCAACGCGCTCAGTAGGAAGAGCACCGGAAACTTAGCATCATTGATTACTTGTCAGCCTCAACTGTTGGAAGATATGATGAATTTAGATCTTGAGATTAGATGGCAAGATGGTGGAGAATACTTGGCAGCAATACAGGTACAACCTACTTTGATCAGTAGGATCAAGGAAGCCCAAGATGGAGATTCAGGTATAGCTCACATCATTGAGAATATTAACGTTGGAAAGCAATCTGAGTTCAAAATTGATGAGCACGGTATGGTTTGGTTCCGTAACAGACTTTGTGTGCTAACTAATTAACTTTGAGGAGGGAGTTACTATCAAAGGCTCATAGTTCTAGTTTCTCTATTCACCCGGGAGGAACAAAAATGTATCATGACCTTAAAGAGCATTTCTGGTGGAGCGGCATGAAGTCGGATATAGCAGAATTTGTATCCCATTGTTTAGTTTGTCAGAAAGTGAAGATGGAGCATCAGAGGCCTTACGGAGTGCTTCAGCCACTTGAGATTCCGCAATGGAAGTGGGAACATGAAACAACCAATTTTGTGGGAGGCTTTCCAAGAACAATCAAGGGTTTTGACACTATTTGGGTTATCGTTGATAGGTTGACTAAGGCTGCGTATTTCCTTTGGATCTGAGCAACAACAACCTTATCTGAGTTAGTTCGATTATATATTGATGAGATTGTGAGGTTGCATGGTGTACCATTATCTATAGTGTCAGACCGAGATCTGTATTTCACTTCAAAATTTTAGAGGAGCTTTCAGAATTCTATGGGCACTGAGCTTCATTTCAGCACAGCTTATCATCTGCAGACAGACAGACAGTCCGAACATACCATTCAGACGCTAGAGGATATGTTGAGAGCTTGTGCGTTAGACCTTGGTGTTCAGATGGCAGTTATCAAGCGAGTATATAATAACAGTTATCAGACGAGTATTCATATGGCACCGTTTAAGGCATTGTACAGATTGAGGTGTCAGACACCGCCATGTTGGGATGAGGTAGGAGAGAGACGGTTGTTGGGACCGGAATTGGTGCAGTTAACTACCCAAAAGGTTGATTTGATTCGAGAACGTCTCAAAGCTGCTCAAGATCAACATCGTAGTTACACTTCTCACCGTCGTCGTGAACTCAAATTTGAAGTGGGTGATCACGTGCTTTTGAAGATTTCACCTTGAAAGGGAGTGATGCATTTCGGTAGAAAGGGTAAGCTTAGCCCTAGATTTGTCGGGCCATTCGAGGTTCTGGAAAGGATCGGTTCGGTGGCTTACAGAGTGGCATTGCCGCTAGAACTTTCGCACGTTCATAACGTTTTTCATGTTTTGATTTTAAGGAAGTATGTCTACGATTCGACGCATATTGTGTCATACGAACCTTTATCAGTTCGGGAGGACCTTTCCTACGAAGAGCAGCCGGTTGAGATTCTTGATCATCATGATTAGGTATTAAGGACGAAAATCATTCCTTTAGTTAAGGTTTTACGTTAGAATCATGAATTAGAGGAAGCCACTTGGGAACTTAAGGAGGCTATGCGTGAAAAGCACCCTCAGCTTTTTGACACTTAAGGTACATTTTAAATTCCGAGGACGAAATTCTTTTAAGAAGGGGAGAACGTTATATCCCGAAAATTTTCTTTTTTTTCCGTGTGAAATTTGTATTTTTGAATAAATAAGTTTGCGGTCTTTTGTTAAAATTAAGAAAAATGGTTTGGGATTGTTTCTAAAATTTTCGGTCGAATGAAAGTGCTTTCATTCGAATCAAAACTATTTGATGTTAAAAGTTTTGGAGTCTGAAGAATTAGGTCGAATGAAAGTGGTTTTATTCGAATCAAAACTATTTGATATTAAATTTTTGGAGTTTGAAGGATTCGGTCGAAGGGAAATGGATTTTCTTTGAATGAAAATAGGTTTGCTTTGAACGAAAAGTATTTTAATCGTGTTGAATGAGTTTATGAAGTTTTCATTCGAATTAAAAGTTTTAATTCGAATGAAAACTCGTTTTCGGTCGAATGCAAAAAAAAATTAATTTGAATTAAAACTTAAAAGTTTTAATTCGAATGAAAACTCATTTTCGGTCGAATTGAAAAAAAATAAAATTGAACCATTTTCACTTCTGTCGGATTCGGTCGAATGAAAGATGTGTTTTGGTCGAATCAAAATTATTTTCGATCGAATTAAAACTTGGTTTTGTTTCATATAAATTGTCTCTTATTTTCCTTTCAATTTTTTTAGTTCTCTGCTTACTTCCCTTTGCAATAGAGAGAGAGAGAGAGAGAGAGCTTGGAAGGTTCGTCATTTCTAAGGTGGAACTCAAGGATTTGTGTTCTCAAAAGTTTGGCTAAGGTAATGGTTTATTTTCAAAATTCAAATCAGCGATGGACCAATCGCTCATGTAAGTCCTTAGTTTCTTTTTGAAATCCGAACTTTTTTGAATTGAGTTAAGAGATTTTTCTTGTCCTTTTGCTTTGAGCTTTGTTATGAATAACTTGTTCTCAATGCTATGACTTGTGAAATTAATTTCCGACGAATTCATTTGACTTTGAAAATTGCCATATTAATATCGTTCGTTTCAAGGATTGTCATTATTTCGTAAACTCTGTATATTGTTTGACATGTTAGATATTTGATTGTGTGTTAAATTGAAATCTTTGTTCTAATAACTCTATGAGCCATGTCACAGTACATATGACTTATGTCTGACTTACCAACGTTGATTGAAATGTGAGCTAGTTCAGGAGAGTTGAGTTAGAGATCACGATCTTACTTTCTGAACCGGCTTCATATGTCAGTATTGACGTGTGTCACCACTTTCTGAATGGCTCTCTAGTATCTATCTATGTACTCAGATATATTTTGACATTCGCAATTTAGTTTGACATCCGTACTGTTGAGACTCTTTTGGCTTCCGAAATTTCGTTTCTCAGACATTTTTGCTTCCGTTTAATTGGTCCTTTGAGCCAACTTACTAGGCATTTGGCTCATTCCCTTATTATTTCTTCTTTCAGGTGATCAGTAGGTGGGACTTTGGGATCGAAGGGCTAGCTAAGTGATCAAGAGTTAGTTGTCTTTGTTTCAGAGTTAGTACTGATATTTTTAGTGTAATGATTGAGACAGATTGTTATTATTTAGGTTTTATTTTGAGAAATTCCGTGTCAGAGAACTTAAATTGTACAAAGGCTTGGGGCTACTGTGTTAGATATGGATGTATTTTTGGGAATTATTAGTGTATTTTTTGATTTACCATTTTCAAGTCTTCTGATAATTATAGGATTTTATCTGATTTTTGTCTATTTGGCATTAACACTCCGGAAATAAATTCGGGGCATTACAAAAATGGTAATCAACATCTGTACGGAGAACTTGATTCCTAACTTACCAAGCTTCATTTTTACTTGCTCAAAATCCAACCTAAAATCCTTGATGTTGAGTTGTAGATTTTATTCAATTTTGGGCTTTGGAATTCAGACCTTTTAGACAATTCATTTCCTCTTATAATTATAGATTCCAGCAAGAGCATCCACATCTCATGGCCTGTTTGAAATCACTTACAGTTTTGATTTTTAGTTTTCAAAAAATAAAAATAAAAATCAGTTTAATTTTTATTTTGATAAAAACAAATGAGTGTTTGATTAGCCAATTTTTATTTTGAGTTTTTTTAACCATTTTTGTCTTAAATTTTTCACTAACTATTTTTCTCCAACAGATTCTTAGAACTCTCTAAAGCACCACCATCGGCGGGTGGCACCACCACCATCCAATTCGCATCACCACCATCATTATCAAATGCGATGGTGGTGGGGTGGTGATGGTAGCGCAAATTGTGGATTGTGCCACAGTGCTGAGGTGGCGGCGTTGCTTGAGGTCTCATTGATTGTCCATGGCAGTAGGGTGGAGATGGTGGGTTGAGTTCTGATTCATTGTCGAAGGCATGGGTTGGCGACAGGGGGCCAAATCCTTAGGGGGCGATGACGGTAGGGTGGCGGTGCTAGTGGCGATGGTTTGGTAGATCCGTGGTTGTCGACGGTGATGGGGTGACAAATACTATAGGGGCAGATTCATGGGTCATGATGACGATAGGGTGACGATGGGCAGATTTCACCGATTGAAGGAAGTGTCTTCTGGTGGTGGTAGTGGTGCTGGAGCTCTCTGTGTGAGGGGGTTTTCTTAAAATGATACTCATTTTTTTGCTTCTAATAAAGTTTGAAGGTTGGATCTCAAAACAAAAACCAAAACTGGAAACCCAAAACTCCAAAATAAAGTTTTAAAAAACAGTCATGTTTTAAAAACTAGTTCTCAAAACTGAAGGGGTTAATTACAAAACTGTCCCTTGTGGTTTACACGTTTTTGCACTTTACCCCTCGTGTTTACAACTTTTGCAATAATGTCCCTTGAGGTTGACAAAACCATTGCAAATAGCTCTAAAACCGAATGGCCCTTCAAATTCAGCCGTTAACAGCCCACGTGCACAACACACTCGATTTTTGCATGGGTAGATCGGTCATTTCCGATCCCCATGTTCCCTCAGTTATGACAAAATCAAAAAACCCAACCTTTGCACGATTAAGGAGAGAGAAACAAAGAAAAGCTAGAAAACAGAGAACGGTCATGCGATCACTACCTACAAATCAAAATTTTGGGATGAAGAAGATCGCTTGTGGAAGATTTATGAGCGAAAATGGATTGGAAACCCCGAGAAAGCGACGTCGCACAGCCCATTTACGGTCAGTTCAAGAAACGTCTATTTTGTCCCCATTTGATTACACAAGGGTTTTGAGTTTTAAGTATATAATTAACTAATGTCTCTCACATCATTATAATTATTTTATAATCACAATTCTAATTAAATAATTTTGTTTGTTAAAGTTTTGTTGTTTGTTTATGCGTGTAGTTTATTCATAGAATAATATTTTTGAAATTTGAAATTTTATTAGTTTATGTTTTTGCAGTAGTTAAGTTGGGATTGTGCATGTTTGGTTTGTTTGTGTTTTTTCATATCCTTGTTCTTCTCTGCTAACCATAAAACTGCACTACGTGGGTCAATTTAAGAACATGCCACACAAAGTTTATACCCTTTGCAAAATAGATTACTTTGATTACTGTGACCTTGACATGTTAAGTTTGATTGAGATTGATAACATGGTAGAGAGTGTAAGAGCTATAGGATTTATGAACTATTACTATAAAAAGCCTGGATTAAGCCTTGTGAATGGACTAGTGCAGATAATTGTAGACTCAGACATTTTGGCGTTGAAAGACTACATAAATTCACAGGGCCAAGTAGAAAGATATTTGGGAAGTTTTCAATGGATGAGATGATGGAATATATTGAGACTCAGTTAGGGCTTAAAGAGACTGTGGGGTCTAGTGTGGTTATTGAAGAACTTGATGATGTAGGCAATGTAGGAGGAAATGTGGCTACAGGGACTACTATGCCTGTTTGGAGCTTAGGAAAATAGGGGCCAGCAAGTACATGGGGGGAGAGAGGTGGTTCTATATTTAGGCTAAGTCTAGAAGGTCCAAACAATGCTGGTAATGATGGGGCTGGTACACAAGCCTCAGTAGATGTGGGCACTGAGGGGGAGGGAAACAAAAACCAGAGCAATAGGGTAACAATAGGCACTCAGGGGGAGGGAAACATAAACCAGAGCAGTAGGACAAGAATGGGCACTGAGGGGAGGAGAAACATACACCAAAGGACTAAGGCAGCAAGGGGCAGTGCTAATGAGGGGCCAAGGGGCAGTGCTAATTAGGCGCCAAGGGGTAGTGCTACTGGGGCTAATGAGGGGCCAAGTGGTGGTGGTATTGAGGGACAAAGGGGAAGTGATTCTGACACTGATTTCGATGATGAATCATATTGCTCAGCTTTGTCTGATAGTGACTATGATGCCAATGAGGATGATAGATTGTTTGAGAAGAATGTTGACATGAATGTAGTAGAACAGGGAGTGGGTAATAGGGCAAGGGTAAGAAACAAATAGTGGCAAATTTTGAAGAGAAAGAGTATGACTCTGATGAGTGGCAAGAACATCCACCATCAGATTCTGAGGGAGAAATTGATAATGCAAGAAACAAGAAACTAATTGGGGAATTTAACCCTAAATCAGACATGAGAAAGCCTGAGTTTAGGGTTGGTATGGTGTTTAAAGACAACAAAGTTTTCAAGGAAGCTGGTGCAACATTCTATTTTGGAAAGAAAACCTCTAGTATTCCCCAAGAATGAATCAGGGAGGGTTGGGGCTAGGTGTTCTTCAGAAGGATGTCAATGACAGGTGTATGTATCTAGGATACAAGGAGACAATGAGGTTGATTTGGTTGTGAAGACTGCTGTAACCCAGCACACATGAACCAGGGTTCATAAGAATAAACATATGACCAGTACTTGGCTAGCTGCTAGATACAGTAGAGATTTTAGATTAAATCCTCAACTGAAGGTTGGTACTTTGAGAAATACATTGTTGAGTGATCACCAACTAGATGTGCCACTTTGAACAGTTTATAGAAGCAAAAGGAAGGCAGTAATGATGGTTGAGGGTAATATAATAACAATTTGGGCAGTTGAACTCTTACATTGATGAACTTAGGAGAAATAATCCTAGCACCACTGTGGATTTACAATACGAATGAGGAGGCCTAGGATAGGGTGAGTACAGGTTTCAAAGGATTTATATATGCCTTGGTACATTGAAGGAAGGGTTCAAAGCTGGGTGTAGGAGATTGATAGGACTAGATGGGTGCTTTTTGAAAGATCCCGCTGGTAGTCAGCTATTGACTGCAGTTGGCATTGATCCCAACAACCAAATGTACCCAGTGGCATATGCTATTGTGGAGGCTGAAAATAGAGACTCTTGGGATTGGTTTGTACAGTTTTTGGGTGATGACTTAGAGATAGAAGACAGTTTGAGTTATACATTTTTGTCTGACAAGCAAAAAGGTTTGGTTGGGAGCATAGAGTCATTGTATCCTCATACTGAGCACAGGTTTTGTGTCATGCACTTACATGCAAACATCAAGGCAGCAGGGTTTATTGGGATTGCTTTGAAAGATGCTTTGTTTGCTGCAGCCAAGGCAACCAATGTGGTGAGATAGGAACATAGAATGCAAGATATGGCTGACATAGATAAGGAGGCAGTGGCTTGGCTTGATGATAAGCCACCTACAGAATGGTCTAGGTCACATTCTAGTATAAATGTTAAATGTGATGTTCTTTTGAATAATTTTTCCTGGAGGTTCAATGCAATGATAAAGGAAGAAAGGAAAAATTGATCATTACTTGTCTTGAAACAATAAGAAAAATCTTGATGGCATGGATGAGGTTTTTTAGGGAACAAGCTGAGGAATGGAATAGTGAGATTTATCCTGCAATATAGAGGATAATTGAAAGATTGAAGGTGTATGCTGGGGAAGGAATACCATCACATTCAGGGGAGTTGAAGTTTTAGGTAGCATGTCCGTGGGGGGAGCAGTTCACTATGGATCTCTAGCAATACACCTGTTCCTGTAGGAGGTGGGACTTGAATGGGATTCCCTGTAACGCCCCCAGAAATCCGGAGCTCCACCGCCCCGAACTCCCGGGTTGTTAACCTACCGGATCACATCACACCTGTCAGACCTGTTCACTAACACATATTTCAAATCATCTAATTCAACATCAACTCAGATTTCTCAAAAATACCAAATCACCAACTATTTAGCTTACATTATTACAGCTTAGGTTCTTCACAATTCAAACTCTTCAGAACAAATTAACAGTACCGACCCGCTGAGGGGTCTTACTATACAGTGGTGATGGGCTCATCGGAATCTCACACAGACTCTAACCCATCCCCGAACATGCTACATTTGATCTTTATCTGCAGAAGGGAGCCAAACGAAAGGTGAGCTTTTGAGAGCCCAGTAAGGTCGTACAAGGACTACAAAAGAGATTATAACACGACTCCAAAAAATCCAACCGACGATGATTTTCAAAACACTTCGGACGATCAAAACTCAATGATTACCCAAAATGATCAAAGTTCATCAGAAATAGATGCCAAAATAAATATTAACAATCAGAACAAAACCCAAAACGATCAATAAAAGATTCTTTTCAAGTCATCATTTTCCAAAATACAATGAAGATTTTTCAAAGGATTTCAACAGAAGCACAAATCATTTCAGATAATACTTTTCAGACATTTCCGTAACAGTCACGGTAGTATACAGAGCAGATAAAAATAAAAAATCAACGTTGATCCTGGGCGGTCGTGATACCATTCCGGCAAAGCACAGAAGTGTACACATGCATGATGTACTAAAATACTAGTCCACTTTGGTACTGGCCTGCTTTTTCCTGTAGGAATCAGACCAACCTTATTACGCCCTCCCACATAACAGAAACCCAGGTCAACACAGAAAAATCAACAATATCGGTGGGCTTTAACATAAGCTCAATCACCGAAATCAATTCGGATTCCAATAGCAATAATCATACGGACATAAGTCAGCATTCAGAATTTTCAGAAGAAAATCACAGATAAACAACAAAAACGATTGCGAGTAATTATCAAATTTTAAGTGCAACAATTCAGAAGAACGGATACAAACAATTATCAAATTTACTCAACCCACAGTACAGGCGGGCATCACAAGATTTCCAACTAATCGATTCAGGTTCAACATTAGGGTTTTCTGGGCAAGAACATGATGATATCAATACATAACTCAAGTTCGGCATTAGCCATAAATATATCAAAGGAATACTTACGAGTACAAGCAATCAAATAAGGGTTCGGACAAAAGTCCTTACCCAAGGTTCAGATAGAATCCCTTACCTGGATTCGCAGCTAAATTATCCTAACCGGAAGTCTTTAGCTTTAACCTAAACGAAATAATCGAACCATTAGAATACAGCCTATAGAACAAAAGTATAACTTAATACGAACTCACACATACTCCCAAAATGAACCCCTCGCACCGCGTATGTAAAATTACCAAAACGCCCCTGAGGTGTAAAATTACCAGAATGCCCCTCTAGGACTTAAATCACCCAAACGGTCTACCCGTAAGTAGAATCACTCAAATAATCTTATTGTATGTCAATTTACACAAAAATACCTTTTGCTTGTAAAATTACCAAAATACGCCCTCAGGGTGACAAATTACCAAAATACGTCTCGTTATATTTTAATCATCAAAATGACTTTTCCATAAGTAAAGTCACTAAAATAATCTTACTGTATGTAAATTTACTTCAAAATACCTCTTATCAATAAAATTACCAAAATACCACTTCGGGGTGGTAAATTACCAAAACACCCTTGGGGGTTTCCGACACCGAAAAAATCTCAAAAAATATCTTAAATTGCTATTTTAAGCATCCCGATATCATTTCTATACTAAAAAGTCTTTTAAAAAAATTTTGTCAGAAAATCCCGAACCAGTGTCTAGACCGAGCGCTAAAAAGCCAGTTTCGCCAAAAATGCCTATCGGCCTCAGAATGGCACAAAATTTTATAATATGAAACATATCAGTAAAATAAGATATGCATAAAATTTTTAGATAAAAATATCTTGGTTTGATATGCTAAATAATTCGATAAAGTTCTTTAATCGGTACTCCAATTTAGCGCTCTTTATGGACTCCGAAAATTCTAAAACAATTCCAGAGCGTAGGTCTCGTAAAAAATTTTGGAGTTACAGTTTTGGACTTCATCTCATTTTGAACCTAACTATTTATGAAAATTTGTAGAAAAACTGCCCAAATAATTTTCCTCTTTAGTGACGATTACAATCACTATTCAAATCATCCCACACACCCACACACCTTTCCACGCACACACTCATCTTCTCCACGCAGCTGCCATGACCCATTCTACACACCCAATTCACGCATCCACACACTGCCACCCATAACCATTCCTTAAAACATCCCCCCGTTATTCATACCCGAAAATCAGCCCCTCTTGCTCACAAAATACACACTTACACACTGCAGATCCACCCACGGCAGCCATAAACATAACCCAGCAACATTCATATCGCACCCACGGCTTCTAATGGCTGCTGGGAGAAATCTTGAGTTCCTTCCACATTTACAAACTCACAATCACACTCCCACAGATTCAATAACACCCCTACACAGTTCATACACCATGAACACACATACACACTGAAAAATCAGCGAAACACACACCCAATTACGGAATTCTTCAGCTGAATTGAAGACAAGAATTACACTAAAAAAAATGAGGCATTTAACCTTGAGAATCCTTCCCAATTTCTCCATTTTCTCTGATTTCTAAGCTCGAATTCCTCTTCTCTTTCCCCGAAGTTCTTTTCTCCTGTTTTCCTTTCTTCGTGGTTCTTGTTGCTTCCCTCTATTTTGCTACCTTCTTCTCTGTTTCTGGGTTCCTGTTTCTTTCCCGAAAGGGAAAGGTTTCCCTTTTTGTATTTGTTTGTTGTTTTTTTCTTTAGACTTATCCTTCCTTTTTAAATTATTTTTTTCTTTTTCCTAGCTTAGTCATTAAGCTAGTAGGAGGTGGCCAGCTCAAAAAAATGGTTTCTAATATACTTTTATAAAATTGCAGAATTACCTCCAAAGTTTTTCCAAAATTACGAAAATGCCCCCAAATTTTCAAAAATTATATTTTTGCCCCAAAATATTTTTAAGCTCCTACACGCTACTAATACCTGAACATTACATAAATTTATCGCCCGTTTATTTTTCAGAGCCCAGATGATTATTTAATCGATTCTCAAAATTCGGGGTATTACATTCCCTGTCCCTATGCCATTGCATGCATCTGGCGCAAAAACCTAGAAATGGAGAATTTCATCCATGAGTGCTACAGTATTGAAACATACAAGAAGGCCTATGCACAAATCATTAACCCAATGAATGGTCCAAGTATGTGGCCTAAAAGTAATTTACCCTTCATTCTACCCCTACTTATTGAAGGTCAAGTGGCAGACCTAAAAAACTGAGGAGAAGAGGCAAATATGAAGCTGAGGATAACACAGGCACCGACAAGATGTCAAGGAAAGGAACAATAACGAGATGCAGCATATGCCATCAGCTTGGGCACAATATGAGGAAATGTCAGAGCAGCAGACAGAATACTTCCTCAGTAAGCAATTATTGATTTTATTTAGTAGGCCTAATTGTTGTTTATGATTGAGATTAATGTATTGTAACCTCTTTAACAAGGAGACATGCCAACTGAGCAAGGCAGAACCCCACAATAGGGAAATATGGCAACTGAGCAAGGTAGAGCCCCACAACAGGGAGATATGGCAACAAGGGGGCACAGAGACCCAAGAATGCAAAAGTTACCAGTATGTAAACTTAAAAAACCTAATTTTAATTGTATTTATAAATATGTGTATTTACTGAAAGTGTCTTTGTGCAGCCTAGAAGGCAACAAACTGCATCCCAACCAAGCCAAGGTGCTCCACAAAGCTCAGCTGTTACAGAGCAGATACCAACAGGGCTTATGCCAACTCCACAGTTAACAACCCAAAGACCATCATGGCCTATACCAAGCATGGTAGAGCCACCACCAACATCAGGCCAAGACACTCCATTCATAATGAAAAGGGGTAAGAGATATATGAGTTTGTCAAATTTGAAAGATGCAGCTATTGGAGGTGGCCAAAGCCAAGGTGGCTAGAGCAGAGGGAAAGAGAAGACAGCTAAGGGAGGTCCAAGCCAAAGGAAGGAGAAGTCAAAAGACAAGAGAGGCCCAAATCCAACTGGAGGACAAATAAGCACAAGATCAAGAGCAACTGCAATGAGTCAAAGTGAAGGACAAGCAAAGGCTGGTGCAAAGGGCAAGGGAAAGCAAAAGTGTTAGAATGTCAGTGTAGCCTAGTTTTGTGAATGTAGGGAACTCGCTGTTAGTTTTTGTTCAAAGTATAGATAGGTTGGATGGCTTTTGGAAGGTAGTAGATAACTTGGTAGGTGGCTGATTTTTGGAAGCCTAATATATACACTAGAAGATAGTGCCAAAGTATATGTTTTTAGACGTAGGATGTAATTGGAATTGAAAAGGATGATAATGTTTTTACGTTGGATGTAATTTAATTGGAAGATTGATGACAAAACCATTAGTTGTGAATATGTATATTGCATGAAAGAGATATTTTAGCACTTGTGAAGATGCAAATATGATGATATTTTTGCACTTGTGATGAATCTGCCATTGAGATGATGCAATTGCATTGTGCTTTATTGCAATTGGAATACAACACAATGCAGTGTTTAAGGATAGGTCCATTTCAGTATTTAGGTACATGTTTGTCAACATGTAACAAGGTATAGGGGACACATTTGTCCTAAAAATGTAAACCTCAATGGACACTTTTGTCAATTACTTTAAAGGGTAGGGAACAGAATTGCAAAATACATGGGACACTTTTGCTCGGTATGTGAAAAGTATGGGGGACACTTTTGCCACTAACATTAAAAGTACAGGGAACAGAGATGCAAAAACATTGAAATTGAAATTAGCTTCATTACATTGCTCCAATACACAGTTTGGAAATAGGGGATGTTGATTCTTTTAGTACAATCCCTCATGCCATAGCTCAAACATTACAAAAATCCCTAATTCAGTACATTCCTAGCAATTTCTACAAGTTGTTGCCCACATCTTCGCCTATAATGTTGCTCACGGCCTCTGTCTCATCGCCAAAATTAGACGATAATGCAAGCACAATCAATAGAAGCAACACCCAACTACTAATTGCTACAATCTTCAAAAATCTCTTATTTGACCTGTTAATCGCAATTGGAGGGTCATGCCAAGCAAAAAACCCACACCTAGCAACCTGTGAGAACAAGGATATTGTTCATTCAGCTTACGAAATTGAAGAAAAAAAGGGTTAAACACAAATCCCACCTGGTAACTGCAAGTCTAAAATCTTCAGCCCGGATTTAGATATGTCCACAAAGTCTTTGTCACGGCTCTCTGACCACACTGGTAGTATACATGAGCCATGAGATGGGTGTCTTCGAAATCTCTATCTCTCTCCTCCCCTGAAGTCTCTCTTTCTCTCCCCTCTTGAAACCCCTGGAGAAATACTAGAGCTAAAGTGATTTTGGAGGGAAATAAGAGTGAGTGACAGTTTTGGAGGGAACATGGGAATCGAAAATGACGGATCTACCCATGCGAAATTGGGTGTGCTATGCACGTGGGCTGTTAACTGCTGAATTTGAACGGTCGTTCGGTTTTGGAGCTATTTGTAATGGTTTTGTCAACCTCAAAGGACATTATTGCAAAAGTTGTAAACATGAGAGACAAAGTGCAAAAACGTGTAAATCATAAGGGACAGTTTTGTAATTAACCCAAATGGAAGAAAAAAAAATGAAAATTGTTTGTCAACGATTTTTTCCCAGTTTACAAAACTGAAAAGAAAAACTTGTTGTCTAACGCTACCTTAGTCTTTGAAATACTAAGGACTTATAGGACCTATGCTCCAAATGACAACGGCATTTCTCTATATCTTCTGCTTATAACTTAGATTCTGAAAAAGTTCTTCTTTTACGTACGTCCAATAACTTAAGCTCTGTTTGAAAACGTTTTCGTTTTCGATTTTTTCTTCAGTTTTGTAAACTGAAAAAAAATAACGTGTTTGACACATAAAATTTGTTTTTTTTCTTCAGTTTTAAAAATAGGGCTATTTTTTAAAACTTTAATTTAGGAGTTTTGGATTTTCAGTTTTGATTTTTATTTTGAAACCACGACCACCCTCCCACCGCCACCGCCGGTGACCGCCGCCGGCCACTACGGCCTGCCGGCCACTGCCGGTGACCACTGTAGGCCACCGCCACGCCCCAACACCTCCACCACAAACTACCACTTAAGAAAAAACTCAAAATAAAATTAGGTAATTAAACACCTATTTATTTTTGTAAAAAATAAAAATAATTTTTATTTTTATTTTTATTTTTTTTAAAATAAAAAATTAAAATCGAAAGTGATTTCAAAGGGTACCTTAAGATCTAGCGTCATAGATAAAGACCGGAAGTTTCTTGGGCCTCCTCTCCCTTTCAGAGTTCTTATCTTTCTTTGGCAATTACTACCAGGTCGTAGCTCCCTTGAAAATTATCTACATGAGCTTGGACTTCGTTGCCCTCTTACTTGTTCCACTTGTAATCTTGCAATTGAGAGTCCCTCACACCTTTTTCTTTTCATTCCTTGATTGATTGACAGCTCCCACCTGAGCCTCACTTAACCTCTTTATTCCGCTTATTATAGATAATAGCTGAAGTGGCTTCTACGAGGTGGTTGATTGCTTGAATAGTGAAAATGCGGATCCCCAACACCTAGGGGCGTATGTTTACAGAACTTGTTTTCACGTTTTTGAATTATATTTTTGTATCCCATAATTTCGAATTCAGTTCTGAAATTTGATTGTGTATTTTTATCGTTTTCTTCAATTTTTCGTATCTACTTTTTTCAGCTATACTTGTACGTTTACCATTTTTATTTTCATTTTTATCAATTTTTTGGATCTTTTTTGTATGTTTAGTATTTTCTACACTGTTTGTGCCCATATTTTTCCATTTTAACCCTACATCTAATAGGCTTAGTGCAAAAAATGGTAAACAAGGAACTCAAGCATCAGATTCTGTTAAGGAAGAATACATTCATATTATAGCACGAAGAGGGCAGGCACCAAGAACAACAGATTCCCACAAAACATGTTGACTTCACAACAATCAAAAGCAAGAAACCCACAATTGCAAGACACTTTGCCGACCTTGGACAGAAATAGAGAGTAGAGTAGCAGATGGATTGACTGAAGAAAGAGAGAAATTGTGCCGGCATTGAACAGCCGTGCAGGCGACGGGACTTCATTCTCTCCGGTGACGGATCTTTGGGTGCTTGTTTGGGACACGCCAGGTACCGGCGGCGTCACCGTCTTCTGAGTCTTCGGCAACTAATGGGAACAGAGCTTGCAGCTTCTCTTCTACTTTCGACAGAGTAAGAAATGGGGTAAGATGTAGATGTAGTTGGGATTTTTTTCATTGAAAATGAAGAGACAAGAGAATGAACTACGGACAGAGAGGGAGAAGGAGGAAGAGAGAGAGGGGGAGAGGGAGAAGAGGGCTATGATGTGACTACGCAGAGAGGCTGTAAGGAAAATGAGTGAACAGTGAAAATTCTCCCATTATTTTTTGACTTCTCTCTGACATAGATAATGGAGCTTTGAAAAAAGGTGAAAACAACTGTGACCTATTTTCACCTTTTTTAACAACGAATTTTTTATCCGATACAAATACAAAAAATGATAAAAGTATAAAAAAAAAATATCTTTTTTATAATCATTACAAAAACAGAAAATAAATTTTGTAAGCGTAACTTCCTTGTAACATAATTCGTACTTTCTTTATGGCTTATTTGGAAAAAAAGGGAATCAAAGTCATCTTCAATAACTCCTCTTGGAATCCGCTTAGCATACTTTCACAAAGAGACCTTCTTTATCCTTTATACCGTTAATCTCTCAATCGTACCTCATAAATTGCTATGCACATTGTATGAAAACATTCACTAAAGAATAAATATTTTTTTTAAAAAAACCCTTAGCTTTCCAGAAACCATATATCTTGCAACCGCTTGAGCATGGCTCCAGGCTCCTTATCTCAGGGATGTGCCTACAATAAAGAAAGGAAGTTATTTGGACTTCATATCGTGCTTGTATTCTAATAACTCTCCGTTGGTGACTAAATTCGAGAACTGTTTCGCAATGTACTCCCAATCTTTATTTCTCAGCTGCCTTGGATGAGCCTCGT
The DNA here is from genome assembly GCA_033070095.1 of Escallonia herrerae. Classification (NCBI taxonomy): domain Eukaryota; kingdom Viridiplantae; phylum Streptophyta; class Magnoliopsida; order Escalloniales; family Escalloniaceae; genus Escallonia; species Escallonia herrerae. The sequence continues at coordinate 283,184 of JAVXUP010000724.1, forward strand.
GACTTAAGGAACGCTGAAATTCTTATGATATTCAGGACGGATGAAGAGGGCACAAGAACGAGCAAGGGCACGCATCACCTCGTTCCCTATCGTGACGCTGGTACCGTTTGGTTCAAGTATCACCAAGAGAAGCAGGATTCCTTCTTTTGTTTGTTACCAAATTGTATATATTGCATACCTTATGGCTCTTCAGTACTTACGTTAGACTTTCTAATTATTGTCTAACCTTTCGATATGGCTATAAATATGTCCAAACTCCCTTTGGCTTGCTTGGATAGTAACCTACTACTCTCGTAATTGAGTAAGCGTCCTATGTTATGAAATTCTCTTTTGTACAAAAAAAAAGTACTAGTTTAAGTTCTTATGAATAAATCTATGAAATTTTGCCACCTTAAAATTTTAAAAGGTTTCATTGAAACCGAAGTCTGCCTGCCTTAACCAAGAATTCTAGCCTCATCACGGCCTGATCGAGTTGTCAATGAGTTTCAGATTAGTATATGGGTCGTCACTATATGTAGTTAGTTGCAGAAATCAAATAATGATACTAAAAAACTGCCCATAAGGTTTGTCAATAAGTAAATCCCTAAAAGTATCGCTTACTATGTTTGGCGACAATAATTTCACACTAAATGGGAGTTACAGCCTTTAGTCAGAATTATGATTGCCGAAAAGATCTTTTAGCTTTCAAATGGTAAACAATGTCAATTTCCTCCGGAGAGACATATGGGAAAATATTCTACACTTTTGCAAACTCAATTGTCTTCATCTTGCAAAGTTGGTTCCTTTTATGATGATAACACTCCTGATTTGAACTGGCCATTAAATTTTTTTTCTTTTTTTCGTCTGCAATTACCACCATTTGATGACAAAGTTAAGCAAACTAGTTCAAAAAAAAGCATTGAGCTTAATGATTTCCTTTTACATTTGCACAAGTTTTGGTACTTAAAAGAACAAAGTGAACATACCATTTGAAAATTGAAATGCTCCGGTACGTGCAACAAATAAGTTTTAATCAATCCACTTCCTGCTTGACAGCAGACCTGCCTGTCTGATGCCTGCCTTCACCCGAAAGCCGTGGAAAGAGAAAAAAACAAAGCCATGTATACCTATACGAGAAGCCATTGTTGCTAAGTGACAGTTTGGAGGCATGTTTCATACATTTTATCCATTTCCTTTGTCAAAAGATATTAAGTTGGGTTGTTCGGAATTGCGTGGTGTTTAATATCTGTTGTAGATGCGAACTTTGTGTCCATTGTTCATTATTAGAAATTACTGTACACAATTCGACTTATCAGTTTAGATGAAAGGGCTACACCGCCTTATAGTTTTGTTAGGAAATAAATGATAAAATTTTCTGATTCAATTTTCAGATGGGTCTCGGTCCAAGGGCTGAAATAGTTGGATCACAATGAAATGTTGTATTATTGATTAGTACACACTTTTTGCTGTCTACAAACGTATAGCTAAGACAAAGAAAGAGAGAAATGTTGGACATGAAAGATAGAGCTTCCTCATCAATGTGAACCCAACATAGCTTCCCCACAACTTATTGGCCAAACCAAGCCACCTCCCAACACTAGTGATTCTTCCCATCCTTGCAACCAAAATATTGTCTTAGAGACATAACAATTATGATAAAGACAGATAGTTACTATTCGCATATGAAATCACAAAATGTGGAAAGGAGCAAAGTAGAAGTAAATAGGAAAAAGAGGCACAATGATGAAGTTCTTAGATAAATTGTAGATTGGATCATATTTCCTTGTACAGATTTTAGAGATGGGCGGGTCTTGAATCGCAGTGATGCTATGTGTTTAACTCGAAGAACCCAGGGGAGCCCGCCCTTCGGGTCTCTTTTGAGTGCTCAGTTATTCTATTCTGAAGTGTTGTTAAATTAAGTGCCCCTGTCCCTAGCGGAGGTGAACCATTGTCGATCGCTACTTGGACGACCTTTTTTTTATTCCTCACATTCTAAAAAGAATAATTCCGATCTAAGTTGGAAGACATTAAGTAATGAAGTTTGTTATAAACGTTTGAATTTATTTATTATATAAATGGTAGGTGGCAGTTCAATGCCTTTCACTTGTACATTTATAGCCTGTTTGCGAGTTTTGAGACGAACGAAAAGAAAAGAAGAAGGGAAAAGAAGAGAAAGGAAGACAATTATCCTTCCCCTTGTTTGTGAGTTTAAGAGAGAAAAGAAAGTATCATTATTTTATCTTGTTTGTGAGTTTAGCATAAAAGAAAAGAAAAGATACATGATTACGTATATACCCTTATAATAAATTGTGATAATTCTAACAAAGATTATGAATGTATGATCCTAAAAAAAACATGATTTTGTTGGTAAAATAATTTAGTTATCGATAAATCATACAAAATACATATCATACTAATGTCATAAGCATTACACAGTTGATTAATTTCATCATGTAAAAAACAAAAATAGCCATGGGTTCACGACAAGCATCCCAACATCTAAATCTAATTAAGTCACACCAAAAGCAAAATAATCAGTTATGAGTCAACTCTAATATCTAAAACAATCACTTAATTGTAAATAAAGTGATAAGCTTCCATAAGAAACTTTAAAACCTAGAAGTCATTCAAAATTTAGTCTTCGTTGTCTCAAGGGTAATATGAGCATTATTAAAATGTTACTTATGAGAGTTTCCTTTCTCTCCGTTTCTTCTTAATTTTGGGAGGAAAGATTTAGAGACAAAATAAGCCCAAACTTTCCTCCAATTTCTTTTCTTTTCTCTCCTTTAAAAAACTTACAAACTAAAGAAAAGGAAAAAAAGTAGTCACTTTCCTTTCTCTCCTAAAAAAAACTCACAAACAAGTTAGGGTAGGTTTGACACTCTTTTTTTGCCTCTTTTTTTTTCAGTTTTAAAAATTGAAAAAAAAGGGAGCGTTTGGTAACCATTTTTTTTTCAATTTAAAAAACCAGTTTATAAACTGAAGAGTAAAAAAAAAACTCCAAAAACTGGTTTTTTTTTTTCACTTTTGGTTTTTTTTTTAGACCACCACCCTCCCACCACCGGCAGCCACCTCAGGCGACCACCGCCGGAGACTGTCGGCAGCCACCTCCGGCCGCCGGCGACCACCGCCGGAGACTGCCGGCAGCCACCACCGGCCGCCGGCGACCACCGCCGGAGACTCCTGGCAACCACCTCCGGCAGCCGGCGACCACCAGCAGCCACCTCCGGCCGCCGGCAGCCACCGCCGGAGACTGCCGGCAGCCACCTCCGGCCGCCGGCGACCACCGCCAGAGACTGCCAGCAGCAACCTCCGGCTGCCGGCGACCACCGCCAGAGACTGCCGGCAGCCACCTCCGGCAGCCACCTTCGGCCGTCGGCTACCACCACCACCGTCGACCACCGCTACGCCCCACCACCGCCACCGCAAACCACAAAAAAAAAAGTCAAAATAAAAAGGGTTACCAAACACAAAAAAAAAAAGGGTTATCAAACACCCACTTGTTTTATAAATAAAAAAAATTAAGCTGCTCTTTAAAAACTGAAAACCAAAAAAAAAAAATTGTCAAACGAACCCTAGAGTATGATGGTATTACTTCTCTAAACTTATCAAAGTGAAAGACAATATATGGATATAAGTCATATATTGTCTCTTTCTCATTTATAGAGGGGGTGAAGGGAAGGGAGGGGGGGGGGGGGTTGTCAGGAGAGAGATAAAATGAGTTGGTGAATAGCTAAATGTATAGATACAAAGAGAATAAAAAGTGTAAAAAGTATAAACATCGAAAAACACATAAAAAATCTTCCATAATTTAAAAAGTTAATTTTTTTTGGAACAGCTCAAAAAGAAAAACTGATCAAATAAAATGAAAGTGAGAGACGGAGTACTATGTAACAATAGTGTTGACATGTGGGCTTTGTCTGCCATATATTCAATCAAAGGCTACTTATATATTTTTCCGCATACAGAAGAAGATGGAGCAAATTTCATGTGAGAGTTTAATTAAAGACCTATGGGGATTTCTCTCAAAGGGCCCTCCTAAGTGTTCGGTTAAGTAACCAACTGCATGTGCACCAAATGAACTTGCATGGGAGGTGAGCCACAATGTATGTCCAACATGGGACCCGTGACCATCAACTAACCAATACATTGGATTACAACAACAACCAAACCCCCCAAAAAAATCTAACTAAAGGTTTACTGGATAGTGAATACATAGTTGCTCTGTTCTTAAGCCGGGAGCAAACTCTTTGCAAAGGAATATACTAGATTTCGCACCAAGTAATAAAGAAGAGAATCGAAAACAATAACAAAAAATAGAGACACAAGATTTACGTGGTTCGGCGAAAGTCTACTCCACGGTGGTAGCAGCGATTTCACTATGTTTTTTACTGAAGAATACAAACCTTTATCTTTCAACAAACTCTCTCAAAGAATGACTCCTTTTTTTCAGGAAAGACTTTTCCTACTCAAAGAAAGATATTCTCTCTTGTCTCTTCAAAGAGAAGGATTCTTCTCTCTTTTCTCTTGTGTCTTAAATCACAATACAAGACAGCATATATATACGTAGAAATAAGTGGTGACTTTCTCTAAATAAGAAATGTGAGACAAGACTTATATACTTAAGTTCAAGTCCCAATCTTCTTTGAATAACCGATGTGGGACACCCACACATTCTGGGTTTTTATCTAAGACACATTATCACACTCTTTCGGTACATTAATGGTAGAGATCAATTTTAGTTGATAATCAAGGTGGCAACCAAATATTTAGTGACGAACGCCGCATTTCGCGACACCCGAGCAACTTCAAAGGGTTCGCACCCTGCACCAAATTGTCATACTGTCTAGATTGATGGTTTTCGAGAGATTGCGGGTTATGAAGTCATAATACTTCGAGCTGACGATGGTTACCCGTTTTGGTTAGATAACAAACGGGTCATATTTTGTTCAGCAAAATCATATGCATTGCATGTAATTCAAACTACGTTATTTTGAAGTCACGTCAAGAAAGGAAAAAAAAAATTCTATTGCGTAACAACAATAAATGATTCTCTCTTTTCGGTACTGATCGGCTCAATGTCCGTTTCGATGATTGCATAGCCTATTAGAATTCTAAACAAAGAATCATAACCCTTTCCTATCAACGCTCTCTTTAATTGTCTCCATTTCCATTTTCCCGCCCCGCCATGTAATAGATACATATTGATTCTATGCTCATATTTGGCTCTTAGGCCTCAGGACGAGTTTTTGTTTGGTACATGAATGAAGCAAGTCAGAACCATCCAGTACCAATTCAAAAATCAGGAATTGGCTCTTGCACAAGAATGCCCACGTAGAACCATGCAAGCTTAGAATCTTGACAACGTATACTCACCATTAGCACTACATGTAAAGGAGTCGTTTTTGAGTCTTAAAGTAAGGTAGTTGACTTATAAAGAAGGCTCAATTAGAAGTCAGAAAAGCTTGAAACGAAAGTTGGGGTGTTGTGTGTGTGGGGTTGGTTGGGGTGGGGGGGGGGGGGGGCGGGGGTGGGGGGGTTTGAGAATGAGGAGACACAGAGAGACAGATTGAAGTATGAACACAAGAAAGCTCTGGTAAATTTCTTTTCATTAATATTAAGTTTTCAGAGGGCGCAAGCCACACCACTTGATGAAAATAATCCAAACCTCACAATATACAAATCTAACCCAGAAAGTATCAATGGGTTTTTCGTCAGAATTAGCAAATCATCTGCGTACGATACCGTAGTGCTTAATGATCCTTCATCTGATAATAGACATAACAGAGAGAAAATCTGCTTCTTCACAAGGAATAGTAAGACCCATGTCGTTGTTAAACCCAAACTCCTCTTCAGCCCTTTGAAGTAAACTTTGAAACTCCGGGTTTCCCAACCACGATATCGGAACGACGTATCTGCTTCTATTTTCTCCAACGTACACAACAAAATGGCCTTTCGGTACGTCGTGCGGAAGGCCATTATCGCCATCATAACCGTGTTTCTTCCCGAAGCTCGAGCATCTTTTGATGATTTGTTTGATTGCTGCTGCCTGAGTACTGTGTTTACTTGGTTTTTTCAAAGCCATTTTAGCAACTCTATTTCAGAGAAGTGATGGTCGTAGTGAGAAGGGCAAAGAGACAAGGTGATGAAGAAAGTTTGAAAAAGAGGAGAGGTATATATATGTGGGGGGTGGGGGGGAGAAGAAAGAGCTCGAGAAAACAAAGTCATGTGGGGTGTAGGGAATGTGAGTTGGCATTGAGGGAGTAGGAGTTCCTTCGTACGGGTTCATGCCCCATTGGGCATGTACCCTACCTTGTTACTTGTCCTAAAGACACGATGGACCACAAACCCCAAACTCTTCTATTTGCACATATAAGGGTACGTAAGGTTGTAAGGTTTCTAAGGTCCCTGATCAGTAATGATCATGAGTTTGGATATTTATGCTTGTAATTAGCTGGGAAATGTTTGTCAAAAGCCGAAAGTCTAAACATTATTTGTGCATACAGTAACACCTTCACTTTGCAGAGAAGTTAGGACCAGTTCAAAGTTTGACACTAAAAAACTAAAGTGAGGGGGGATTTGGGGGGTGCAGAGAAGGTAATGCTTGGCCTAATTTTATTTAGGGTTAGTGATAAAATTGTCCCCTGAGGTTTACAAGTATTTACACTCCGCTCCTCGTGTTTACAACTTTGGCAATAGTGTTCCTTGAGATTGACAAAATCATCACAAACAGCTCTAAAATTGGATGTCCATTCAATTTTGGATATTAAGTCCGCATACGCAATGCACATCCATTTTGGCATGGACAAATTTGTCATTTTCCCTACCCGGCCCCATCTTCCATTTCTCACTCTATTCATCTTAAGTCACGACACCGTCATCTAGTGGTTCTGCCAACGCCGCCATAAGACAAACAGACATCAATCCAAAGCGCAGCCACCATGGGGCTGTGGTGACCACAACAACAACCAAAATAAAAAAAAAGGAAAAAGAAAATGAGAAGACACTACAAGAAAAACAGCTTTTTTCGACGGACTTTTAGCGACAGATTCGAATCCGTCGCTAAAAGTCACTTTTACCGACGAATTTTCAGTCAGTAAAGGTCCGTTGTTAAAAAAACTTTTTCGAGGGATTTTTCGTCGGTAAAGATCTTTAGCGACGGATCTTTACTGACAGACTTTTACCGACGGAATATTCCGTCACTAATTTTTATTTTTGATTTTCTCCCTTTTTTTCTTTTGCCAAAAAATTTAAAAATGACTTTTACCGACGGACTTTTGCCAACGGAATAAATCTGTCGATAAAAGTCAAAATTTTTGAAAATTTTTTATGATCTTTAGGGACGGATTTTTGGAGACGGCCAAAATTCGTCGCTAAAAGTCCTTAAAATTTAAAAACCCTACCCCTTCGTTCTTTACTCCCCACCGCTCACACCATTCCCTTCTTCTCTCTCTCAGTCTCTCTCTCTAACCCTAAATCGTAACCACGCACATCCTAAACACCCACCCCGCTGCCGCACCCCCACCCCACCACCTTTACCGCTCGCCAACATACAGGGGCGGAGCTACGTATGAACGAGGGGGGGCTAATGTACCCCTTCAACTTCCCAAAAAGAAGTTCAGTCTGCGACTCTTTCTCTACGCCAAGTCTCTCACCCACTCCCCAGACCCAGACGACACACACCCACTCGGCCACTCACCTGCGACGGTCGATAGCGACACGCGAACACGGCAAGGGCTCCTGCCTCCTTGAGTCGACTCTCTCTATTGAGCTCGGCTCAGAACTGGAACGAGTGGCCATGGAGCCGTGGACGTGCCGATCTGGAAGTATAAGTGATCGGTGAATAGCGACGGCGAGGCGAGGACTCCACCGGCCAAGAACCCACTGTTAGTGACGACGTGTCGACGACCGGCGACCCTTGCGGTCAATTAGTCAATTGCCTAAATATTTTTTAAAACTTTTTCTTTAGAAATTCAGATTTTTTTTAAAAATATATATAGATAATACTTTTAGCGACGGAATTTTCCGTCGCTAAAAGTAAATAATTCCGTCGATAAAAGTAATTTTTTCTGATGGAAGACATAATTCCGTCGCTAATTTAGTAACGGGGTTATAGGCAACGGACTTTTAGCGACAGGGTGTCCGTCGCTAAAAGTCTTTGGCGACGGATTTAGGATTTTAGTGACGGAAATATCCGTCGCTAAGAGTCATTTTTCTTGTAGTGAGAGGCCACACGACAGTGTCGTCGTCTCGACCCCATCTTTAGATCTACTCCACCACAACCAACGGCGATGGCGCCACCTCGCGGTCAAGCTCCCCGACCTTTTCAAGAGTCATGGTCGGCCACAGACCACCTACGTACAGTCGCCATAGCCACCAAGTAGAGGTGTCAATGGGGTGGGGAACCAGGCCGAGCCGGGCTAAAGAAAAGGATATTTAGGCCCTGACCCTAGGCTCAATATTTAGGGCCGAGCTTGGGCCGTGCCCGTGCCCAACAAATTTTTTTTCCAAAAATTCTTGTTATTCATTTTTGAAATCCTGAGGTTATTCTTCAAAACCCTTTGACACTTCACCCACTTCATGGAATTAAATTTAGAATTCAATTCATCTTTTTTGTTTTAAAAAAAATAAATTTAAATTACATTGTTTTTATTTATGTTCAGAACACATCTAAAATGAAAATGTGATAAAAAAAATTTTATAATCATTCTCTTGGCTTGTGATGCAGAACACAAAGCAAATTTTGTAACAGAAATATTAAATGAAAGCCCACTCAGAAATTATCAAAAACATGTCACTATCACCACACACCCACACTTCACTGCGTGTATTAAAGAAAATAATGATCAGATGAATTCAATATCACCTCCAAAACTATTAATTTAATTAAAAATATTCAAAATGTCTTATGCCAAGGAAAATGGGTTCGCAGTAGACGTGGAGGTGCCACAAGGTATGCAGTCCAAGTCATATGCCAAGTGTGCTGATGTGGGACACAGCAAGGGTGGAACAAAGGCAGAGACCAAGAGCTTCCCAGATAGAGCCTGAGGGTGGCAGTGTGCGACGGCAACGGTGCGCGGTGAATATAAGACGACAGTCATAGTCCGATGCCTAGTTCTAGAGTCAGGGTCCAGCGTCATGGTCCAATGTCAGGGTCTGACTATGTTTCTCTCTAGAATTCCAGAGGATTTGGATTCTAGAGTGAGAAAATAAAATTGCCAAAATTAGGAAATTCTGTCTAAATGAATTCTCGAGACCCCTATTTATGGAGGTTGAGATGATGATGTCATCAACCAACAAGTGGCGCTCCTCGGGAGTGACACGTCACCGAGGGGTCCATAATTGTCGGTGCCCTATGGACTGTCGAATCACATATTCATCTGGCCTACTCTGCGCAGCATCGCTCTATCTGTCCAGAAAGACTGGCTCCCACAGCGCCAGTGTGCCAGAGAACCCCCTTGATTTAGCCACCAATCCAAGCCCTTGTAGAGTCTTACAGGCCTGGCAGCAATGGGGAAGACCTGACGCTCAACTATCAGGCGAACTAGGCGTGATACCCTCCGAAGACCTGCTCCCTTCTCGGAGTGACCCGGGGGTCATAGTCCCTAGGGGTGCCGACGCAAGCCCCAAATGCCAGAGCACGTAGGCTAGTCACAAAGACACCCCAGCAGAGATCATGTCCCGGAGGAGTCGCCTATCTTGTGGGTGAGTCCTTATGCTGGAGCACTCGGAGCACGTCAAGGTAGCATCCCGAAAGAGCCGTCTACCTGACGGGTCGAGATAGCATCCCGGAAGAGCTGTCTACCTAGCGGAAGGGGAGTTGAAAAGCTCCCTGGCGGAGATAGTGTCTTAGAGAGCGAGCCTATCCCATGGGTAAGTCCTTATGCCGTAGCACTCGGAGCGCGTCGAGGTAGCATTCTGGAGGAGCCGTCTACCTGACGGGCCAAGGTAGCATCCCGAAGGAGCCGTCTACCTGGTAGAAGGAGAGTTGAAAAGCTCCCTGGCAGAGATAGTGTCCCGAATGAGTTGTTTATCCCCGCGGGTGAGTCCTTGTGTCGGAGCACTCGAAGTGTGTCAAGGTAGCATCCTGAAAGAGCCATCTACCTGACGGGCCGTGGTAGCATCTCAGAAGAGCCGTCTACCAGGCAGAAGGGGAGGTAAAAAGCTCCCAGGCGGAGATAGTGTCTTGAAAGAGTTGCCTATCCCCACGAGATGCTGCACACTCCGAAGAGTGGGTCAAAGCATGTTCCACGACCAAATAAATGTGCACATGGTGTGGTGAAATGATGGACCAATACAAGGAGCATGGTAGTGGGATAAAGAGCCAATGGGCACAACTGTATCAGTGGCGCAGCGCATGGGCATGGCAGAGTGAGTGAGGTGCCGGGGGCACGACAGTGTGACAGAAAGCCAGGAGGGATGGCTATATCAGCAGCACGGCACATGGGCGCGATGGAATGAGTGAGGTAACGGAGCGCCTGCCCCGTAGAGTCGGCACGCGGGTGTTGCGGAGATGGGGTGCGACCTCAGGTAATGAGTGCCGGGAAGTCGGCGTGCAGAGGACAGCGGGCATCGAGGTGACGGCTCGCGACCACTGGCAATGGGCGCCCAAAGCCGGCACGTGGTGACGGCGGGATAACATGAGCAACCATGGGCAAACACGGCGTGTGGAGACGGTGTGTGGCCGTAGGCTACTAGCACCAAGAAGTAGGTGCACAACCACGGGTGACTAGTGCTGCGGAGTTGGCGCATGAGCTACGGTCATCGCAAAGCCAGCACCCAGTCACGAGCAGCTGTCGTCACGGTGACGGCGTGCTACAGCAAGCGACGGTCATCATGGTGACGGTGCTTGGCCACAACGACAGGTAACGAGCATCGCGAAGCCGACGCGTGGGTGACGACGAGCATTGCAAAGATGGAATGGACCTCCTGCAACAGTCATCGCGGCAACGGTGCGTGAGACGACTGTTGCGCTGCCGTAAGAGACAGTCATCAAGGTAGGTGGCCGACCCCCCTAGTCAAGGTAGGTGGCCGACCCCTTGAGGGGAAAGTGGTGGTCGGCGCTCCAAGGTTGTTTCACGAGCAATTCATGTGACTTGAGTACATGTCGCTTTGACCAGCTTGTGAGCGTTGAAAAATTGACCGTTGAATATGTGACATGTCGCTCAAAACGGGACCCCTAATGGACCCTTAGGTGCGACCACAGTAAGCTGGGAACAACGTCAAAAAGATAAAAATGTAAAAAAAAGGACTTCAAAAAAATTATAAGGGGAGAAGGGGCCAACGGGCCAGGGCCCGTTTCCCAAATATTTTAGCCTGGCCCTTGGCCCTATGGACCAGGGGCGCACTATTCACTCTTTAGGACCGGGGGTGGCCTGGCCTTTTTGACACCTCTACCACCAAGGGGTCATCCATAATCCTACACAACTGCAAAAACCAAACCCAAAGTCTGCGCCACGACAATGGCTGCATATCTTTCTCCACCGTCGGCAATGGCTAACGATGATGAGAAGGCGATATCCACTGCCTAAGCGTCATCTAGCTCCTGATCTGTGCCACCACGCCCATGAGGAGAACACCGACATCTTCTATCACAATCAATTGCCACCATGCATATCTGAATCCACCAACTGCCATAAGCCTTGGCAGCGCGTCATCACCACGATTAATGGGTTTAATCGGTGCCCCACGGCAGTCGGTGTCACCGTCGCCTCACGGTTATGGCCTTACAGCTACGCCTCTACGCACCGTCTACAAGGACCAGCACCGCCGTCCAGATTTGTGCCACTAATGGTCGTCACCCGTATTCTTGATCTGCACCATCACAACCACAAAAAAGGACCGTGATGAGATTTCCTTCAGATCGACTCCCATTTTTTTCTTTTCCAAGGAACTGCTTGTTGGGGTTTGACACTTTTATTTCCATTTTGTGTGTGTGTGTGTGTGTGGTGGGCACACGAGGGTTCCATATTCGTGGTGGAGGTGGTGACAAACAAAGGTGGGCGGTGGTGGTGATGATGGCAGGACCGTGCAAACTAAGGGGGGCTAAATTAGGAAAGAAGCTAGTGGTTGTGGGTTTTCGGTTGATCGGAGGACATGCTGACAGCTTGTGATGGTGGGGAGAATGCATAAGAGAGAGTGAGAGAGAGAGAGATGAACAGAGTAAAAAAGGGAAGATGGGGTAGGGAAAATGACAAATTTGCCCATGCCAAAATGGCATGTGTACCTCATAAGTGGACTTAACGTCCAAAATTAAACGGGCATCCAATTTTGGAACTGTTTGCAATGATTTTGTCAACCTTAAGAAACACTATTGCCAAAGTTGTAAGCACGGGGAGTGAAGTACAAATACGTGTAAACCTCAGGGGACAGTTTTGTCATTAACCCTTTTACCTATGAACCATGAAAGGTTAGGGTTTTTGTGTCCACTTCAATCCAAAGTTTTAACTTATAACTAGGTAAAGTTTTGTGGAATGTCCGACGAATAAAAAAAAACTCATTGCCAATTACATGAATTTCCTTCTAAGTGAAAAGTTTCTAGGGTTCTCTGTCATACTTAGGGTTTGAATTATGGGAAGCCTATAGCATTGTCGTGGCTACAATTTATTTCGAGCCCCAAATAAAAATTTTCTCGACCGGGTTACTAGTTATACCCAGAACTTCATTTATGTAAGCCTAGCACTGCTACTAGGAGGATCAATGGACTTGTATCTTCTGTGCATGTGTAGGACATGAAGCTGAAAAGAAAAAGTAATTTTTTCATCATTTGCAACTCCACATATATGTAACAAAAAGCTTTCCCTACTATAATTGTATTGAATGAAACTACATAGTGATAACATGCAAGTGCTATCACCCTTAGAACGTACATTGTTATCACCATTAGAGCATATATTCTATGCAACTAATAAGGCACACCTACCATCTCTCACCCTTTAATTTTTCTTTTGAGAGCGAAAGGGTGGATGAGATGGTGGAGAGGGAGAGAGGTAGCTCAACATGGGTTCGTAGTTTCAGAACCTGTGGGAACTGATTCACAGTTTATTGGTTCAACCAATATTGTTAATAACTTAGTAACGAAATACTTTTCAGAAGGTTAAATAGCATATATGTATATGATGCTGTATTTGAGTTGTGTGCCCGGGTTTGGCTTCGAATCCTTGCAAGTTCATACCCTTAACAAAGGGACATGTAACGATCTGGTTCACGACCCCATCACAGAACATTGTCTCCCTTAAAAGTTCTAGTAAGGAGATACTTCTAAGATCATAGGCAAACTATTATAAGACAATCTCATATTATCTCACAATCCATATGGATATCACAGGTCAGATGCAACTTCTATTCAATAATAGAGTCAAATCATAATAATAGACGGTTTATGGTCGAACCTGGATCAACCGGTTAGTCTACTCTATGAGTGTGTTTGGATGTGGGATTTTGAGTATTTCTAAATCCCTTCATTTCAAAATCCCCTGATTTACAAATCCAATCATTTTTAAATATCATGTTTGGACATTTTCTACTACTCCGTGAATTCTAAGTGAGTATTTACAAATTTTTTGTTTGGATGATACAAATGGATTCAAGACTTCCCTGAATTTACGTATATGAACTAACTAATTCCATGTATCCGAAACTACACAAACCAATAGTTAGATAATCTAAACTTTTATTATGAATCAAGAACATAAATCATAACAAAAGTCAGGGTACGCTAAGAAGGAAATAAATTGTTATAATCCAAATCAAAATAAAGACAAACAAATGAAGTTTTTGCATCTAACTAAAATTATACACCGGTGGAATAAACATGAGCACCCAATTCTTTTTCTTTTCAATAGATAGTGTCTTCAACACGCGAAACTGCTTTTCATTCTCCATAAACCAGGCAATAGCTTTAAATTGTTGGTTTTGCTCAAGATCTGGTATTGCCTTCACCTCCTCACAAACCTCACTAGCTTCCAATTTTTGCGTCGTTGCACCCATGAAATCGTCAAGAGATGACGCCATTTTAGCAACAGAAGAAGTAACAACATCCTTACTCCCTGCTTTTCTTTTGGGAGGCACGTTGGTTGGCGTTGAGGAGGCTACTTTTCTCTTTTGATTTTCTTTTGTAGCTGGAAGAGGATTGTTAAGTACTGGAGTAAAATCATCTAAGCCTTCAGTTCCAGAATACCAATCAGTATCATAAAGGTCTGCAATAGGACTCATCAGCTCATCTGCATCTACAACAGTTTCAGCACCTTCTCCAGTTGCATTATCTTTCCCAGATAATTCTACCAAGTCATCCCAGTTCGGTATCACCTTATACCTGTATGGTCTTGCTTCGTCATGTGACTGTGAAATACAAACACAGACAGAGCATGGATGTCAAGGACAACCCACTGCCATGTCTCACCCTAATGCATATAACAACATACACTGCTGATTAGAAAGAAAAAACAAAATAGCATATGCGTTTGTGGTAATTGGTCTAGGTGTATTAACTGGTAATGTGAATTTCAGGTTGATGTCCCACCTCTCACTTCCTAAAACACTATCCAAAGCAAGCACCTCACAATCACAGGAGCCCTATTCTCTCTCTCTTTCTCAGTAATGGCACCAGACCAGTCACCTCACCCTCCTCATCTCCTTTTCCCTGCTCACCTCCTCCGTCTCTCCACCCACCCACAACAACACCACCTGCACCGCCATCTCCCCCGTCTCTCCCTTGATCGCAACCCTCCCTCCGAAACGCCACCACCTGCGACTCTTCCTCCCCGTTTCGCCACCTCCTCTCCCTCTACCTCTCCAACTGCTCCGACAACTTCCCCTCTTCACCACCACCATCAAGGCCATTCTCATTCGTGAACTCCCTGCACAAGCTCACCGGTGTCTTCCTCAGCCACCTCGTCAACCTCACCGACCTCACTCTGCGGCACCGCCTTTAACTCCAGCAGCCCCTCTATCCACCGGCCGTCGAACAGCCTAATCACGATAAAAACAAAAACAAAAAGCCATAGGAACAGCCTCTCACAACCCCAAATCCACCATCGTCAACCAAAACCCTTCACTATTTTCAATTACCCAACAACACCCATTAAAAACCCAATTTGCCGATTGTGCAGAAATCCACCAATTTGCATAGCCACCACTAATCACGATTAAAAAATTTTGCAGACTAAATTAAATCAATAGAAGAAACGAGATTGAGTACCTGTGTTTGCTGATTGCAGATACCTCTGACGAAGGGAGAGAAGCTGGAGAGAATAAAGAAAGGAAGCAAAAGTTTGTTAAAAAAAGGTGGGAGGCAGGATTCCCAAAAAATAGGGATGAAGTATCGTGGATTTATGAATTACAGATGAGAATGGATTTGACAAATAACTAGTTTAGACTAGTGGTTTGTTCTGTGGATTTGGAGATCCCAAATCCACAGTTCAAATCTTTCGAAAATTTTAAAAATTCCCTTTTGAACTGTCCAAACAAGATATTTTATCCAAGTGATTTACAAATATCTTACCAAAGTCAAATTCTCAGTTCAAATCTTATATCCAAACACACTCTAGGTGTGTGGACTATGCCAACAAGAATGAGAGCCTCAAAGGGTCACATATTGGCAGGGAAAGGATGTCGCGGTGAGGGACTGGTTCATAGTTTAACGGTGAGGGATTGGTTCACAGTTTATTGGTTCAACCGTTCTTATTATCGAAGTAGTAGCCTAATATTCTTTTGTGAGTTAAAACAATATTCATGGTATGTTGTACGTTTAAAAACTACGAGCATAGTTCGCAGCCAAATCTAGCTCCAATCTAACCATGAAACAAAATCGTCGTAATAGAAGCTTCATGGTCAAACCGGATAGTCCGGTCCAGTTCATTCTGTTGCTATGCCAACGATAAAGGGAGGCAGAAGGGTCACGATGACCGGGAATGAATGGAGGGAATGATGAGAGGGAGGGGAAGGGGGGAACATGGGAAACAAATTTTCTTTTGTAACCCACGATGAGACAAAATGATGAAGGTAACTCTTTTCCAAAAAGAGGGGGGTTTTAGGCTTCGTTTGACAAATTTTTTTTTTTGGTTTTCAGTTTTTAAAGAGCAGCTTAAATTTATTTTTTTATAAAAACAAGTGGGTGTTTGATAACCCCTTTTTTTTTTAGGTTTTTTTTTTTGGTGTTTGGTAACCCTTTTTATTTTGACTTTTTTTTTTTGGTGGTTTGCGGTGGCGGTGGTGGGGCGTAGCGGTGGTCGACGGTGGTGGTGGTGGTGGCCGACGGCCGGAGGTGGCTGCCGGCAGTCACCGGCGGTGGTGGCCGGCGGCCGGAGGTAGCTGCCGGCAGTCTCCGGCGGTGGTCGCCGGCGGCCGGAGGTGGCTGCCGGCAGTCACCGGCGGTGGTGGCCGGCGGCCGGAGGTAGCTGCCGGTCGTCTCCGGCGGTGGTCGCCGGCGGCCGGAGGTGGCTGCCGGCAGTCTCCGGCGGTGGTCGCCGGCGGCCGGAGATGGCTGCCGACAGTCTCCGGCGGTGGCTGCCGGCGGCCGGAGGTGGCTGCCGGTGGTCGCCGGCGGCCGGAGGTGGTTGTCGGTAGTCTCCGGCGGTGGTCGCCGACGGCCGGAGGTGGCTGCCGGCGGCCGGCAGTCTCCGGCGGTGGTCGCCTGAGGTGGCTGCCGGCGGTGGGAGGGTGGTGGTGGTGGTCGAAAAAAAAAAACAAAAGTGAAAAAAAAAACCAGTTTTTGGAGTTTTTTTTTTACTCTGCAGTTTAAAAACTGGTTTTTTAAATTGAAAAAAAAATGGTTACTAAACGCTCTTTTTTTTCAGTTTTTAAAACTGAAAAAAAAAAGAGGGAAAAAAATTTTGTCAAACGGGGCCTTAGTGTTAAACACTTGGCCCGGAAAAGTTAACCAGAGCCTATACATGGAAGCCGGCCAATAGCCCTCCTATTCTCTATTTGTTTTGGTACATCCATAACAATACACTAGATTGCTCTTGTTAGGAGTTGAAAATATCCGTGTTAGGGAGCCATTGATTCTGACCATCCTGGACAATTAGGTATAATAAAATTTTATTCTTTTATTTTTCTTTTATCACATCAGTCCCTTAATCTAACTATTTTAAATGATCAGGACCAATGATTTAATTGTTAAGAGGGAGAGTCGACATACATACCATCCAATTATTAGCCAAGTGCCTCACCCGCCTTATAGATTAGCTTCATAAATGTAGGTGATCCCTACACACACACACGCCATTATGGTTACCAAGCCCAAGTGGGATATTGTTCTTCTTGTTATATGGCACTATAATTGCTTTGGTTGGAAGGAGGAGGGCTTCCGCATAAGGTTTGGGAAACACAACCCTCAACCACGTGTGGTGTCCCAATTACAACCACCGAACCGGGTGTCGCATTGTTTAGGAGTTTTACGCGTGCCTATCTCAGACTTCGTTGCTTGCACCCATGCCTTGGAACAATTGACCTGAAAGTGAGAGTTCTGTCTTCTGATGGAGTTGCTTAACGAGCAAAGTACAATTATATTATGAGAAGACTCGCGTATCAGTTTCTCATAATTGAGGGAAATAGGTGCCACAGTTTTCACCACTGGTTATGCATTACATGGAAGAACTAATATCGTATACGCCGGAGAAAATTAACTAAAAGGGAGATAGTAACATCTCTTTCATTTTTGCTTAACGTGTTTGCCCCTCTAGAAGCTTGTTCAAGTTCAACAGATAAACGAGCCAAGCTAAGCTCTTCAAGTTCTTGATCTTGACTTGATGAACAAACAACAACTACATAAAGCTACGGTCGACTCAAGAAATGAACGAGCAACTCTTATCTTATTACCTTGACCACTGACAGCAGTGCGAGCCCAAGAACCCTACCAGAAAGTAGATATCAATAGTCGAACACGATAAAATTAGGCCAAAATTAATAGGCGATGAATCTGTAATCCGACAAATATGGTAGAGAGACTTCTTTTGAGTTCACCATAAGTTCCATATGCTGCTACTCAGAAAAATGTGTATGAATCATTAATGGCACAAGATAGAGTTGACCCATCAATGCTAAATCTAGCTGGTTCTGGTATACATGGCTGGGCCACCGAGCAAGTCCAAGCTCTCTTAAGCAAAGAGACATTATCCCACTAGACTAGACAAAAAGTATCAAATTGAAGGGGAGTGCAAAAGAACAAATAGGGGCAAGGCAAAAACCCTGATACGGGGTACCACTGGAATCCAACTGGTTGATGGTCCCAACGCTAATGTTAGATATGTAAGCTACAGAATCTCTTAGGTTCTGCTATTTGTGCTCCGACATCAAAAGGACAAAACAAATTGAAAAAAGAAAGGAAGATTAGTTTTTGGAACATAAAAAGGACTTCCCATCTGACCCTGATACAACACTGGCTGGAACACCAAATACGCAAATTCCTGCTAAAAATAGGCTGCAACACTAGCGTAGCCACACATGTTTCTGAACTACCGAATTACCCCATGTCCTAAGGCCTCAAAGCTTCCCTCAGAATCTACTCATTTGTTCATTCTGTTGTCTCCTCGATCCACAAAACATACCAAGACAAATCGGTAAGGATCAGCTTCAAGAGAGGTATACAAAGTCCTAAATTGAAACTCCAGTTGAACAAATGTGACAAACAAATAAACGGCTTCCTCCCGCCTTCGGAGGCCACGGCCGGGCAGAATTATTGAAAAATACGGAGTCAAGGATGAACAAATATGCTTTTGAACCAGACAAACCAATTTGAGAGATTAAAGATGGTTGAACGGGATAGGCTGTTCAATGTTCAATGAACACGAATGGAAGCCAGAGGAGGATCTCTTATGTCACTGGGAGGCAAAGGCCACCACAGCTAATTCAACCAAATGCATCTTCCATCGCTTGATGGTGACCCTGTCCTTTTGTTAGCATGTGAAGGCCATGTTACTCTTGCCTCCAAACCCTCTTGTAAAGACAGAAGAGCAAGGTGCTGCAAGATCATCCTAACTGAGACTGCATTAATCTTCGTCGGCTTCACCAAGCTAAAAATGACGACTAATTATAAGTGCCAGCAATTTGTTTCTGTAGAACTATTGTATATTTTTTGCTCGTGCATATTTTCGACATAATGTGCTACAAGAAAACAGGTCTTTAGCGACTGCATTTAGCGACCGCCAATTGGTGCGGTCGCTAAACTATAGCTTAGCGACCGCTTTAGCGACCGACGCCTTACGCGGTCACTAAACATGTCATTAAATTGCGCGGTCAAAGAAATTAATTTGGCGGGTATTTTTAGTGACCGTGTTTAGCTACTGCTAAGCGGTCGCTAAAGGCGATCGCTAAATTAGCGACCGCAGTCAGCGGTCGCTACGTTCCAGGTATAAAAAAAAAAATCTACCCTAATCTGTCTCTTTCTCCCAAATACAACCGCCCACCGCCGTCTCCACTCTCCAAAAACAACCGCCCTCCGCTGTCGTCTGTCTCTCTTTCCCTCTGTACAGACAATCGTCTCTCTTTCCCTCTGTTTAATTTTCTTGATTTTTCTCTCCAACATGCAATGTTCATAACTTTGCATTAACTGGGGTGGAATCAAAGCATCAAACCGACATCTTCTTCTCGGTCAACTTTCCTTGAAATAAACCCATAAGGAGTCTTTGCATTGCCATCTCACTGCCTCGTCTTCTTCGAATCAAACGTCGATATCTTGTGATTTTGTTCAGGTAAGATTCCATTCAATTAACTTTTTATGTATGGGGAATTTATGTATGTTCTTAAGAAATGGGTTTAGATTAATTCATGATTACAAGAACTGGGTTTAGGGTAAAAATTGATTCGTGAAGTACCCAGTAGAAACTTCTTGAGCTTTTGGATAAAATATTTGATTAGAATCTTTAATTAGACGACCCAAAAGGTGGTGCTAATTAGATCTGAAAGTGTTTGTTGGATTCTTTAGTGAAACATCAATGTTACAGATCTACACAGTTCCCCTAGAGAACGATAAAAGTTGATAAAAAAAACATTCTTCAGAGTTGTATAAGATCTCAGCTCCTAACTGTTTGTTCTTCGAATTTTAGCAGAAGAAAGTGATTCATTAGATATACCAACCATGTACATTAGGACAGCCAAAGTCTGAGACTTTTGACTAGTGAAGATGATTGTTTCCATGGGCACTGTAGAGTAAGCAAACGTGTGAAGATTTGTGAGTGTTTTGGAGAAACAGTGAAATAGAGAATTTGCTCTGGATTGACACAAGATGTGGGGTGTGAATTGTTGTTGTGTTTACATGTCATTCCTTCAAAGACAAGCTCCATTCTATACTACTTAGTCAATATGCACAAAGTTGGTTGCAAATAAAAAATAATCCGAGGTTGCTATACGACTCTTTTAAGTACTTTGTAATTTATTAATTATTTGATTTGATTAGCTTGTTAGTAAGTTTTACGTAATTAAATATCGTGGGATAATGTGGCATGAAATTGACCTTGGACTGTTAATACAAATGCTGCCACTTGGAGTTTATAACTCCACTCTATATATGAGGCCGGGGCTGTAGCTATTTTTTAAGATCTCAAGCAATCTAAATTTATTTTTATCACTTTTGGGCCAAAAACTAATTCAGTAGTTGCCACCAGTGTGAGGCTTTGTTCATTCCTAGATTTTAGACTTACATTTGTTCTAGTTATGTACGAGTCAACTTGCGTGGTTGAAAGTCACTGATCCTGATCATGCAGGACCCAATAGAGCGGAATCAATTACATACTTTAATTTACTTAACAACCTTAACTTAGTTAGATTGAATTAAACCTTGATCCTTGGTAATACAATATTTTCTTACAGCTCTAACCTGTGACTAAGTTGTTCGAGGATTAGGATGTTTTCACTACACCAGACATGAATAGCAAACATATCTTATTACTGTTCAATCAGAATTGTAAGTTCGTACTCCAATTGAGCTATATAAGATCAGAGAGATGGGAGATAGAGAGAGGGATATATAGAAAGAGAGAAACAGGCTGCAGTGGTTACAATTATGTGCCTTGTTTGGTATTTATAATCTTGGCGAACATACTATGAACTCTTTAAGGTGCGCAATCTGCACATTGGTTTTAGAGAAGGGATAATCTTGCTGATATGAAATGTACTGTTTCTTTTATTCTTCTCCTCCGTAAGTGTACACTGGTACCATTACTTCATTGTATTACCAATTAAGTGTACAGTGGTAGAGTCATGCTTAGTGGGCCATGGTGCTCTAGTTGATCTGAGTAGCAACATGCTGTTAATTGATTCTTTATTAAGATTGTTTTTACAATCTGCACTCCATCGTTACAACGTATGCGTATTTAACTTTGAGTGATCATACGCTCTCTTATTTCACACTCCATCCTTTGTTTTTGCATTTTTAGAGTTGCATCTTACTATATGCCCATATGATATAGATGAAATGGTTCTCTTATAGTACTGATGCAAGCCATTTGTAACAAGTATACCTAGTAAAGATTGTAGCAACACCCTGATTGGCAACCCTATTAGAACATACCAGCCGGATATAGAACCAAATTAAAACACCATTTGTAACAAGTATACCCAGTAAGCCTGATTGAACATTTGTTCAGCGAAGCCGCGTTGAAGTTGTTAAGGAACACCAAAATAAATATCATGTTAGGTTACCGATTGCTCCAAAAGAAGTGAAATAACACACGTGTCAGTTTATTTTGCTTTTGGAAATACTGAGAGTTTAATTCTCTTTTCTTCTTCAGTTTGGAGTATTGATAGCTTAAAGTCTGTTCTTTTGGACCTAAGTGTGCTGTTACTGGGAAGAGAATCTAAGGGGTATGTATTTCTGCTACTTACTTTTGATTTTAATGGTTTTAATGTGGCTGGCAGAGAACATCGTTTTAATTCATTAGGTAAGCATGCAGTATGTGTAAAGCATGCAGTCTATATCTTATGTTTTGCATTGTAGTTTCTTTGTTCTTATGGATATGTTGGATGCATAATGTGTTTTGCTTTACATTCCTTTGTTAGTTGTCTTTAGAATGTCTCGTAATTTCAAGACGACATAGTATTTCATATGGTTGTTACTAGTGCATGTTGGATTAGCTGTCTTAGGATTTTAAAAAGCATACTTGTTCGTTGACAGTTTTTAAAAGCATACTTGTTCATTTGAGAATTGAGATTGTTGAAGGAGGATGGGACCCAATTGGATTGAAATGTCGGATACGTGCATTTTGAACAGCTTTTTTCCCATTTGAGCATTGATTATTTGATTTTTAATTTTAGGTTGTTAATTATGCACTGAGCATTTGAGAATTGAGATCTTGATGGAGGATGGGACCCAATTGGATTGAAGTGATCAGATATGTGATTTAGTTGAATGGTGGGTTGAAATTAGGTTAACACGCTTATGAAACATGGCATGGTGGGTTGAAATTAGGTTAATTGGGTTCATCTTTCATAGGATAATTATGTTAATAAGAATCATCTTCCATGGGGTGAAATTCTGGTTCCGCCATCGATTAGTCCTAATCAACACTGATTAATCCTGATTAGTGCTAATAAACACTGAATAGCACTGGTCAACACTGATTAGACTAATCGACCCTCATTATTCGGGCGATTGAGCATTGTTATTAATTTTCTTTTGCACTTAAATTGTTTATTATTCGGGTGAACTACATTGTCGATATGCCAAGATCCAGTGCACCTCGAGGTCGTGGAGGAGGCCGTCACGGAGCTGTTTCGGCACAGTCAGCCTTCCTCTTTCGGATTGGTGATGCGGCTACTACTGAGCAGCCGTCATCGCCATCAGTTGCTTCAGACCATGGTGAGACGATATTAGTTTTGTGTCGGATTGAAAGCAATTACTTGTAATATATATAAATTTAAATATAATGATTTCCTTTTTCATCATTTTGCAGTGTCTAGTTCATCTGTACCGCGAGGTATCACCCGCGAAATACCTCTTCCAGCCACCCCGGAGCAAAGGATTACTGCTCATGTCCGAAACAATTAGTATGGTTTTAATTTTCAAAGCTCAATTCTATTGTAATATGCACTTATATTGGGATTGATGTATCTCTCTGTGATTTCTTGTAATTAGTTTTGTTGAGGATTGTGTTAGGACCAAGATCGGTCCTATTATCAAGGCTCACCTCCCACAGCCTTATGCGACGTGGGGGTCATGGACGAAATCAGACAAAGAGCTTGTCTGGGGGAAGTTTTTGGTAAGGAGCGCAGTATTTTTTATCTACTTTACTTTCGCGGTTTTAGAAGTACATTATCGCTGAATTTTTATTGCTAATCGTGTTTTTCAATTGTGTTGAATTATGTTCATGACTATTTTAAATTTGAGTCAGATGGAGAGCGAGAACTCGGGAGGCAGGCGTGGGAGTGGCATTGTGCCGAGAACTATAAGAAATGGATGCTGAATGCGAGAAGGTGGGCGCTAGCTTGGGCGGGTACGACAGATATATCAATGACGAGCGACCACAACCCTGAGTTCTTCTCCAGAACCATGTGGGGGCAGCTGGTGTCGCATTGGAGTACTCCATCCTGGGCGAGGCTAAGTGAGCGAGGCATGGAGATGACTCAGAGCGAGAAGAAGATGAAGCACAGTGCTGGTTCCCGTCCATTTACCGTGCACAAGCTGAGGTTGAC
Source organism: Escallonia herrerae (assembly GCA_033070095.1). NCBI lineage: Eukaryota > Viridiplantae > Streptophyta > Magnoliopsida > Escalloniales > Escalloniaceae > Escallonia > Escallonia herrerae. The sequence continues at coordinate 306,791 of JAVXUP010000724.1, forward strand.
CGAGGAGGACCCTGACAGGAGGCCCCCTACGCGGCTCCGCCATTTTGAGCGCACACACCAGAATAGTGATGGGAAGTGGGTGTCTGAGAGCGCCGAGCAGTTTGCGGTGAGCACGTAACTCATGTATTACTTTTGTATTCCTATTGTATTAGTTCTGCGATTGCGGCCAATAGAATTTCTCTAACATTTTTGTTATTTTCTTATACAGAGTTTATTTAGAGAGAGACTTCAGGCCAACTCGCAGCCAGATGGTAGCCAGGCAGTGGACAAGTTCTCGTTGTGGTCAGACACTACAGGGGGTGCTAGGAAGGATCGTATACTCGGCCACCCTCATCAGTCCGCATGAGCGTTGCTAGCTGGTAGACCTCAATCGTCAGGCGAGACTAGTTGTACCGGTCCGGGCAGATGCGTCGGCTGCGACGGAGGAAGAGCGCTTCAACGCAATGTTTGATGCGCGGATGCGGATGATGCTCGATGATGGTTATGTAATTATAAAGGGGCCCAAACTACATCTAATACAAATTTTCTCAAGTACTTATGTATTTTGTGCTCTATATGTGATCTTGTTTTGATATATGATGTTGAATCATTTGTATGGCTTCGTGCAGGGCGATACCGATGATCCTAGTGCCGGTGACCCCCAGGGCGATGAAGATGTTGTTGGATCGAACATGCATTCTTCATCGAGGAATGAAGAAGATGATGACGGGGGTGGTTATCCTGGCGACGAGTGATTTAGATAGGACTTTGGTTAGATTTATGCAATGAATGTTATTTTATCGTTTTGAATTCATCATCGGCACTTAACTGTATGAATTCTATTATTTTAATGCATATGTTAACGTTTATCTATACTTTGATGAATGCGACAAGCTGTTTGAATGAATGCGGGACAGGGGGTTGAAACGGTTTTGAATGAATGCGTTGAAAGCTTTCAAAGCATTCATTCAAAATCATTTAAACCGAGGTTAAATCGGTTTTTGGATCAATTGGATTTGATGTGAATTGCTTATGAATTGATATTAGTTCTGCGACAGGTTTTGGACAAATTATTTGATCTGCAATTTTATTTTTATTTTTTTTGCAAAGCCAGGTTTTGCGACCGCGATGTGCGATCGCTGACTATAAGCGGTCGGTCGCTAATTTGAATATTTTAAAAATAAAATAATATTTTAAAATATTTAGCGACTGCAATTTTCGGTCGCTAAAGATATAATATAATATAATCTAATAAAAAAATATTTAAAATAGAAAAATTTTAAATAAAAATATTTAGCGACCGCGGTATGCAGTCACTAAATGCAGTCAACGCGGTCGCTAAATTAGCAACCGAATTTTAAAAGCGGTCGCTAAAATTTATCGACCTAGCCTATAGCGACCGTTTTAGCAACCGCTTTAACGCGGTCGCTAAAACCCTTTAGCGACCGCATTGACACCTTTAGCGATCGCTAAAGGCACTCTTTCTTGTAAAGTTCATGAAGATTGAGAAGTGACTAGAATCAGAGAAGATTGACACTAATCTTGTCATCAGAATCAATGACTAACACAAGACAGTACAAGGTAGAGTCGAAGTAGCATGGCTACTTAATTAGACGTATAAATGACAATATGTGTGTGGGCTGTCAAATTTATGACATAATGACAAACTGTGAGGGTACTTGAAAGCACTCGTATAAAGGGTCAGTTATAATCAACGGATAAATAATATCGTGTAGTTGGCATAACTCAATAAGTTGTATGGCTAAGCTTGCATGCAACCATTTCTACATGCTAGTGTGCATAAATAAGTAAAAACTCAAACAAAGCATTTTACAAAAATTGCCATCACTCACGTCATCCTAGATAAGTTATTCATAAGTGATAAAAACATAGCTAGTTCTTCTATTTAAAAGAACATAGCACCATGCAGCCCAAATCTAAAAAGCGCCCACTCACACCAACCCCCAGACAAAAAGGTATGTTAACGGTAAGAGGGAATCAACATAGATAAGGGTGGCCAATCTTCCTAAACTTGTGTAAATATGTACAGGTTTCGGTCACATGTCCTAGTTTTTCTAAACATTCTAGGCTTCGAGAAATTTTAAGCACTAACACAATCAAGCACATCTCTAACCAGAGGCTGGTGTCAATGGCTGAGGCCCCTCCATCACGCTCAATTGTCTTCTCAGCTTAACCACGTGAGCTCTTCCACCTGAGAATGCAATATACCGTCAAAATAACTTTGTCCGTCGGGTGTTTAAAAGTTACAAGAGCCTACCCATTCACCATTAATTTTACGTTCAAAGACTACAGCATAAGTGCATGGCAAGTACAGTAATCAAAGGAATGGATTGGAGTGAATGGTATCTAAGAAATATCAACTGAACTAGGATAGAGCAGGTAAGTCAAGATATTATAAATCCACATTTAAATCGCAGCACACCACAAATCATAAGACTCTGCTAGTGACGATGCATAGTCATGGTATATGGTTGTGTGCCCCATTACGCGCATTGGTATAAAGATAGCTTCCTTTTCCCTCAAATACAGAGACAACAAATTTCAAAAATATAACGTGAGAGTACATGATAAGTAAAAAACAAATTTACACTTCTCTTTCATACATGCACAAGAGAAGCAATCCAAAACTCGTTCAAAATGGCAAAGTTCAAATAAAAAAGAAAGAGTGGGAAAAGCAAACAGGACAAAAACCACTATTATGTTAAAACGGTTAACCCCACAACTGCAGTATAGTACAAGTTCTCATTGAAAATCGGGAAAATTACAAAAAAAATGGGTTTTGGGATAAAATATTTGTAGATGAGGGGTTTATTTTGAAAATTTGTAAAAAAGTGGGATGACTTTTCAAAATTTCTGAACAATGGGTAGACTTAAGAAAAAATGGGTTTTTTAAAATCAACTAATTTGGACTTCCCAGATTACCCTTCCCGCCAAAATCGTTAACCACTGTTCTGGTACAAGTCGTTTTTTGCAAGAATGCAAGTACCGTTATACAAAAATACTTGTCAATTTCTGTAGATATACAAGTCGTTTCTGCCATTCGAACTAATATAATACTAACTTTGCCTAAAAGAAGGGCTTATATTAGAACACCCAAAGATTTACCTAATATGAACATAAATCTTGGTAAGTTTGTGGGAGTCATTCCCAAATGACATTGATTCTCCGTAAAACCTATGCTGAAAAATCACTCAGACTAATCTCATTAGCACTCTAATTACTTTTAATCAACACTCAACCAAAGAAGCTGTTTCCAAGAACACCCAAATTAGATTTTATCTAAACTTCTATTTTCTTCTGACTGTAAATTTGTATTTCCTAAGATACTTTTGAGATGCATAAAACTATAGACAGTTTTGTGGTAATACTTTAATGAAGACCAATAGTGCTTGAAATTTTGGAGCAATGTTCCCTTCGTCGCCAGTATAGACAACAAACCATTCAAGATTCCCTTCATCGCCAGTATAGACAAAAGATGGTGCTCCATGGTGCCAATAATGATCATTAGTAAGATACTTTTGGTAAAAGATTTTGGAGCTCTTGGGTTGGAATATGAAGTGGTCTAAAACTTGGGAGAAAAAAATAAATTTTTTATGGAAATATTGGTTTTGTTTTGTTGGCTTGTTTTGCAAGTGAAATTTGATAGGCATTAATGAGAAAGTATGCTGACATTGATTCAAAATCTATTTATATTGTACCCCACCATGTGCATATCAGGTAAATCTTTGAATGCTCTAATATAAGTCATTCATTTAGGCAAAGTTAGTCATTCATTTACCGTCAAAAGAAAATAGAAGTTTAGATAAAACCTAATCTGGGTGTTCTTGGAAACAGCTTCTTTGGTTGAGTGTTGATTAAATGTAATTAGAGTGCTAATGAGATTAGTCTGAGTGATTTTTCAGCATAGATTTTAGGGAGAATCAATGTCATTTGGGAACGACTCCCACAAATCTGTCAAGATTTATGTTCATATCAGGTAAATCTTTCAGGTAAATCTTTGGGTGTTCTAATATAAGTCCTTCTTTTAGGCAAAGTTAGTATTGTATCGGTTCGAATGGCAGAAACGACTTGTATATCTGCAGAAACTGACAAGTATTTTTGCATAACCGTACTTGCATTCTTGCAGAAACTGACTTGTACCAGAACAGTGGTCAATGATTTTGGCGAGAAGGGTAATTTGGGAAGTCCAGATTAGTTGATTTTAAAAAATCCATTTTTTCTTAAGTCTACCCATTGTTCAAAATTTTGAAAAGTCACCCCACGTTTTTACAATTTTTCTAAATAAACCCCTCGTCTACAAATATTTTACTCCAAAACCCATTTTTTTGTAATTTTCCCTTGAAAATCTTAAGAGAACATAGCCATCATCGAACAACTAGGCCGACTTTTAAATTTCTTGAACTAAAGTTCTCCCTTTTTCATCTTCGAGAACTCCAATCTCATGAATACTTACTTTTGGAATTCATATAGAGTGCTTCGACAAAATTCTCCGCGTATAGTTTATCCCTTTGCTTATATAATTACGCTTAAAATTTGGTCTCAAGAACCTGCAAGAAGATCAACAGCTACTTCCTCATTGTTTAAAAAAGAAAATTGACTAAAACTTTCAAGAAGACACTACAAGAAATAAGGCTTTTAGCGACGAGAAAATCAGTCGCTAAAAACCCCAAAATTCGTCGCTAAAAGTTTTAGCGACAGATATACCGTCGCTAAAAGTCCCTCGTATAAAAACCCGTTACTAAAAGTTTGGCGACAGAATTTTCAAATCCGTCATCTAATATTGCACTTTTTGTGACGGATTTATTTTATAATTAGAGACGGAATATCCGTCGCTAATTATATTTTACCTATTTTAATTTATTTTCTATTTTGTAAATTTAGTGACGGAATAATTTTTTTAGCGACGGAATGTTCCGTCGCTAAATAAGAGTTTTGGCGACCGAATATTCCGTCGCTAAAAAGTTGATAGAAGAAATACTTTTAGCGACGGAATTAATCCGTCGCTAAAAGTCAATTTTTTTAAAAAAATATTTTTTATTTTTCTATTACCCAGACCTGTTATAAAAATTTCAATTCTCAACAATGCACAATAATCAATACACAAACAAATATATACAATCAATTATAAAAAAATATTTATTATAAAAAATACTCATGATATACAAGTCGGGGGGGGGGGGGGGGGGCGAAGGGGGGACAAGCTTGGACAGGGCACGAGAAGGGGCTCATCAGGCGTTGCCGAGTCCCAGATCTGGATCCTGCTGATCCGGGGCCGGCTCAGCATGTCTAGCAGCGATACCCTGCTGATCCTACTCCCTGATCATCCTCAACACTGGTACCATAGTAGCAATACGCTGGATCTACTCGTCGTCCAACGGATGCCGGGGTCTGTGGAGGGGCAGCGGGGGGTGAGGACGCTCCTATCACGGCACGAGCAGTCGTGCTAGGCAGGCCGCATATGCGGCCTTTCGGCAGATTGACGACCTCCGGCATATCCAGCCATCAATTCAATGCCCAAGTACTCGCACCCGTACTAGTGGACGCTAATGGCTGTCCAGACTCCCTAAGCTGTTCATATGAGGCCTGCAAAAATAGTGATTTAAAGATATGTTAGGGCATTAATTAACGCAAGAGACATTGAGGATAGAAAGAAAAAATTAACAACTCAATTAAACACATCAACTTACACCGATCCGTAGGGCAATATCCGAAACATAGTCGCCGACCCAGCGCGCCTCGTCCTTGTCCTTCTTTCGCACGTGTGTCTGATTATACGTCAAAGCTATGACTTCATCCTCCTCCAGATCCGAGTTCTGGACCGCATTCATGTGTCGGACGATGTCGTGTGGCACCGACCCCCCCGTGTGCGTTGGATCTTTGTTCTGTCTGTTCTTGGCCCCGCTCTTACTCTTGGCTCCCCAGCCCAGATCCGCAGCCCACCGATCTATCATCTCCCCCCATACAGTGGGAGATATCCAATGTGGGGGATATGTCTTCATCTCAGTCATCGGGGCATCATCGGGCAGCATCTTCTTCGCCAGGTCCCTTGCGTCGTAACGCCATCGACTGTAATTCTTGGCAATGTAAGAAAAGAAGGCCTACCGCCCCAGTGTCTGCTGATCAGCCGAGTCAAACGTGAACCCCTCCTGCAAGGCATTCAATAACACAAATTAATTTAGAAAACAAACTCTAATTAAACAAATACTATCGCAGAAAAAAATACTTCAACGTACCAGCCACTCCTCCCATAGGGACTCCCTCATAACGGCATCCCAGTCCTTCCAGTACAAGTGTGGCTCGGTGAATCAGCCCTTCACAAGAACACCGATCTTCGTCCTCGCCTGATTCTCCAGGATCCTGCCAAAGAAGTAAATAAATACAGTTCAAATATAAATTAACATCCCAAATGTATAAAATAAGGCATGATGTGATTTTTTTTTACTTACAGGGCCTCCTGGGTGAGCGTAACTCTCTGTTTACACGGGGGGTCAATGTGTACCCCGCGTGTAGGGCCACGGCCTCGTCGAGATCCTACAAAACACAGACATTAATACAGTTCAAATATACTTCAAATATAAATTAGCAAAAATATACTAAATACCGTTATCAACTATACCTGAGGTAGAACCCACGGAAGAAGGAGAATTAACGCGCCTGTGGGATGAATTTGCATCGGGCTGGGGCGATGGTTGGGGTTGGATTTGGGGCGATGGCAAAGTCGACGGCTGGTCTGGGCCGATGGTTGGGACGACGGCTGGGGCTGAGGCTGGAGTTGGGGCCCCATCTACTGTACGTGATCACTCTGTGCCGCATCATCAGCGAGCAATGACGAGGTAGGACCTACCGGGGAGGAAGCAGCTCGGCGTCCAGCCCGACCACAAATAGCTCGTATCCTATCCATATCTGACTTTGTATAGATATATTGCAAAGACATTAACACATTAAAAACAATAATTTGGCAGAAATCATCATCGGCACTATATATATGAACGGAGGTGCAAAAACACATCAATATGAACTAAGTTCTAGAATGTTACTACATTTTTTTCGTTATGTTACAATATTACAAGTCAGTCATTTTCAGTTTGGGAATCATTATCATCTTCCTCACTAGACTCGTCGTCCTCTTCATCAATAGACTCAGTCACATCGTCTCCAACACTTTCTACATCTTCCGCGTCATCATCTACGACTTCTTATCCTACATGAAGTGTTGTTGGAAGAGGAAGATCGTCATCCTTGGTGTTAACCTCAACAGGTAACGAGACAGGCGGTTGGTCGGCTTGAAAGGTGTCTACCTCACTGTCATATGTCAAGGGCAATTTCTTGGACTTGATAACTGTATACCAATGAGATTTGGGATTGGCGACGTCCTCTGCATAAAAAAAAACTTGTGTAGCTTGACTAGCAAACACAAGGGACACATCGGCATACGTTGATTTATTTTTTAAATGTCGAACATCGTCGATCAGACGTGGTGTCCGTGTCTGCGCTAACTAACAGGTATCTCAATCCAATTGGGTCCCATCCTCCGTCAACAATCTCAATTCTCAAATGCTCAATACAATAAAAATTAATAAAAATCACACATTCAATTCAATTCGGTCCCATCCTCCGTCAACAATCTCAGTATCTCAAATGCTCAATGCACAATTAACAATCTATAATCATCAATTAACAACCTAAAATCATCAATTATTAATCTCAATTACTTCAAATGTATAGCTAATAACCTAAAATCATCAATTAATAACCTAAAATCATCGATCAATAATCACAATTCTCAAATGCATAATGAACAACCTAAAGTGGCGTGGGAAAAGGGCTTTCGTCGAGTTTCAGTAGAAAGTTCTTCTTTAGACCAGGTTCTTCGTCGATTGATGACTTAATCACACCGCTTGGCTTGCTGACGACGATCTGAACGTAGAGCGAAGAAAAGTTGCCCGCTAAGTGATCACAATAGGCGTATAGGGAAAGAAACCAATGGACAGATTGAATCCTATTCATAAAAAGGGGAGGCCCTCAGGAGGAGTTAGGGGACCACCGGAGGCTAAAGGGTTGTTTGTCTGATTTGGCGAATTTAGCAAGAATTTCAGTGAATAGGTCTTGCTGTGATTGCACTGTTTTTTGCGGATCCTCGTGTTCTTTCTGAGATTGGAGAAATGATTGTTTAAGTTGTTGAACGCTTTCTGTAAGAGAGGCTAACGCTTTCGAGCTACCGGGCCTATACTATGTATCTCTTGTTGACGAGTAACAACGCCGTCGGCCATAGGGAGGATGGAATACGGGGATGAAAGCACCAATGATAGGATGTTCAGTGGGTTGAACTGCCGTTTCGAGGACGGCGGCCTCCAGACAAGAAAAAGAGAGGATCAGAGAAGAAGACAAAGGGAGAGAAGAATTATCAGAAATCTCTCTAGCTCAAACAAATGATCAATGTTCAAATGGGAAAAAATTGTTCAAATTGCACATATCCGATGCGCTTGAATTATTTCAATTTAGGGTTCGATTGTATTAGGGCATTCAATTTAGGGTTCAATTAGTTTAATTTAGGGTTCGGTTTGATTAGGGCATTCAATTTAGGGTTTAATTAGGGTTCAATTACTTCGATTTAGGATTCAATTAGGGGATTCTATTGATTCAATTTAGGGTTCATTTGATTTGGGGCATTCAATTTAGGGTTCGGTTGGATTAGGGCATTCAATTTAGGGTTCAATTAGTTTAATTTAGGGTTCGATTCGATTAGGGCATTCAATTTAGGATTTAATTAGGGTTCAATTACTTCAATTTAGGGTTTAATTATGGGGTTCTATTAATTCAATTTAGGGTTCGGTTGATTTGGGGCATTCAAGTTAGGGTTCAATTAGAGGGTTTAATTATTTCAATTTAGGCTTTGGTTGGATCAGAGCATTCAGTTTAGGATTCAATTAGTTTATTTTAGGGTTCGATTCGATTAGGGCATTCAATTTAGGATTTAATTATGGTTCAATTACTTTAATTTAGGGTTCATTTAGGAGGTTCAGACTATTCAACAAATTCAGATTATACATGGCAGAGAAGACAAATTAACAACAAATTCATATTATGGCCAAATGCTTCATAATCAACAAATTCAGAAGACAAAATAATAGCCAAACGTCCAAATTAACAACAAATTCAGATTATACATGGCAGAGAAGACAAATTCAAATGTTTTATGCACGTATATTGAAATTCAGAAGAGCTTATAGAAGCAGAAGTGTGATTATGGCCAAATACTTGATAATCAACTTTGAAAAATAAACAACAAGATTAATTTAGGGCAATGGACATACAGATCTCGAGGTGGGTACGATGACGGCGGCGTTGGTGGTGCAGCAGCAGTGATGGGCTTCGTGGCACGGCGACAGTGGAGGGCTTTGTGGCACGGCGACAGTGGAAGGCTTGGTGGCGCGGCCTCGGGTGGGGGACGGGGGTGTCGCCAGAGGTAGGTCGCCGGCGAGAGGGGTCGCAGGAGGTGAGAACGGTAATGGGTGGGTGGGTGAGAGAAAAATTTCAGAGAGAGAAACGGGAGAGAGAAAGAAACAAGATCAGGTTATAATTCAGTTTCTTTATTTTATTGTTTTTCAACTAGTTAATTGTTTGCTAACCTAAAAATGCAAGGAAAAAAATCAAAGTTCTCATTAACAGTTCTATATCTAATGTTTATTTTATTTTAACCAAATTAAAAAGAGAATAATAAAAGAATTTCTTTATTCTGTTGTTCTTTCTCATCACACTATTTATTTTTCAATGTATAGAATAGATTATTTACCCAATGTTCTTTTAATTTCATCAAAATTTTAAAAGGGAGTAATGGAAAATGGGTAAGAATATAATTGACGTAATTAACGAAAAACATAATAGTCCAAAAATGATTTACAACATTCATACTTTTATAGGTAGTACACACGAGCGCGGGCGCACACACACGCATATATATATATATATATATATATATATATATATATATATATATATATATATATATATATTGCAACTACACATTTTGTTTTCCAATATGTAAATGTAGGTTTAGATTAAATTTATAACCTAATATTCATTAAATGCATTACAAAAGAATTAATTAGGGAAGGATAGGGTGTTTATTAGAATAACTAATGGAGGGCAAAATCGAAAATAATTACAAAAATTAGTGATTAATAATAGTATTTACGAAAGGATAGGATTGTTATTGAAATGATTAATGAAGGGTAAAAATGAAATAAAATGATTTACAAGATTCATACTTTTATAGGTACTAGCAGCAATGTACGTGCGTTGCACGTTGATTCAATATAACAAATCATCTATTTCATTCAAAAATAAAATTAATCATAAAAAAATCAATGAGTCATTCCAAGTTTTAACAGTTCGTCACCGATATATGCCATTTCTTATGGCTCTTTTTGTAATATTTTTGTCAAAAACATTATTTTTAGTTACAATTTGAAATGAAAAGAAAAGCTTTTTTCTAAGCGAATGAGAAAAAAGTATAAACATCAAGGACATTTTTTTCTCAATCAAACAACCAAAATAGAACAATGTATAATACCCACAAATAAGAATATTAATGTTTAACACTCTACAAAAGGTTATCAAAAAATATATAACTCATATCCAAGAACCAGTGACAAGAAACCTAAAATCTGGGGTTCATCAGTACCGATAAGAACTTAGCCTACAAAGCCACCTCTATCTCCATTGCTGTAAATAAAGGATAGGTTTTTGAATAAAGGCAACAATTTGAACTTAAAGTAATGCTAAGTTGGTCTTTTTTTTTTTGGTGGGGGGGGGGGGGGGGGGGTTACAAACTGATTCCAAGATATGATGCAAAGAATATATACTTTGATGAAAGTTTCGGTATTAGTTTTGACAGCATAAAAATTGTTTAACTTGACAAGTACTGTATATTTTACTTTTGCATTTCCATATTTTTTAGGGTAATATCTATAACAACGTGCTTCTTCAAGAGTGCTTAGTTTAACCATTGTGATGGTCTATTTTTGTACCCCTTACATCACTCCGACAACTGTAATTCATGGTAATATGGCTTCATATTGTTAAATAAAAGGCAATTAGCAAGAGCATTTCCAGAGACGTATGATATGCACATAAAGAAGTTGTGCTAATTTGGATAATCAAAAGTATAATTGTGAAATCAGCGTCCCTCTGAATGTGTTGCACTAATTAAATAAAATAAAGTTAATAAAAGAATCAGGAAGCATACAGCCCATAAAAAAGTTCAACTATCAGATAATGAGACGGAAGAAGACAGAGAGTTTTTGTAATCAAGTGTCTACTACCAATGAATATTTGACCAATGACATATGCATTAATTGTTCATTTATTTTTTCATTTCCTCTTTAGCTGGTAATGGCAAAAATGATAATAAACTATTTCATGGGGTTATAGTTGTCCAAAAACATAATTTTCACACATCCATACTTTTATAAGTAGTATAGATTAGAGATAGATATAGAATTGCTGAATATAATGCTGTGTCCAGCTTAAGCCTACTTACCTTATTATTCCAAAGTGAGAGGCGGATAATGGAAGAAAATAGCAAAGGCTGACTGACTGTTATTCCTTCGATGATTCCCCAAAACATGGTTGAAAAGTCAATGGGCAATCACATTCTTCGACTAAAGTAGCGTAAGGCATGGCTTCCATGATCCATTCTGAGAAGGATCGTGGTAGCAATTGGTTAATCCCATCCAGCTCCCGACAGTGTGCTCGTGATTCTTCACTCCCATAACAGCTCTATAATGCTAACATACCTGAAGTTGGCAAGTGCTGGTGTATCTGGTAACACCGATGATACAGGAAAGCTACACGTGAAAAGAAAATGCGAGAAAACATATCGATGATGGTTCGTACAATGATACAAAGTTTGCGGTCCAGTCAGCCAACCAGCAGAGCGAAACCACCATGCACTGATTTACATGTTAAACGGGCTTTTCCACGCCACGTTCAGATTTCCCAGTTCATCACAAATTTCATTGAGTTTCTCTTTATGTTACATCTGACGAAAAAAGATCCTACAAAGGTTTGCCGATCATACTCGCCGATTCCTCGAAGGTCAGCAGTAATGTCAAGGCGTAAAACCATTTGGCCGATATGCCAAAACAAGGTAAGCCAGCCAAACTTAGATATTGGAGGCACTCAGGGCCATTACCTTGCATTGCTCATTCATGGCCAAGAGTTGGGCTTCTTTATTGTCAAGAAGACAACTCAACCTTACATTCTCCTCCATAAGTTTTTGAACTTCAATCTCTTTCTGCATCTTCTCACTCTCCAACCGAGTTGTCTTCACAGCTAGCCTGTTCCAAAAAAGTGATGAAAAAAAAAAGGATTAGTATTTTTTACAGCCAGGAACACAAAATTGGCATCCGTTCTGCAGATGCTACCAAATAGTATTCTAGTACAATGAAGACTGTATACTCCGATATCATAGTGAACAACAAGAACCGCCATAGAGCTGTTTACTTTCAGAATCAATGAAATGGAAATCCTCAGAAATAGTACAAAACACGAAGGTAAAAGCATGAAGGGAAGAAACCTGGGTTATCATGCACTCCCCCACTCCATCTTTCCTTGGATGGCTTTCAAAGTTCACACTATTCTATGAAAAACCCACGTAATACATTAATGCGTAGGAGAGTTAAACCGCTTTGGTCGAGGGAACCTGGTGACAAGACCTATCCCCCTCAAATCTGGCAAAGATCACACAAGCTCATAGCCTAAACCATAACATGGCAACCAAACAAGCAAATTAATTTAACACACTAGACTTACCGACCATTCAACTAACTTGGTAAAGTTCAGATTAGGCTAAGTTGTTCATGTGCTTGTATGTGAAGCTAACTGATACGGCTTAAAAATTCTGCAAAATTTATGTTGAAATCTAATACACCTAACTTTTATAAGCCATGCATATGAACAGAATCAATGCGTTGCCCCAACAGCGGAAAGTGAAGCTCAGGAAAATGTTTTCAGAAGCCTGCTATGTTTTTATATTCTGCCGTTCGGGCAACGCGCAAAAAGTGATGAACTACATATACCAAAAGAAAAGAAAATAGAAAGGAAACAGTATAGAAATTACAAAATCATCAAAAACAATTTCTTGACCTTGTCCAATTTACGTACATGTCCTCAGCGACAAACAAGTATAATAAAAATTTATATTGAGATATAGCTACAAAACTAGGATCTTCCAGTTATCAACAAATGGCACTAACCTAAGTTTGGCTATGGTCCTAATATTATCATAACATCATTACTGCATATTTGGAACCGCCACTGCTATAAACGTGCAACTGCTTTGTATACAAAACTAGGCCCAGTTCAAACTATCACCTTAAAAGTAGATAAACAGATTCCTAAAAAAAATTCCCCCTTCTACGGTAATCATTTCACATTTCCCCTGTTCATTACCCATTTTCTGTGTTCTTCCCTGTCTTCCGGATGAGTTTGCTCTCGTAGTGTTTGTTCTCGTTCATTTGGTCATAGAGTTTCCAAGTCGTGATGACTTTACGGGCTATGGATTGATGCAAAAGAAAAGTGAAAACTAAAAAAAGGAAAAGAAAAAAAAAAGAGAGGAAAGAAATCAAAGTACAAGAAGTATTGGAATAACCACAGGAAAGAAATCCATATAAAAAACCACGACCAAGAAAAAAGGCCACAAACTGTATCACAAAAAAGCCAAACTATAGACTTCGGTTTCATACGACTTCGAGCATAATTTAGTTCAAAAACGATGTCGTTCCAACCAATTAGTGTGTATATCAGTCTCTCCTCCCAACATTGTAAACAGGTTGGGCTAAAAGTGTCGAGTGAGCTTTCCCTTTCCTTGTAAGTCCCTGCACTTCATATCCCAATCATCAGTCTTTTCAGCTCCTCGTAGCTGTTACACGACCATAGCAGCTCCAGCTCATGATTTGGATCTCCTAAAATCTCACTTCAAACAGTTTATTAGTTTTAAATACCATTCCCTTGTAGGTGGAGTTATAAGAGCTTAACGTTCCAAAACTAAGACACTAAAGGCATTTTTACTTTCAGTTAGTGTGCAGCGTGCATGACTTAATATAAATTCCCCTCTCTGCATATAATCTTTTCTTGAATATAGGTACATTTTGATACTGGAAAAGCAGCAAACATGTTGACCCAACTTAACTTAAAATTATGTAAGCAAATTTTGGAAGGCATAGATGAAAACAAGATAGAAGCTGAAAGAAAATACTAGAAAACAAGAACAAAAGAACCTTTCCTTATGTTGCATGAACATATTAGAACTAAATTACTGAATCGCTGTTAAATGGTCTTTAACAGTGTAACCTTAAGTATGGCAAAGGCAAGATTGACGGATTCTTCCAAATGCCCCACAACATAGAGAACATGAAACTAATGCAAGAAACCAATTATGTTTGTAGACCCAATCAAACTATTAACGAAATCATGATCAATCCACAAGATTTTGCATCAAAAAGGGAATAAAAAACTTACCCAATTGAAGAGGCGGCAATAGATTGGAGGGTATGCTCAGATTTGTCAATAAGTGAGGCATTACTTGGTGATTGAAGAAGAAGAACGCAAAAGATATAGAGAAGAAGATCAAACAAGAGACAGAAAGAGAGAGAGAGGACAAACCTGTGTGTGTGTGAAGGCAGAGGTGGCGAGGTGGAGAAAGGCTGTAGTTGGCAGGCTCTGAGAGATGAGGTCAGGCAGATGCGAGAAAAATGATGGGTTTTTCTTTTGGAAACTGACTTACCATTTTATTTTGGGAAATCATTCTCCAAAAATTTGCCTTCTTCTTACGTTAATGGTAAACATTTTCTGTAGATAATTTCCAATAAGCGTGCCAAACACCGAAAGTAAGAAAATGTTCTCAGGAAATTTTTTTCCGTAAAACAAACACAGCCCAAGTCTAAACTATAACTCAAGAACTTAACCATTTATCAATGTATTTCATAGTTGAAGTACCTGGAATTAGAATCACTCAATCAACAAGCCTTAAAAATTTGGGGTGATACCCATTGTCCACAAGAACTCCTCATCTCCAGTCTGCTACTTGGAATTTCGTACCACCGATTAAATCCACGTCAATAATTTTACGGCCTCAAACCATGTAATTTTGGCCCCTGTCTTGTCCCTTTAGAACTTTCAATTAGGAGTTGATGTAGGACGCATCGGAAATCTTCCCTCAAACTCCTCATTAGTACCTATAACCAATGGATTATAGCTGGCTGTTGGTGCCAATGACAACCGCCACAGACAAGTAGATCCCTTCAACTGGTGTCACATCAAGCCACCCGCAAATATATTTGTTTCTTTCCTTACCTTTACCTGTAAAACACCATTCGCAATCTCAACATCTCCAATTCAGTCACACCTTTGATAAAGAATCTTAGTATAACAACACGAAGCCCTTTATAAGCCTGGATGAGACCATTAAAAGTGCTGTTGGAGACGATCGTTCAAGACACCAAGCTTGAGAGTTGAGATTAACCCCGAACTTGGTCAGTCAAATGACTAACAGGCCAAAATCAGTTTTCCAAGTGGATAATTTAAATGGTTTACAAGAAGTAATTTAGCACTTGCAGGTTGCCACCTGTCAAAAGCAAAGCGCTACGGGAGAAAGAAACTAGCATTATACTAAGGCTCTTCATTCGCCCGGCATTCTTTCCTTATGAAGAAAGACCAGAGCCGGTTTCAGTCAATTGGCTACCTCTCATAATTCTCTACTAACTCCTTGTAATGCTAAAAATCCCCTATCTTCACGTTATAACATCCCTTTCTGTAAAAGCATGCTTCTTTTTCAGGCCCTTTCTGCCATAAGAGTATGCTTGGATGGGGTATTTCAACTGAGATTTTCACTTTGGCTGAGGATTTGAAATTGAATAAAATCCACATATTCATAAATGCAAAAGTGAATTTCTGAAATTCTAGGAGGGATTTTAAGATGGGATTTGAGGGGCAAAATTCCCAGTTAAAATAACCACTCCAGGCTAGTTTCTTGTCAAATCCACAGGAGAATTACCTTCCACAATTCAAGCCTACTTTTGCACCACATTCTTTCTACTTTTCCAACCGCCCATCACTGTCTCTCTCTCCTTCTTTTTTAATCCTAGGCATTCATTTCCTTATGTATTTCATACCTACTTACAATCACAATATCCATCCGCAAAAGTTGCCAAACATTAAACTTTCTAAATTCTTAGATCCTAAAATGCAGGGATTTTAAGGATTCTAAAACTTTATGGTATTTTCAAATTCTTTATCCAAACACACTCGAAGTACCTTCATCAACTACACAAATCGGGTACCTGACACTTAAACAAGGGCATAGGATGTGTCCGACAATTCTACTTTGATAGGCACATCTAGGAGCTTAAGTTTTTACTATCGTGATAATATTCTCTATTTATGGACTGTTGTCCATGCTTTCTAAAGAGCGTACCTCCCAGTTTGATATCTTTTGATACATAAACACAACTCGTACGAATGACGAAAAATATACATATCAGTATGACTTGAGTTGCTGTCTCATTGGAGTTAGATTTTAGAAATTAGACAAAACCTTGGTACGGGATATCCAAACCCAATACTCATACCAGATCCATGACAGGGTTCAATAGATCTTCTACAACTGTGGAAGGAAAACAATAGGCAACTCAAGCTCCGGGAATGAGAATATACAATGAGTGATGGGAGCTAGGACCAAGGTCCTTCCAATGCACTCAAGGTTAATTAGATTACTAAGAGACGCCATTATAACCATCAGAACGGGAAAAAAAAAAAAAAAAGACGTGAAGAAAGCTTTACCAATCTTGTGAGGATATCCCAATCACCCACGTTAACAATCAATTAAGTGCAATTAAATTAGCAAGTATGAGGAGAGCTATCCTCAATCATGATGATATAACTTCACTCAAAACAAGAAGTTCTCCCACATAAATGTTTAGGGCTCGTACATTTACGAAATTCGTTTTCTATTTTTTGCAATGATGATGAAAAAGATTCTTTTTTCGTACTTCTACCATTTTCTGTTTTCGTTTTGGATAAAATTACTCAAATAGTGACAAAAAACTGAAAACACCTCCAAGGTGTTTTCAGCTTTTTCACCCAAACTTAACCCAATATAAGAAAAAATAGCTAAAAAAAATTTTGGTGAAAACGATAAAAGTAGAGGAACGGATTTTCAAACTAAATATGAAAATCATGAAAATGAAAACTGAAACGAATATTGTAAACGTATGGGCCCTTAGTCTCTTTTAAGTCAAAACTTTCTACCATAAACAGTGACGAGTAGTGACATTGCCACTATGAGGCTATATAAAAAATTGATTCATTTACTGATTGCCAATGGATGTGGAAGATGAAAAACATGAAGGCGCAAGCTAGAAGGAGTGTAAACAATTAATATAGACACATCATACATGCAGCAAGAATAAAACATAAAAGTAACACACAGCTAAATCACGAGCATGGTATCATGCATAGTGTGTAGAAGCTCCAGTTGCTTAGGATGACGTGATACAGACAAATTTCATAAAAGAAAACATAAAGAATTCTTTCCTCAAAAAACCCATTTCACAACTGAAAGTCCTCCAAGTGATGGGACAAAAACAACTTACTAGACCAGAATGATCCAGCTTACCTGCAAAATGACTCGAGCTCATCTAACAAATTAGCATGAAGGGAAGTTTTACACATAATATACCAGCCAAAAGAAGTTTTTCAAGTGTAAGACAGACATCAAAATTTTTCAAGACCAAGACAGCAAAATAAAACCTACACCCTAAAACCCACAAGTCATGTGAAAAATTCACTGAAACAGTAGCAGACCACAGGCCAAGAAAGGGTATGGAGCAAGCAGCAATGTTAATAGATATGAAGCATAGTCGTCTAATTTAGACCAGTAAAAGAAAAAAAAACAACTGACCGTTCAAATAGCCTCTCAATAGTTTGAAATTGCTTCTCTGAGGAAAGGAGTGTTTCTCTCACGCTAATGAGACTACTAACATAGGATTTCAGAGATTCAAAGTCTCGCTTGACACGACTAAGCTCCTGTTCATTTTCCGAAGCTCGTTGCCTCTGTCTAGATGTTTCTTCAACCAAATCGTCAACCCTCTGCCGCATCTCGTTCAAGATACTATTTGTACCCAGTGCAAACCTCTCCATCTCATCTAACTTTATGGACATATTCTCAATTTGGACAGCCTTCTTCTTAATCTCTTCCTGCCCGATCGTTACCTTCTCTTTCTCAACAGCTGTTTCAGATTCCGCCATAAGAACCCTCTTCACAAGAGATTCCATGACATCTGTGACCACTTGAACACTCTTAAGCATTTCACTGATATAATTTCCATCTTGTTTATCAAGGACGCCGCGCTGATTACTAATGCCAGTCCGTGCATCTACTTCCACACTATGGGCAGAAGGAAGATCTAAATCTCTTGACCAAACAGACAATGGTAAACCATGTTTGTCAACAAACCCAACCCCATCCAATTTTTTAATGCCACAGGGGATATGGGCCAAATCGGGGACAGCCATAACTTTTGCTTTTGACTTCAAATATGTCAACAATGTTGCTGTCGCTTTAACCCTCTGCCAAAGAACCTCTAACTCCTTTTCTGCATCTTCTCCAGACCCATGCATAGAAGATTTCACCTCCATGAGTTTTGCTTGCAGTACTTCAACTTGAGACTGGCTTCGCTCCATCTCTTGCTTCCATATAAGGTGGGTTTTGCTTAATTGAGAGATTAAATTTGACAAGTTTACATCTTCCTCAGCAGCCATTGCTATAATAACAAAGACAAGACTTTACCTTTAGGAAAATGTCTAAAATAAGCCTTTGGAGAAGAAACACTAGAATTTGAAGCTTTTGCAGAATCCAAAAATGTGTGCTGAACTATAAAAAGAACACCATGTCGGATGAAGCAAGAGGACTGATCACTATATAAAATACAAACAGGTGCAAATTCTGATATCAGCAGATCACCTGGTTCTCACACTCCGACTGGCCAGAGAAGACAGATGTTCTGAATGTTTGTATATGATGTTACTTCCTCAGTGTTTATGTACGCATCATCGACACGTGGAGAAATCCACATAACTAGTATGTAATTTGATTGTATCTTGGTACACTATCAGCACTAGCAACATTTAACATTGCAAACTTTTTCCTAAATTACTTGACCTTATAAGAATAAGACCTTTGATCCCCGCCAAAAAAAATTGAAAATGGAAAAAGTGAAAGTAAAACAAAAACTTTCTCATCCCACAGATGTTCTTTTTTCATTCGTCTGTTTGGACAGTTCAAAGATAACAAATAAGCTACTCCCAAAAAAAAATAGAAGAAATTTATTTACTTCATCACCTCCTAGAACTGGAATATGTACATTTGGATCAACGCACTCAGAAAATAAAGACATCAGCAAGGCATTATATAGCAAGAATCAGTTATCAAGAACTTTCTGTATACAATAACATAAAACTGAGAAAAAGTTACCAAATCCAAAGCTATCTCATCTAAAAAGCTCTATTCTTCACAACCCCAACAACAGATTATCAATTTCCTGACAAGGCAAAAACAACATGACTCGCCAAAAATCAAGATATTAAGGCTGAAAACCAATTGGCAAGAAATGATAAATCCAACTGATCTAACTAGCAAGAACTGAATCTAAACCCTGAATTTGAACTGTTGTCCACGTGGCTTAGTTTTGGACAAACTGAAATACCCGTTTCCATTTCAAGCCCGATCAAACTCTAAGATTGAAGGGAGCACGTGACAACCAAAGAAATCACGAAATCTACTTTCAATTACCCGAATTACAAAACACGCGGCTACCTTGTGAGATGAAGAGATTCTGGAAAACTCCAATTAGGGTTTTTCGAGAAGAAGATGGTGCATGATGGTGGGTGGTGGTGGCTCTGGTGGGGAAACAGGTACGGTAAATAATGGCTACTTTTGTTTTGCTTTCCTTTTCGGTTGGGTGGCTTCCCTCGGATGATTCGTTCTGCCAAATTACCGTTGTCCCCCCTGGTAGGATGACGTTGTTGCTTGTAGGTCCCTGAGGTGGGGCACCAACAACAAATTGAGGTGATTTATGACCCACCTGGACAATCAGCGCACTATAAAAACAATTAGTGTATGTAATCCTTTACGGGATGACTTTCTCTCTCTAAAAAAACTCTCCCCCTTCTCTCTACAACACATCCTTTTTGTTGTTCCGCCGCTACCACAGTCGGGTTCTCCGGCGCGTGGTAGCTTAGTCTCATAAGTTTTTAGGTGTAGGTGTGCCTATAATATGGTAAGGCTAGGGTCATTGGGGTTTTTGTACGTGCCTGAGAGTTTTGCAACCGTCGGTGGTTGGCTCCAGATTTAAGGTTGCGGTGATGGATCTCTGGCCTGCGGCTGTGGATTGTTCTGCGATGGGTGTCGGATTGTGGTTGTATGGACTTTTGAGGTTGATTGGTTGGTCAGCGGTCGGGTCATTGGTGGTCCAAATTTGTGAATGGTTGGCCTCGTGTGGGTAATGGTGTGGTGGTGCTGAGTGGGCGCAAGTATGGGGAGTCCTGTCCAAGGGGTGTTTCGGCTAGGGTCTTGTTGTCCCCCTCCCCCTAGTCCATCCCCTTCCCCCATGGTACAGAAAGGTTTGTGGTGGTTAATTGGGTGGTTGTGGGGGCTGCGATGGTGGCTTTTTGGATTGTGGGTAGTGGTGGTTCGAGGCTGGTTTTGAGTGGTGGGATGTTGCAGGGGTTTTCGGTTACTGGTGGGTATGGTGGTGGTGACCAGAGAGGTGGCAGATGGTTGGTGCGGGGGTTGTCGGCTCCACAGTATGTGAGAATCGCGGGTGGTGGTCCAGCACCGACGGCGGCGGAGCTGTGGCCTGCAACGGGGATGCTGTTGGTTGACACCTGTTGGGGCACGTGACAGGGAGTGTTAATACTTGTTGGTCCTAATGTGGGGGGTGCTGTGGATAGTGTTCTCGTTGACTTTGTGTGGTTTGTTTTGTTTTGTTTTGTGGTTGTCTTATTTTGGGTTAGTTAGGACTGCTATTTTGTTTTATTTGTGACTTTTGGGATAGTGTTGTCCTTGTTTATATTTAGTGTCTTGGCTTGGGTAAGGGTGCACTAATCTCTTATGCAGGTAGCTTTCAATGGAGATTTCTTGGCTATAACACCGATTTTCTTCGAGCCGCTATCTGATTTTCAAGAAAGTTTAGCTATGTGCCACTCCTTGTTCGTGGTAACATCGTGGGGGTAGCGGTAATAAGTTAGTAGGGTTTTTTCTTGTATTCTATCTTGTATTGCCTGCCTATTAATGAAATGGTTAGTAGGATTTTTACCTACAGTAAAAAAAATTAGTGTGCTAGTACTATTATCCTTTGCTTAGCGTTATATATTATTATTATGAAAAAAAAAAAGAAGAAGAGAGAACTCATGAATAGCTAATAGTAGCCTATTTAGGCAGAGTTAGCAGAGTTGTCGAAGGCCTTTTAGGGTTATAAAAGTTACAAATGCCAGTTGGAATGTTAATTTTGTTGTAATAGTTAGAAAAATCATCTAAATTGACAAGACGTTATATCCACTCTCTTAGAAAGTGTATGGTAGAAATTGATTGATTAATGAGACTATAGTAACCTCCCTTTGTTTTTTTCTATCACTCAATCTCAATTTCTTCTTACTTCTTAGTTTCAACTAAAACCTAACTCTAGCTGTCATCCTCATACAGCATTACCTACCACCACCACCACCCTAGCTGACACGCCTGTGCCGCCACCAGCCCTGTCCACCCATCATGAAGCTTGTGTCGGCCACTACCTCTAACCTCGCCATCAACCCAAGCCATGTGCGCTGCCGCCACCAATGCCATCCACCCACCACGAACCCTGTGCTACCTCTATTAGCCCCACTATCAACCCTAGGGCATAGTCTCAGGCAGCCTTGCCATCAACCCCAGGTGTTGCCGCCACCATCACGAATCATGCACAGTAGCCATTAACCCTAGCCATGTGTGCTGCTGTCACCAGCCCCATCCACCAGCACAAGTCTGGCCCTATCCAAGACCAAACCACCACTTAAAGAAAACGACCTACAATTGCCAGAATCACTATATTTATCCGTTTTAAATTTGTGCTCCACCCCTTATCCACCCATGATGATGGTGAGTGTTAATGTAAAATTGTTATGTAAATATAAGTCCATAGGTCCTAGATAAGCTAGGCTCTTCCTCTCCACTCAATCCTCTCATTCTGCTCTATAAATAGAGCTTTGTATACACCATTTCAATTACACCATAAATGCACAACATTTCTCTATCTTCCTCTAATATCATGATGTAACATGGTATCAGGGCCACCACTGGTGGTGGTCTCTTGGACTCGGGCCACCACCGGCCCACTCACCTGACACCATCAGTTCTCACCCAGAACACCGGACCATCATGCCCACCACCGGTGGTGAGTGGTCTCACCAATGACCACCAACTCAAAGTAACTCCATGTCTCAATCACCAAAATCAACACCTGTAACAACCACCCACAGAAACAACAAATCCCATCTGCCACGATCTGCCGCCCTGTCACCACCGTGTCACTGCCGAACCACCAAATCACCTGATCATCACCCAACCCACGGCCTCACCCAGTCGCCTGCGGCCTCATGCGATACCACCACTATCTAACCGGCGGCCACCGCCTCAAAATCTGGACCAACGACCCAACATCTGGAAACAACCAACCAATTTGCACGATCCACCGTTCGTGTCACCACCGTAACGCTGGCAAACCACCACCATCACCACCAAATCACAACCACCCCATGACTTCACCAAAATCACCATGGCTTCACCCATATTGGCAGATCAGTAACCATCCACCACCAGCGTTACTACCCACATCAGTACCTCCAACATCGCCCATCGGCACTCAGATCCAATCACCGCCGGTGACCGATCTCATCAAAGCATCGCCGGCATCACCGCTACACTGCCGGCATCATCCCAGCGCTGTCGGCACCCAGACCAATCACCACCAGTGCCCAGATCCACGACCCAAAACCCACCATCGTCCGGTCTCAAAATCAATGTTCCTGTCGTCCTGTTGTTGCCGGTCACCGCCCAACGCCGGCCGCCACCATCAGTCCGCCAGCAATCTCCCTCAAAACCGATCACCAGCGGTCGTTGGCCCACTACTACCACCCTCGCTGCCCAGCACCTTCCCTTACAGCCACCAGCCACCGTTGACGCCGTGCGGTGACTTGCGCCGATCTGTTACTGGCCGGGGCCCCAGTGAACCCATTCTCTCTCTGAAGATGATATCGTTAACCTTGGCAGAGACACTAGACATCTCTGATTCACAGTTAAAATAAACTGGAAATCTCTCTTTTTGGCCCGTGAGTCATTAATTAAAAAAAAGTCGCCTCAGATACAACAAAGGAACATTGACTTTACTACTACTCGTTATAGCGCTTACAAACAGGTGTTGCGCTACTCTGTATACCGCTTCTACTACCAACCATGACTCGCCACCACTGGCAATCACTCACCCCTGTCACTGTTATGACATTCTCGACCCCATCATCGAGCCAATGACGGTTGCCTCGCCTGTTGCTGAACATCACACATCATTGTTGTTGTACCTGTGACGCCATTGTCTCTGCATCTCCACCCTGTCGAAGTTTTGGGCCCACATTCCAAACTGGGCCCACATCATTGTCACTTGCTGAGCATGGTCAACCTCCCGATCGCCTTTGCTGGCAAAATTGCCAACTCGGTTGTTCATCCAATTTCTCCCTTGTAGCCGTTGAACGAACAGAAGAGAGAGAGGTTAGACAAAAATTGTTCTGGGGGTGAAAGGTAAGAGAGGAGAGAAGAGCGAGGATAGAAAGATACAAGAGATATCCGAGAGCAATATTTACCAAGGTCGTTGCAACTCAACCCCGGGTTGCCGGGAATCATGCCAAGATCGTCACTCACCCCGGTCGTTGGATCTCACTCACTCTTGTCGTTGGATATCAATCCCAAGATCACTAGGAATCATGCCAAGACCCTCACTGATCGTAATCTATGATCAATCATCGATGATCATGCCAAGATCCTCACTTTACCGTGGTCGTTGGAAATCAAAACACGAATCAACGGGAATCATGCTAAGACCCTCATTCACTGTGGTTGTTGGAACTCAATTTGGGATTGCCGGGTGCCAAGACCTTCGTCCATAATCTTCATGTCACAGTCATCAGATTTCTCATATGGAATTACTAGACATCATCAGCCCAAGATTTTAGGTCTCTTGGTTACTGACCTTACTTGGGATTTTTAGAATTTACTCCGGGACCTTTATTTACTTAGGTCACTCAAAATCTTTGTCACCTGGAAACCACCCCAAGACCTCTTGTCCCTTGGTCGCTGGATCTGTCATCTCGGATCACAGAAAACCGCCCCCAGGACCTCTTGTCTCTTGGTCGCTGGATTTGTTGTCTTTGATCATCATAAATTGCCCCAGGACCTCTAATTCCTTGGTTGATGGATCTGTCTTCAAGGATCACCCGAAATCGCCAGAGTATCTCCAATATCTTGGTCACTGCATATGTTCTCTGGGTTAGGTCTTCTGGGTTCACCAGTTCGCATCAGGAACATTGATTTACTGAGGCATCACTCAGATAATTGTTTCACTTCAGGATCTACATTTGGATTTCAATGCTCTGAAGGGTCGTCATTCACCTCAAGCATGACACTAGTCATTAACCCCCAAACTTAAGTTGGTTTCATGTCCACCACCTTAAGTTTGAGGGGGGATGTAGAGATGTCAAAAAGGCCGGGCCGCCGGTGCGGCCCTAAATAAGCCCGAGCTGGCCCGACCCTAAGCATGAATAGTGCTGGCCCTAACCTGTAAGGCCTTGGGCCTGGGCTAGGGCCAGGCCTAATATTTTCCAAAAATGGCCCGGGTCAGGCCCAGCCCTTGGCCCGTTTCTGGCCCTCTTTTCGGCCCTCTTTTAGGCCCTATTTTGGCCCAGCCCTTTGGCCCTAAATCTGGCCCTAAACCATTTTGAGTCATTCTCTTTTTCCTTTCCCCCTTCTTTCTCACACATCATTCTCTCTACACCTCATATTTTACTTTTTTATTTTAACTTTTTGGACATGCACATTTCTTTATATTTACTCATGTGAAAAGATTGTCTTTTTGCGAACAAAATTACTCTTTGTTACTAATCAATATTCTCAAATAGAGTAAACGTAAAGCTCTAAGGCACTTCAGTAGTCACAAGAACGATATTGAATGGTTTAGGGCCTATCAATTGTATTTATTTTGTGAATGAGTATTTTTTCAACACAAAAAAGAAAAGAAAAAAAAGGGGCCTGGGCCGGCCCTAAAGTTAGGGCCTCCATTTTCAAGATTTGGGCCCGGCCCGGTTTACAAGGCCCAAAGCCCAAAATGGCCCGACCCTTTTTCTGGCCCGCTGGGCCGGCCCAAGCCCGGCCCTTTGACACCTCTAGGGGGATGTTAATGTAAAATTGTTATGTAAATATAGGTCCATAGGTCGTAGATAAGCTAGGCTATTCCTCTCCACTCAATCCTCTCATTCTGCTCTATAAATAAAGCTTTGTATACACCATTTCAATTACACCATAAATGCACAACATTGCTCCATCTTCCTCTTCCTCTAATATCATGTAACATTGAGAAAGATGGGGCTGTGATATGGAGAAGTAGGGGCGACTAGAGATGTCAAACGGGCCGGGCTTGGGCTGCCCGGCCCGGGCCCATCGGGCTTGAAGCGAAACCGGGTCGGGGCCGGGCCGGCCCGGGCCGACTGAGGAGAAATGCTAGGCCCGGTCCAGGCCCTGGCCGTAGGCCCAATTTCTAGGGCCGGGCTTGGGCCGGCCCGGGCCCTTTTTTTTTAATTTTTTTTTTAAATTTTCTTGTTATTCAATTTTAAATTTCATCTTTAGGCATGTCCAATTTTCAAATTTTGACAAATCTAATTTTTATCATTTTATTTCATTATATGTAATATTCATATATATGTATGTATGTATAGATATATTTATTTGTCTCTCATTTTATTTTTTGCTATATGTTAAATCTTTTATTACTCTTCTTGGTGATCTTTATTAATAAAATCTGAACACATAACTAGTCGTTATATTGCTGTTGGGGGGGGTAAAAGTGGAATTTTGGGGGAATATATCCGTTGGAGGAAAAGGGGGAGAGAAAGGGGGGGAAAAACAAAAAAATTCAAACAGGTGGGGCCGGAACCGGGCCCAGAACCGGGCCAGAACCAGGCCGAAACCGGGCCGGGCCGGGCCCGGGCTTTTCCCCAGAATTTTTCGGCCTGGTCCAAGCCCAGGCCCTAAGCCCAATTCCTCCGGGCCAGCCCTGTTCATGAACGGGCCAGGCCGGCCCGGGCTTTTTTCGGGCCGGGCCGAGGGCCGCCCGGCCCGTTTGACATCTCTAGGGGCGACACCATCGGAGATGATGGAGAAGAGCTAGCAACCGATCGGGGTTGCGGTGACAAGATGTTGAACTAGCCGAAGTTTCTAGTGTTTATATATAAGGGATATTTAGGCATTTCCTTCGTTCTGTTAAGGGAACCATCTAATACAATACTTTTGCGATCTCCGGTGTCTCTTTGCAACTTTTGTAAGCTTTATGCAACTAGACCAAAGTACATGGGTAGTTATGTAATTTTCCCACCATTCTTTTACTTGTCTTCATAAAGATGAAAGTGTTATACCATGCTTCTGAATCAAACATTCAAACCACGACCGGTTATCGAGCGGTGTGAAAATGGCAATGATTTCTTAAATTGCCTGGAGTAAGAAAGTGCAAGACCTGTTAACTTAAATCCACTTGGTATGAATTTCATGAGCGTTGGTAACTTGGTATCAGGAGTGCGAGAGACTTTACTGAGTCACTTGTTACTTCTTTCCGCGCGTTTTGGCTTTTTGGGAACTTGCGACTATAAATTTGAACACTGGTGAAGACTCAAAAACTCTCGTGGATGATAAATTGAGGTTTAAGTCTTCATCAGGACACAATGGACTCATGTTGACAGTCATATAAGCTGACTCGAGGGACAGGATAGCCATTCACATGTCCATAAAAGCACTAGATTTTAGTTTAGATCCACGTTGTATTGCAAAACAAAAGAAAAATTGGCACAAATCAATGAGCTGGTGGTGATACATATGCTTTCAGGTTCATTTCCTTTCTTCAGGACCAACATTATATGCAAACATTATTACGTGTATTTGTGTGATTCATAAATAGTCAGGACTCGGTACCAGTTCAAAAGCGTGAGCGAAGCAAACAAAACAGACAAGGGATCAAATAATTTAACTCTCATTCTAGCCAATTTACAATGCTAACGTGTCATTTCATATTGTACAAGAGTAAAGATCAGCAATGGCATAATACTGATGCATAAACTAGGTCCATAAATCCCAAGATAAACTCTGTGCATACTTGGCTTTTAACCATGCGGTAGTTAAATAAATCAGTAGACTAGTGTAGTGTTGTACTCGTTGCAATGCAATAAAAATTGCACGATTGGTGCTTCATGTGAAATTCCGAACTACTGAAGAAGTTCTGACTAATCCTGAGAGCAGACCAATGAAGATGGCGCTGTTGTAAGTGGTCGGTTCACCTTGCATAGAGTTGTTTCGAGAGTCAATATACATTTCATTTACAAATGGCCCCCCAACAAGCGCGCCAACTGCTACATTTGGATTGGGATCCGTCGAGTCCAGCCATTTGAAACCATCCTCGCACCCAGTGTTGGCAGTAACTGGAATTGAAGCGCCCCTATGGTGTACGAACCGAGGGTAGCTGCTCCCATATCCGACAAGGTAGCTCAGTTTCATTGGATTGTTGCCCAGCACATACTCAGCCTGAACACAGTATCTTGGTCTTAGGTTATATATTGTGCAAAAAGACATGAAAAGGAGGTGCTTGAAGTCTTAAAGCAACTACATGAAACTTCTATCTCCATCATGTTTCCATAAAGCAAACGGCTTCCAAATCCCATTACCCAAGAGTTTGAACCATGCTCAGAAAGTATGTACAAACAATTAAAGATCATGACCAAAAAAAAAATTGAGATGAGTGGGATGCTGAGGCATGTTGGTCCTATTGACTAAAAGTTACTATAAGGCATAAGCCATATGCGTACGATGAGCATAGCAAATTCACACTCATTGGCTAACTGCATGTAATTACCTGCAAAATGGCAAAGTTGCGAAGGTCCATTCGGTTATATAGCTTTCCGGTGCAATATAGGGTTGAAGTCTGGGAGCTAAGCATGTAATCACTATAAACAAGTGCAAGAAATGCAGATGCCATGGGGTATTGCAAAGCATTCCACTCACTCACCCATATTAGGCCACCTGCATTACATAATGGAATCATTGACCACGTAATCAAGGGAGAATAAATGTGGAATCCAGTTTATAGATAGATAATATAATGGAAATCCTATTCATGTAAAACTCCGAGGAAACGTGTACATGCAATCTCAACAGTAGTGATATTACCATCTGTTCTGCTGGATGTTGCTGTTGGTGAATCTGGTAGAAGCCCGCACATGACAGACTCAGCAGTTTTTCTATACATCTGGAGGCCAATATTTTCTGCACTTGACATATCCTTTCCACCAAAGAAATTTACCCTCGATAGTAAAACCTGATCCACAATTGAAAACTTGCAAATTTCATCGAACATGGATTAATTGCAAAGACCATATTGCGGTCACTTTTTCTCACCATACTAACCATGTCAAACAAGAACACTATTGAATTGGAGATCTTATGAAATGAATACTTTACATGCTCTTGGTCCTCTATTGAAGAGAATACTGGTTCTTGTTTGTAAACTGATTTTTCTTCCTTCTGGATTTTTTGTTATGTTTGCCATGCATTACAATTTTTTGCTCCTTTACAGAAAACCAGATAGGTGCTTCCAAATGGTTTCCTTTCTGAAAGAACTCTCTGTAAGCGGCTGAAAAAAGGACTAAAAGATTTAAATTTAAATGTGCATGTTTTCCTCTCTCAACTCGAGAATTATTTCACTGGTGGTAAACAAACAGCTTAAACAGAAACCATAACCAAGAAGTAGTATAAGAACTAGGATAGAAAAATTGACAACAAAAACAAAGAACAACAGAAAGTAGACAGGCCTTACTACTAATTGTGAGTTGGTCTTACTCCTGGTACTATCTAAGTTAGCTTCTACAAATTAAATGGCAGTTTCGAGATTTTCCAGAGAAATGATACAAGGGGAAAGCTTCATGTTCTAATAGTAGAGACACTGTACCTGAGTTCCTGCCAACTTGTTATCCCAACAAAACCATGTTGGACTTCCCCAATTAGCAAATGCATCCCCATTTTCTACAGTCACGTATCTGAGATACAACTGGTCTTCAGTCGCATGATAGAGCCATGAAGCTGCCCACAGGAGTTCATCCTCATATCCACTAGAGTTGTAATACTTCTGAACTTGAGGGATGCTGACACTATAAGAACCTCTATAAGTGTCTGCAAATCTGAACAATTCTTGGGCATGTCTAAGTAGATTTTTTGAGTAAGTTGAGTTAACTTTCTTGAATACTAAAGAAGCAGATGCCATAGCTGCTGCAGTTTCGGCTGCAACCTCACTTCCCGGATATGATATGTTCACTTGTGTGGAAGGCCTTTTCTCTGTCATGACTTCAGGTCTTTCCCAGCATTTATGGTCCAATTCAGGATCACCGGCCTTTCATAGCAAATGTAAATACACACATACAGAACAGTTCAGATTCGTAGATATAAAAAGTTTGAGGGTTCTTAAGGAAAAAGGCATTGACTTGGATTCAAGTTAATTAAACTCCTGCTAATCTAAGATGGGGTGCCCTTTCCTTATTAATACGTCCCTAAAATAGGGACCACTCTCCAAACAGGGTTAGAATATGCATATTATTCCATATTTATCCGCAATTGCATTGGGATTAGCAAAAACAAACAGAAAAGGGAAGGAAAATCATATGTAGGGGGCAAACTTGAAAGCTTAGAAGTAAAAAGTTAACCCATAAATCATTTTCTATGAATAGGATCTCTTGCTTAACGGATGGAAGGCCTTAGATGGATTAAAAGGCCATCATCTACATTTGAGGTAAGAAAAGATGAAGAACATCTGACTAATCCAATTAAATGGTAATCTTTCTTAGACACAGTGAGGATACTTTCTGAATTACTCAAAACAACAATGATTCTGGTCTTGAGCACTTAGAGAAGCTAAAAAGTGAATGCCTACCATTAATGATTGAGTACTTTACACTTCCAAATTGCTGTTAACAGTCGAGAAAACAACAATTCAGACAGTACTATCCCAGCGTTGTTGGAACTAGTTTGGGGTATGCTAAAATTTTACCGCGTAACAGAAAAAGGAAAACCTGAATGTAGAGCACATTGTCGGAAGGATGGGCGTTGATTAGATAATCTGTAATCCACTTCAACGAGTCTCGAGCATGTTGCAGCTCCTTCACTGCTTTCATTTGGTCTCCATACTCTAGAATTGCCCATGACAGCACTGTTGCAGTAAATGCCATGGGGAATCCAAACTTCACAAGATCCCCAGCATCATAAACTCCCTTTGACAGATCCAAATTCTCTTCTTCTCCATCTTGTAGTCCCGAATCCCCTCTCCAAGCAATCTTATTATTCACCAACTTGCCAGCTGCAATCACAAAGCATTATTATTGAAAACATGCCTACTTGAGCAACGTTATTAACCACTCTAAAAGCTTAGAATCCCAAGTCCCCAAATCTTTTGTTCAACAGAAAACCGAATTTATCTGCTCAAATGCATAACCAGTTAGCATTAAAAAAGTGTTCAGCAACTGCACCTGTTTGAAAATGCAAAACCATCTAATTAAAGAATACCTAGACTACACTTGGATATAAGCCAAGGTAATCCCCTGAAGTCAAAGCATGTACGGCTTTTGTCACAACTGTGTACGGTTTTTGAACCAGATGTTACAACCACTCTACAGCAAATATTGCTTTAATGAAAGCCAAAGCAGTCAGACAAATGGCTAGCAATGAGCGAATAATATGCAGAGTAAAACTCTTAACCGTCTTAAGGGAAGTGCTACGTACAGGAAAGAGTGAGAGCGGTAAGCGCACTACACAACACCGCGATTTTACTACAAAGAGAAGGAATAGTGGCATACATTTTTGGATATCCAAGAATTGCATAGCAATGCTGAGAGCGTCGCCATATCTAGCCACGATGGTCCCCGGATGAACCGAAGCATGAGAATTTTTCGACTTCAACCGATCCAAATCCTTCCATAGAGTGATGGAAGCTGCTGTCACGACCACAGCTGCAAGCACCAACACAAAGAACCACAAGCACCAACTTTTGGACTTGGGTTTCTTATCAGCTTCCATTCAATCTTCTCAGAATCTGCACATCCCACAACTGAACACAAACAAACTGAATTGGAGAACTTGATAAAGTACTCTGCTTTGGAATCTTTAACGTTCATTTGGATCCCATCTATATAAACTCCTTTGGAATGTCGAGGTGTTGCCGGCAAGGATACCGTTTTGGCATGATGACAAAGTTCCAAGATACCGAATGAAAGGCAAAAACGGCAGTTGGCTTGTCTTGTTGTACTTGGGACCTGTTAGACTTGCAAATAGAACAATACCAGGTCACCATGAAGACGAAAAGGGCATCATAGATCTTTAGTCACAACATTCTTCTATTTATCCGAAGAGTTTTGTCTCACACGAAGTTCAAAAGTTCAGCAATTCAAAGTCAAACGTCAATTTATTTCGACAATTATTCATACTGAGTTAAAATTTCATTTTTGCTTGATTAACAAGTTCTCTCGATAGTTATTAATCAAAAGTAATTTGTTGTTTAAAGTACTTATGAGTTGTAACTATCAGAGAACAGACTCGACTATATAATCCTTAATTTAACAAAAAAAATTAGCCAAATACTGTATTTATTAATTCAAATTGTAAAATTGGAATAAATCAAAAGAGGTAAACACAAGAAAACAGTGGTGAACTAGATGTGATAAATAGTAAGTTCCAAAAGAAGATGAATTTCACGTCTAGGTTTCCCGCTTTGCATTTCGCGGGGTCTCATTCCCGCCTAAAGCTTTTAACTTTTGTCTGGCTTCTCTATCTGCAAGATTTGTGGTTAAGGTTGTGTGTGCACCACTGCGTTGCAGTTCCTGCCCAAGCATGCCAAGGCAAGGGAAAGCGTCGAATAAGGGTTCCACAGATCCCAAAACGGTAATATGTAATTTTAACAATGTAGGACGTTGGTTCCAAAGTTTGATTCTGTTTGACCTATATTCAGCAAAACTAGAAAGATATAATTGGGCGTATTGACATTGACCTTATTTGTCGTTTCGATTTTCCTTCGATTTACTTATTCAGATTGTATCCGAAGAAAACTTTTGGAAGTTAAAAATTTTGGAACTAAGATTAGGATATACGTTATAGTTTAGGACTAAAAAGTTTAAGGGACTAAAAAATCTGGAACGCGTTTTGGAATTTTAGATAGAATCTGACTGAATCAGCAAGCTAAGTGAGCCTCACTTACAAGTTCATTGAGATAGGTTTTCATTAAACCTTAACACGAAGAAGAAGCTTAAATCATTGTGCGACGAAAGAGGATTAAGGGTTGCCATTCTTCACCTTCTCTCTTGACGCTAGCCTAGAACATATGCCATATATCGATGTTTAGGCCGTACTTGTTATGCCAAAAAATTTGGTTGGAAATTGTTCTGGCAATGTTAAACATATGCCATATATTTTCTGCTTGGCTCTTGGATATGACTTTGGGGGGACCAACGGATGTTGAAATTTGACAGACAAATGGTTTTGATGTACTTCTTGTCTAATTTTGAAAAGGCCAAGCATGGTAAGTAGTATTGCTTAGGCCAAGCATGATAATTAGTGTGCGTGTGCCTGTCTCTCTACAATGCACACTTACATATGTATTTCGATTTGTTTAAGGAATGGAACTTAAAGCCAATACCTTGTATTTGTGTAATGAATAGAACTTAAAGCCATCTCCACACATCTGTTAGTTAAAGCGCTTCTTGATCTAAATAGTAGTTATGTATTAGATGAAGTCACTTAGTTGCGTTCCATTATGGCATCTCTCTTCTGAGTTTAATTGTCTCTTTGCCTGGCAAAGGCACTCAGACTTAGTAATGGTTACTTCAAACTATGGCAGGTGGTATGATCACATGCTTATTAAGCAAATCATTTGAAAAGGTCAAACTACGTAACTGATGTGTACTCAAGGTCTTGTTGTTTTATAGCTGCTTCTGCACAGATCATTGTTATCACGAATTTAAACCATAAGGAACTTGGCATTTGCAACCTTTGAAGAGTGTGGACTTTATAAAGAAAAGGGTATTCAAGCCTAGGTGGTTACTTGGGTAAGAATCACCCAAATATCGAAGATTGTCAGTGAGTAAACCCTCTGGTGGAGCCCTTTTAAAAGACGTGGGTGAGGTACTTCAATATCTTGTGTTTATCCTGAATTATATATTACCATCTATAACTAGATCAGGAAGTTAGATGTCAGCAGGCGTGGATTCATAACTTTAATAAATTGATGGTAGAAAAGTAGCGCATTTTCATGTCATAACATATAGCACCGTGAGCTTGAAATTTGGAAGACTGTGACTTGTATCATGCATTTAAAACTTCATTTGTTCAATCGATGTTTTGATTTCGAGTGCAAGACTTGGAGTGACTAGGAGAAATCCTTAATCTTGGTGTTCAGTTTGATGATCAATATGCACGGTCACACACAATAATCATGTGCCAAATCTCAGTGCTGAGGCCCTGTCTTGCTGAGAGAAAACCAGACAGGCATACATCATTAAATTGGTCTAATGTGAAATGAGGCGAAACTTGACACCATATTGGTCTGTTGAAAATGGATGGCACTTCCGACCAAATTTATGTTGTTATTCTAACCATAACTACTTTTGCCGCATAAATTAGATGGACAATCATTCCAGCCAGGGTCAATCAGAGGATGTTTGGTCGAGGCCTAATTGGCCTCCATGCCTAGAGAAGACATTCGTAGAATTGTCGATCGAGGTAATGAAAAACCATTTGGATGTGATCCCCAGTGGTTTCAAGGATGAAGCTTGGGACCGTGTTTGCAAGGAGTTCCATGAAGAAACTGGTAAAAACTATGATAAGCTTGAACTGAAGAAACATCTGGCTGTTTTGCGTAAACGGTATCACATTGTTAAACCACTTTACAACCATGGTGGCTTTGGCTGGGATTATCGTCGGAAGATGGTCGATGTTGATGATTGTATTTAGGCAGAATACATAGAGGTATCTCTTCCTTTAGTGTTAATTTCCTTGTCGTGTTGTGTATCTTACAAAATGCTATAATTAGGTACATCCCGAGATTGCACCGTATAGAAAATGGGGCTGTCCAATATATGAAGAGCTATGTACGATTTTTACAAGACCAAAAGCGACTGGTGAATATGCCACCAGCACAGGCAGCTATAGCTCAGGTAATGACTGTTTTTGGCGCTCTATGGGGAGTGATAACATTACCAAGGGGCGCAATAAGCACCAGTTTGCAGAGCCAGTGTATTCGGTTCCCGGCAAGAGAAGTAATAAGGGGTCTGATAACCCAATAGCCAATGCTACTACAGCGACTGGAACTGCTTCAGATTCGAGCAACTCTGCAATGGCTCATATAGTTGATCCTTATTCCATTGACATTTGCAGCAATATTATTAATGGTATGCAAGGAGTTGATCGACATCTTTATATTGATGCTCTAGATTTGTTAAAGAACCCAATCTGGAGGGAAACATTCGTGTCATTGAGAACTGAGAAACGATTGGGCTGGTTGAAGGCCATGCTTCCTGGTGTCCAATGATGCGAAGTTCAAGAGGGTATGACGAGTTTTTGAGGTGGTTGCATCCAAACTTTAGGGCATTAACTGTCAATCTCCCTTATTCTCAAGTAGGAATTTGGTGTGTACATCTTGTGCGCTTTGAAATGTTTCCTAGACTCTAATTTAGTGGTGTATTGCTGCCTACCATTGCACTGAATCCAGTTATGGCACAAGTGTATGCAAGGCCTTAATCCTGAATCACAAAGTGAACTGTTTGGTTATGTTTTGCACAAGTTTCTGGCCACACCAACGGTAGTCTTGACCAACTAGAGCAATCGTAATAAATAACATACAACGATGACAATATTTAACTCAAAAGTGTTAATAAAGTACGCTCTATGTTCCTCATAAATTGATTATATTTATGTTGACTTTTTAAATTAAGAAAAAAAAATTTATGTATTTTTTTATATTTATCTTTGGGCTAATTACACCTATGTCCCTGAGGTTTGAGGGGTAATTACAGGCAAAGACAATAGTTTGAACAAATTAAACTTATGTCCGTTGACCAAACGGAACCCTAAAAGCCCTAACGGTTTCAATAAAATGACTCCATTGCCCCTGAATTTGAGTGTTATTTTCTTTCAAATGCCATTATAAAGATTCGAAACCCTAAGTTAAAAAGTAAAATTCATTTTGGACCTAATTAGGGTTTTAAACTTTTATTTTCTCTCTCTAAATTAGGGTTTACTTCAGAATGGGTTATTTCATTTTTTAAATTGGATTTTGGCTTTGAATTTCGTCCTCTTATCTTCGCCATGGCAATCTGTAGATCGATTGCACATGCAATCGAATTGCAAATCCAACAATTCAAATGTGTGAGCATGATTTGACACACTTGAATTGCAAAACTAGTAATTCAAATCGGTGTGCGCCGCCACTCCTTCCTCTTTCCCCCACCACGCCGGCGCCCCATCCCTCTTCCCTCTATCGCACCATCACACACACCCAAATCGTCACTGTCGCCTCTCCCTCTTCCCCTTCTCCTTCGTGGTTGTGCGACTGTGCTGTGCGGCTCCCGCGAAGCGTATGAAGGTAAGCGAATCTACCTCGAAGAGAGAGATTTCTACGGCAAGCTTTCCTTGGTGAGCTTTCCTTGACGGGGTCTGGCTTCAGAAAAAAAAATGGCAGTGGCCGATGGAGTGGACTTCGATCTGGGCTAAGGGTGGCGTGGTGGGGGTAGGGTAGGGGGAAGAGGGAGGGGCAGCGGCATGGTGGAGGGGAGAAGGAATGAGGCGGCGGTGATGGGGTTGGAGTGATGGGGAGGAAGCCCCATTGAAATTCAGAAATGATGATGGTTAGAGAGAGAGAGATGAAGTTAGGGTTTCAAATTAAATCCAATAAAAAAACACAATTTAAAAAAAAAAAGAATTTAAATCTGTAATTTGATTTGGGAAAAAGACTTAATTTCTATTAGAGAGTTCCTAATTTAAAAAGATTAAAACCTTAATTTGGAGGGAGAGAATTAGGTTTTGAAACACTAATTTGGTATTAGGTTTAAAACCCTAATTTTGTAAATCAGGGTTTTTAATTTTTATACGGTGTATATGTAAATATGTGGTATAAGGGTAGTATTGACATTTAGAAAATACGCATGGATGACATCAGCAAAAAAATACACTTTTTGGACGGAACCCTGACGGATGGACAAGGCTGATACATTTGAAACACGTTTGGTCACGGAATGTTACATTTTGAAACTTTGTGTCCTTGACTGTAATTACCCCTTAACTTCGGGGACATAGGTGTAATTAGCCCTTTATCTTTTTTACACTTTTTGTATTCAATTTCTCTCTTCCTCTGTTCCGCGTAAATTGATCATATTATTTTTTTTTGTCGTACTACAAAAATTGCTCACTTTCCAAATTAAGAAAGATTTTTTAGTTATTTTTTCATATTTATCATTTTTACACTTTTTATTCAATTTCTCTCTCCACCAATTCATTTTCTCTCTCCGGACCCACTTTCTTATAATTTTTTATTATATTTCTCTCTCTACATTTAACACTCTATCAACCAATTTTCTCTCTTCTGACCTGCTTTTTTCAAAGGGTAAAATGAGAAACATACAATGTATAACATAAATTTTTAATATGCGTACCAAATCAAATGTGATCAATTTATGTTGGACAAAAAGAGTATCTGTTAATGAGTTCTATAGACCGATAACAATACCCTCTTTTTTGACATGCGATGAGAAGTCACTAATGCATATACGACATACCATAGTAATCGCACGCCTCTCCAAGCACAAAGTAGATGCAGAGTATACGTCCATCTCTCATAAAAAATAAAAAAAATTCGTCCATCTTAGTAATCAAAAAATATGCTCCTAGGATGAAACTCAGTCTCGATTTATCCCTAGCATAGAGAAGTATCAAAATCGAATAGGTACTTTCGCTTTAAGCATGACGAAGCTGGGCAAGTATAGCGCTATCCGCATGTGCAGTTAACTAAAAAACTATTTTCTCGTAGACAACAAAATGATCACCAAAATAATTATTCTGAAATTATTTGTTGCTAAAGGCAGCCCTTTGTTGCTTAAAAGCGCTACTCATATGCTTCTTTAGGTCTGTCATTCCCGTATCCGATTTATCAAAGCTAATGTCTCTAGTGCACCACAGGCAGTGCGCCTGTGGTGACACACACACGCATTCGATTTACCCTTAATAATAATGCTAAAACTTATTATCTTCGTCCCTAAATATTTTATTATATTTTTATTTTTGCGATGTCTCAAAAAAATTGATCTTTCCAAATTAACAAAGATTTCATAGGTTTTTTTTTTTTTTACGTTTATCCTTCTTACACTTTTTTATTTCATTTCTCTCTCCGCATTCAATCATTTACCAACTTATTTTTATCTACTTTATTCTCTCCCTCTCTCTCAGAGTAAAATAAGAACCTAATATAATCTTATAACTCATATTTAAAATAAGTGTTTAGTCAAATTCGATCAATTAATTAGTAACTGAAGGAGTATTTGGAGATTGTTTGAGATTGATTCTGAAAAGCAGATTTGGCTTAAATCTGAATCAATTTTTAAAATCAGATTTAATCTAGTTTAAGCAAAATCAGTTTGCTGTTTGACAAAATTAGTTGTGAACTAACTTAAAGTTACAGAAATGTTTGGGTAGAAAGTGATTAAATCAGTTTTGATATGACAAAATGACCATAAAGAGCACTACATAAATAAAAAATCTTAATATCTATTTATGGAGTCATGATAACATAACTTTTGTTTGCAAATAATTACAATATACAAAAAAATTATTGAAAAAATTATTTTCAACTACCTACAAAAGTTGTCACTTCTTATTGTGAATTAAAGGTTGAAGTGCATACAGAAATGATGCGGAAGAAGAAGACGGCCGTTGATGAACTGTTGTACTCCCTCTTTCTGTTAGCATAAAAGAGAATATAACTCTAGAAACTAATTAAAAGTCACATTATGAATTTCATTAGTTAAAAGAACATGAAATCTCTTTTTGTAAAAACTACGAGGATAGAATAGCAAATTAAAAGGCCAAATTTGATTATGAAAAAAGTGATTATCATAATTCTCATGACAGGATTATGGATTTAATGGTCTTTAGCTTTTTAGTGGGATACGCAAGTACCCCTCAAACCCTTGCTCGGGGTCTCTCTTTTTGCTCGCGCTGCTACCTACATCTCTCCCCTCTTTGGAGCAGAAGACTCGTCTGCATTTGGAAATCACCTCAGAGCGTCTCTCCTGTAAACTACACATACGCAGGCGATTTCACACAGTTTGAGGCAGAGAGAGGGAAGAAAATTGAAGATGGTAGGAGGAGGCGAAGGGAAAGAAGGCGACTGGGAGTGCAGCGGGTGCAGCAACAGGAACTACGCCTTCAGATCCTTCTGCAACCGGTGCAAGCAGCCCCGCCTCCTCGTCGACGCCAAGACCCCCGCCGACTCCAAGTGGCTCCCTCGCATCGGCGACTGGATCTGCTCCGGTACAAACAAAACCCTACCCACTATTCGTATCAATTCTACTGTAATTGGCATAAAATACGCTACAAAATGGATTTGGGAAAGTGGGAATAAGGGCAGGGAGTGCCAGTAGTGGCACTCCCCATAATGGTTAATGGCAATCCTGTACTACCACTTTATTCGCTTGGTGTCTAACTTGTGCTCCCTGCATTTACGGGAATAGAATTCATAGGTTAGCGAAGCATCGTCTGGCAAGTCATGCTAGGGTAATAACAATCAATAGTCAACTTTTGTATGTGTTAATTCTATCCTTGGATTCCGCAGTAAAGTCAATGTGGAAAAATCTATGAATGCACGAGTGCCGTTAGCCATTAGGGGAGTGCAATAGGACCACAATTATCTCAAGATTAAGGTTTGAAGTTTGAAATTTTCTTGTACCAGTGAAAAGATGTTCTATGCGTAAAATCACATCCAATTTTTAATCTCTCGTTCAACTTAACTAAGCCGTGTGCCAAGCTAGTTTCTACTTTCTTGTATAATGTGTATCTCGGGTTTGCCCCCTTGGCGGCTTTGAATATATATATTTGCTTATCAAAAAAAAAGTTTGAGATTGTGATAAACAGGTGCGAAGGCACTTGCCAATATTGGTTTTAGGCAAGATTCCTGCATGTCAAGCAATATAGACTTATTTGCATAAGTTACATGCATTAGAAACGAACTCCAAATAAACAGGGACATGAACAAGATGTTTTCAACTATGACTTTGGTATTTGGAAAGCCTTTTGTAGACCCGATACTGTTGATCTGGAGCCATTTGAACTGGCCTAAGCCAGAATGTAGTTAGCACTTAGGTCAAGTCAAAATCCAAGAGAAGGTAGTGTGAAATATAGATGAATCCTTCTTATGTTATCAACTACAAATGATCATGTGACCCTTAGTATTTGTCCCAAAAAGAAGAAGAAGGGCTTCGAAGAGTTTTACATAATGGAGTCAAGCTTGTAAAAAGTTTGACATTTGACTCTTGAATGCACCTTTCCTCTAGTTGCAAGGGATGGTTGAACTTATTCTATGCGTAAACCAAAAACTTGTCTTATGCATCTAGATGCAGACATGTTGCTTGTGTTATATATGTATACATACATTTGTTCATATGGGTTTATATTGTTATTGCCAATTCGTAGATTTCTGAATAAAGTTTAGATAGAAAATTAATCAAAAGGGACTCAATGAACTCGTGATGACGAAAAGTGTGAAACTCTTGTCATGATTAACTTATCCTGTCTTTCGATATTTATTTTGTTTGTCAAGTTGCGATTAGAAACTCCCTGTCAACAAGGTTGAGTAGTTTGTGTTTTCTGTGTGTTTATTTTGGTTTGTGATCGCTGGTTGGCGTGCGTATTCTTGGCTTCCTTTTCCTCTCCCTGGCTGCATTGTGGGTTGGGTGTGTGTGGCAATGGATCAATAGGTTGCACTAACAACAATTATGCCTCAAGAGAAAAGTGCAAAAAGTGCGGGCAACCGAAGGAGTTAGCAGCTATGCCAGCAATTGCAGGGCCTGGTGCTTCACTCCCAACTCATCCACATTATTTTGCCAGGACACAAGGAGGACATGAACAGAAGATGAATCTTGGATACTTGAGTAATGGAGCTTTGCAACAGTCACTCCCTTTAAGCTCTACTTGGCCTTTGGGAGGGGCTGAGAATTATGGAGTTCAGTCTGCTGATAAGTACGGAGTTCAAACAGCATCTTCTTGGCCGTTAGGTAACCACAGTAATGGAGTTCCATACCCAAGCCAATCAAATCAGCTTATGGTTTCGAAAGGATGGCGTAATGGTGATTGGCTTTGCAATTGTGGCTTCCACAATTATGCTTCTCGTGCACAGGTATGACTCTTATGAGAACAATTATGAGTCGAGCATCTATTTGCGGTTGTTTCTTTGATATAATCACGCCTCTGATTTGGCTTTTTTTTTTTCCTATTCAGTGCAAAAAGTGCAATGCTTCTATGCCACCAGGTACCCCACCCTTCTTTTTCGACATAAATAGAGTTCTAGGTGTTCATTTTTTGTATATGGGTTGATACATAAGGCTTAGTTTGACCTGTCACAGAAAGGCATTTTTACTATTATACCAATTTACTTGCCTTTTTTTCTTAAGGTGTTAGAGTCTTCATTCTAGTTGCTATACAGGTACATGGCAAGATGCTTTCTTATTTTCGTTTCGTATGTGTAATATCATTAGTTTTGCAATGTTGACTATTGTTGGTTGAATTTGTTTTGACTTGAATGTATCACAAGACAAGGTATACATGGATTCCTTTGATTTGCTTACTGATCTAATAGACATTTTTCCTGTATTTTTGTGCATGCTAAAGCACTTGGGACGAAACGTTTAGCATCCGAAGAATTGGTTCAAAATTGGGACAACAAGAGACTGAATGCAGGACATGTAAGATGCCACTTTTTGGTTGAGAAGTAATGATCATTCAGATGTGGTCAATATCCTTCCCTGACTGATCTTCCTCCCCGGTACCCAAAATAATTCTGAATTTGCAGACTTTTGGGCTCCAGCAATCGTACCCAACATTCGGGCAGTTGGCAAGTACTGGAGGCAATCAAACAACTGGTGTGTATTTACCGTATCCTGGTGGAAGCTCAGCAGTGGCTCCAAATTTGCCAGTCAGCCTGCAGTTGCCGCACTCGCAGCTAACGCCAGCGCCTGCACTCCTTGGGAAAGGGTAAACATTGGACTATGTTCCTCCTTTTTTCACATTCCATGCATTCAGGATTCTTTGGATCAGGTTCTTTTATACAAAACATAGTAATGTCTAATTTTGATGCTTATGCACTAGTAATCGCTTTGGGTTCTTTATATTTACTTGCCAACTTTTGACCTTTTTAGGTTGCCATATATATTGCTAGATATGGAGAACAAGGTACAATTGTACATTGTTCTCAATTTCTAGCAATGTATGTATACTGAGCTCTGATGCATTCTTAAACCATGAATGATTGAACTCGTACATCAAGCACCCAGCACATTGAATTTTCACCAATGCCACTTTGTTCTTCTTTGACCTAGCAGAGCGAAGCAATGGCGTGATGGGGATTGGATGTGCACCAATTGCAACAACCACAATTATGCATCTCGGTCTCAATGTAATAGGTTAGTGTATAGAAGCTTAATCAAATACCGCAGTTCACATTAGCAAGAATTCCTAGCAGTTCATAATTTTTTTTTGTCCCAGCGTCCATCACCTTTTGGGTTCCTTGTTTTACATTTCACACTTCCTTTTCGCTGAATGTGAAGCATTATATTTACAGGTGCAAGACAGAGAGAGTGGTGCCTGCTCAACCAGTTTCCGTTGCATAAGGCTTTATTTATTCTAGCTTCTACTGGTACTTGTTTGCTATCCATCATGTAGCAAGTTCTAAAATGAGAGTTTCTTGATACTATCTGCCCTCTGTTTGATCAATATTAGGAGGACAATTGTCCATCTGTCACCATTAATGTTGTTGGGAGTGTTGAACGACATCATAAAGATCAGGCTTGACATTCTTTGAGTAATCACTGTGTTGGTGGAAGAAATGGCCGCCTTTATGAATAATACATGGTTTTTCTTTCTGGCTTTCTTGAGCAGGGCTTTTGTTTGGTCTACACATGGGTAACTGATGCCATGTACACTAGCTCGTTTGTTGGGCTTTCTCGAGGGTTGAGATCAAAGGTGCTAATGATAGTCCTTAAGGTCGCTTTTTATGTTAATGGTTAATGTAATAGCTGTCGGCAAATATTAATTGCTGCTGCGCCTTTCGTCTCGTTGTATCCCCATAACATTGACCACCACACCGTAATACCTTCCCCTCACCTAATAACCTCATACGTGATCTAGGCTGACGAGAAGAAGCGGTTTGGATCTTCATCCACCCCGTTATGAAATGTTATTCCCTTTATTACTGAAGTGGAGTACTTGTGATGGTTCCATGAAACAAGTACTGCTGTTTTAGTAGTGATACGTATTATCCCTTGCTTATCTTTTGAGTTAAGAATATAAATCGAATGGCTCATGGGTTTTCAGGCAGCCTCTGTCATTGATCATTATCTTTTTTTTTTTTAGTTCAGTGGGTATTATATGTCAGCTCGAGCCCGTCGTATTAGATCCAGGTAGCTCTGGGGACAGGTTGAAGGCACACCATTTATTAGATCCAAGTAGCTCTGGGGACAGGTTGAAGGCACACCAATTATGCGTGGCATAGGGAGGCCTAAGCAACTTATTCCTTGTGGTTTGTCGCAAAGAGACTCGAATCTAAGACTTCTGAAATATATATATATATATATATATGGGGACCGATCCACACCCACCGGTGGAGAAATAACAAATTTCTCCACCGAACCGCTGGTCTTACCAGCGGTTGGCCACGTGGGACAAAAAGGCGAAAAAGGTGTACGGTCACTGCATTAATGGCAAAAAAGGCACGAGAAATGGTGAGAAAATGGCGAGAGAGAGAAAAAGGACACCAACCGCATGCACAACCAGCGGTTGGCATTAATATGCCTGCCACGTGCCGTCCCCCACCCCTGCCACGTGGCCCAACCCCATGGCCCCTGCCACGTGGCGTCCCCCTCCCCCTGCCACGTGGCCCACCAGCA
This sequence comes from Escallonia herrerae, assembly GCA_033070095.1. NCBI lineage: Eukaryota > Viridiplantae > Streptophyta > Magnoliopsida > Escalloniales > Escalloniaceae > Escallonia > Escallonia herrerae. The sequence continues at coordinate 350,369 of JAVXUP010000724.1, forward strand.
TGGCCAACCGGCGGTATTAGCGATGGCCCTGCCACGTGGCATCCCCTCCCCCTGCCACGTGGCAGAGGGAGGGGATGCCACGTGGCCCAACCGCCGGTACCACCCGCGGTTGGTCCCCTCCCTCTGCCACGTGGCGTCCCCTCCCCCTGCCACGTGGCCCAACCGCTCCTACGACCCGCGGTTGGTCCCCTCCCTCTGCCACGTGGCGTCCCCTCCCCCTGCCACGTGGCCCAACCGCTCCTACGACCCGCGGTTGGTCCCCTCCCTCTGCCACGTGGCGTCCCCTCCCCTCATCCGCAGGGCCCAACCGCTCCTACAACCCGCGGTTGGTCCCTGCCCCCCTCCCCTGCCACGTGGCGCCCCCCCCCCCCGCGTGATGCCCCACCTGGTGTCCTTCCCCACGATGCCACGTGTCGTCCTTCCCTCCCCCGTGATGCCCCAACGTGGTGTCCTTCTGCCGAATTTTTTTTTTTGCAGCAGCCTTTGACCGCATAAACACCCACCCTTCCTCACTTTTTTCTGTCTTTTTTCTTCTCTCTTCCTCGCTTCTCTCTTTATAATCCCCTCCCCCGAACCCTTCTTCTGCACTCTGTCATCTTTTACCAACTTCCTTCGTACTTCATATCTCACCTACATAATCTCCACAACAATACAAATCAAAAAATTTTACGCTAGAAGATCGTGGATAACCGCTAGAAGATCGGTAGTTTTTTCTTTAAATACATCAAGTCACAACAAGTAAGTATTTTGAATTTCCTTATAATTCAATGTTAGGTTTATACAAATCAGCGTATTACATTTATAGATTCCAAAACAGAGATTTTTTAGGGTGCCAAATATAGACAGTTTTTCACGAATTTATAAAAAATAGCTAGAGCTAGATTTTGCCAAAATACAAAAAAGAGACCCTAGTTATTCTTAAAGGATCTGTCTCAGGTAAAAATTTCAGATTTTTCCAAAGACTGGAAAGGGGTTAACTGATACGGGGAACCTTGTAACTCTGCAGTGTATTTTAAAATATCAAGCTAGCGCGATTTCGCGCGAAACTTTTATGAGAATCCTAGGATGTTGGGAAGTTCCATTCCCCAGGAATTCGGGCCATTCCGAAGCCGTTACCTATTTTTTTGGCCGAACGGCCCTTTAAGCGCTTGATCCGGACACCGGTTCGCGATTTTTGGGCGAAACCTCCGTAAAATACTTTTTATGTCAAGAATGAATTCAGGAAGCCTCAAGTAGCATTTCGAAGCACTTTTGATATTTTTTTATGCCAGGGGCATTTCGGTAATTCGCCGCCCCGAGAGGGGTATTTCGGTAATTTTACAGTGCTAAGTTTTTTGACGGACTTTTTAGTCCAGAAATATAATTACAAAACCTGAAATGTTGTTTTGAAGCTGACGTGGCGCGCGTAGGGGTGTTTTGGTAATTTTCCCGCGCCAAGGGGTGTTTTGGTAATTTTCCCGTGCCAAGTTTTTCAAACGACTTTTTAGTCCAGAAATGTAAGTAAACCACCTGAAATGTTGTTTTGAAGCTGGTTCGGGGGCGTTGGGGTGATAGTGAACGCTCAGGGGCATTTCGGTAATTTGCCGATGTTCGGGGGCTATTTTGCTAGGAAGGATCCAGCTTAAAATTCATACCTTAAAATAACTTTTAGTTCAGGAAAGGGTGTGAGACACCCGAAAACTTATTTTGTTCCAGATGTTCTGAACCTTGTGACGCACCGGCGATGACTGCCAGGGGATATTTTGCATAAGTAGCGGGTGTTTTGGTAACTTGCCCCCTTTAAAATTTTTCCTGATATATTTGGTATATAATTGACGTAATACATTTAAAAACTTGACTTTAAAGCGGTTTTGAGGTGTTGGAGGTGTAGGGGCCATCGGGCTATATATTGCTATATAACCACGTTGGCGCTAAATTCAGTGGGAACTAGCGTAATTAAGCGTTCGGAGTGGTGGGAATTGAGGATTTGTTTTAATACATTGAAATAATGACTATTGCTAATGTGTTGGTAAGCTAGGTTAAAGATCCAGTTATAGTTTTGGAATGTAAATATTATGGATATTATGGACGCTAAGTTGGTTTATAATTATATTTTGTTCTTAAAGGTATGAATTTCAGCTCTGGACCTCATGATACATCAATCCTATACGATGACGATGACCACGTCGCGAGGCACGTATTTGACGGTGTCGATAGGGGTGTTTTGGAAACAATTCAAAGCACAAGGCACCTTGAAGAGTGGGTACTAAACGAGGAACAAATACAGCTATTACACCGTCAAAATTTAACCCTGTTCACCGATCCCGGGAAATGGTCTCGACACGACGATTGCCTTATATCCGCTCTAGTTGAACGATGGAGGAGCGAGACGAACTCATTTCACTTCCGGTTTGGTGAAATGACTGTTACGTTAGAGGACGTCGGATTTATACTTGGAATCCCATGTCACGGCAGACCCGTTACTTTGAACGTGCCGTCTGCATCCATAGCGAATATGGCTATGCAGTATTTTCCGGGAATTCCAAGGGCAGCGCTTACAACAAACGGCGTCAAGCTTAAATGGCTGAGAGAGCAGTACGGCGTGCTACCGGATGAATACACTCCTCAAGATTTCGTGACGTATACGAAGGCATTCCTTCTGTATATTATTGGAGCTATATTACTTCCGACGCATTCGAAAAACACGGTGCATCCGAAGTATATGGTGTTCTTGGAGGATCTTGAGGAGGTATACTCCTATTCGTGGGGTTCAGCTGTCCTTGCGCACCTATATCGAGCACTGCATAAGGCTACGAGAAACGGTGCCAAGTCCATTGCCGCCTGCCTGACTCTATTACAGGTATGAGCATTTATTTTCTTGGTAGGATCCTTAGTCAATATATTCGGGATTAATTACTAATTCCATATAATGTTTGCATTCACAGGTTTGGTCTTACGAGAGGCTACCCATGGGTCGTCCACAACCGTTGGTAGATTCCGATGAGACGTGGCCTAGGGTGTGGGCCTGGGGGCCTACGACCAACCGGAGGTGGAGACGGGTAGACCCTCACCACCATCTAAAGTTCTATCGGGGGGAACTAGAGATACTAGATGCATCCCAGGTGACGTGGCAGCCATATGGCAAGGTGATGCATCTGTTGGATGAGTGGTGTTGGCAACTTCCGGTGTCGTACGTGCTGGCAGGTTTGGTTCGGGTGCCGCTCATTCACTTCGAAGAATGTGAGTTTCAGATGCCCGATCGAGCTATGAAGCAAGCTGGCTGTCCACAAGGGATACCAAAACCCGCTGTAGACATGCGGCCATACAGGGGTGGTCGAGGGCCGAACTTCGAGGTGGCTGATGCCTTGATTTTGTTGGGTGACGAGGTGCACCAGTGGAATACCTGGCAGGAAACGTATGATAGCCTTGTATCGCTGAAGCACGACGGCATTAGTACTGAGGAATACTTACAGTGGTTTCTCAGGGTGACGCGCACGAGGGTGAATCGCCCTTCCCAGGTGAAGAAGACATCGTACGCGCCACGTGAGGTCTATGACCAGTTCTGGGCATTGGCCATTGTAAGTCATGCTAGTGTTGTTTGATAATTTATTTGCGCACCTTATCGACCATTTGTCAAATATGATTAGCCATATTTTTCTATGCATGTTTTTTAGGTTGACCAGGGCATTGAGGTGTTCAAGCAGCTGGAGTCGTTTGACTGGTTTGTCGCGCAGGCTCCTGACAATCTCAAGAGGTCCATTGAGAAGTACAAGACTGAAGTTCAAAACTTTAGTCTTGCGTACCGGGGTTACGAAGGGGAGCCGTCTAGTCGCCCTCGTCCTGAAGCGTACGACTATCAGCCCCAGAGTCAGGTGTGGGAGTCGTCTGGTCGCCCTCTTCCTGACGCGTACAACTATCAGCCCCAGAGTCAGGTGTGGGAGCCGTCTGGTCGCCCTCCTCCTGACGCGTACGACTATCAGCCCCAGAGTCAGGTGTGGGAGCCGTATAGTCGCTTGCCTCCTGACGCATACGACTCTCAGTGCCAGAGTCAGGTTCCCCAAGTAGGAATCCAGGCCTCGCGCCCAAGCTTTCGGTCGGACAAAGGACAAGCGACGAAGCCATTGAGGTCGGACAAGATGGCTTGGATCGACCGGCACTACTTTGGGCATGAGCCTGTCAATTCAGCAGACTTTCCCCTTGCGACATTCCTAGGTCATGAGGATATCAGAACGTTGGCGCCGGAGACAGATCTTTCAAATTTTGTCATGAACGCTTACATAGAACTGCTCCGGATTAGAGAGCAACGTTTTAACCGTTCTGAATATTTGAAGCTTAACATGTATCCCACTCATTTTGTGGAATTAACGGTGAGAGAATTCACAGAATGGAGGCGAGGGGGCGGTAGGAGTAAGTGGAAACCAGGTCGAAACGTGTTAGGCATGATGAACGCAGACTATCAATGTCCCGCTGCTGATGCGAACCTTATCATGATACCCTGTCATCATGCAAACCACTGGTTCCTATTAGTTCTCCATCCAGCGTTCAGAACGGTTCACATATACGATAGCCTAAGGGAGGACGAGCCTGGACAGCTGCTGGCACAGATGTACAACGAGTACATCACTTTAGTGGTTAGTATTTATTTTTTGACCTTGGCCCATAGTATATTGTTCTTGTCTCATAGGCTTGATTCTCGTTTTTATTGTTGGATGCAGACTACTGTCCTCTCGCTAGCATGCGGACGGCCACAGGGTGACCCTTGGACGGTCGTGATGATAAAGGACCGACCAAAGCAATATAACGGTCACGATTGCGGGATTTACGTCCTCAAGTACATGGACTACGTTGCTCGCTCGGAAGTGCTCAAACACTCCTCGTGGACTAGGAAGGATGCCTTGACGTTTAGGTATAGGATAGCCTGGGAGCTGAAAAAGAATGAAGCTAGACGCATTCATTACCATTATCCTGACGTGCGTGGCTAGCTGCTGTGATGTTACAAAAAATTGTACCAAAAAGAAATGTACATAATTTTTCGCATGCTATGAATTTGGCGCTAAAATGTGCGCGAATATACCTTTCATATGACGGCATTCGAAAAAATTACGCGTCTCGCTTTTCGCCGAAATTCATAGAAATGGGCTAACTAGCGTGCATGAGGTGCAATGAGCGAAAAAAAAAGTGACAAAAAAAATTTCAACTTTTTTCGGAAGCTATCAAATGCGGCCTATAGTGTGCCCGAATAGGCCCTTCCTAGGAAAACTCAAAAATTAATGTGTCTCGTTTTTCGCCGAAAGTCTTACAAATGGGCTAACTAGCGTGCCTGAAGTGCAATGAGCGGAAAAAAAGTGACAAAAAAAATTACAACTTTTTCGGAAGCTATCAAATGGGGCCTAAAGTGTGCCCGAATAGGCCCTTCCTAGGAAAACTCAAAAATTAATGTGTCTCGTTTTTCGCCGAAAGTCTTACAAATGGGCTAACTAGCGTGCCTGAAGTGCAATGAGCGGAAAAAAGTGACAAAAAAATTACAACTTTTTTCGGAAGCTATCAAATGGGGCCTAAAGTGTGCCCGAATAGGCCCTTCTTAGGAAAACTCAAAAATTAATGTGTCTCGTTTTTCGCCGAAAGTCTTACAAATGGGCTAACTAGCGTGCCTGAAGTGCAATGAGCGGAAAAAAAGTGACAAAAAAAATTACAACTTTTTTCGGAAGCTATCAAATGGGGCCTAAAGTGTGCCCGAATAGGCCCTTCCTAGGAAAACTCAAAAATTAATGTGTCTCGTTTTTCGTCGAAAGTCTTACAAATGGGCTAACTAGCGTGCCTGAAGTGCAATGAGCGGAAAAAAAGTGACAAAAAAAATTATAACTTTTTTCGGAAGCTATCAATTGGGGCCTAAAGTGTGCCCGAATAGGCCCTTCCTAGGAAAACTCAAAAATTAATGTGTCTCGTTTTTCGCCGAAAGTCTTACAAATGGGCTAACTAGCGTGCCTGAAGTGCAATGAGCGGAAAAAAAGTGACAAAAAAAATTACAACTTTTTTCGGAAGCTATCAATTGGGGCCTAAAGTGTGCCCGAAAACGGAGTTACCAAAAATATCAATAATCCACAAATCAAATCACAAATTAAAGATTGCACAAACCAAATCACAAATTTAAACATTATAAAAGTTCAATTTATACAACTGAAACATTAACCCTAACACTCTTCCTCATCATCGTCCTCCTCGACCATACTGCCAGGTTCGATACCTAACACTTTATAATGGTTTCTCTTGTCATGATCAGTCATCTTATTACACAACGCACACTTTCGTAATTTTTTTTGACCCGTTGCTTCTTCAATCGGATTCTTCATGCGTATTGCTCGTTTTCGCCCTTTTGTTTGAGAAATAATTGGATCAAAAATGTCGTCCTCCTCACGTTGTAGGTCAGTGCCGTCAATGACTGGCTGTTTGGCTCGATTGAATCTACCGCCTGGAGTTGGTCGAGTAGTCGGAGTGTCCACAGTTTCTGGTAATGCCATCCTAAACTGTGCATGCATAGCCTTATCCCGTGCGGCTGCTTCAACTTGATACCTGTACCCATCAAATGTCGACGCTGCATCCATTGATAAACCGTGCATGATGTTACAAAGGTGATTATATCGCAGCGACTCAGATTGCTCGAAATCAACTGAAACATTGGGCACGTAAGGAATGTGACCGTGGACTCTGTTGGCTTCCTTCGTCCACCGTTCCAAGATATACGGTGGAGGGATTTCACTAGCATTCTTGGCGCTCAAAACCCTCAACGCGTGTCGACAAAGTATACCTTTATGCTCAAACAGTTGACAGTTGCAATTAACCAACCCAGTGTCCTTACAAATTGCTACGGTAAAATGTCGTCTGGTCCTCGGAGCCGACGAAGAGCACGGATTGGCGAAGTTCGTCACATTTGTCAAAGCATAAACCTTGATGTCTCTGGTGGAATACTCGTGCAACTTTGTCATGCCATATTGATTCGACTTTAGTAGTTCCTCTTGAAACTGTCGAAACATTTCCTTGGTATAGACTTGAGCCGCATGAGCCTCTAAAGGTGAATAAAGTAGTATAGCTCTTTCTTTGCAAACTGTAGCCGCGTCGGCTTCTCTCTCACGGTACAATTGCCTGTCAACGGCTTTCTGCATCTCTAGTACGAACTCCGCTATACTTGAAGACTGGCCTACGTACCCATCAAAGAATGAATTCATAGCTTCGCTTCTCGAGGTCGTAGTCATTCCGGCTGCAAAAAAATTCTTGGTGTAGGCACCGACCCACTGTGTCTTGATCTCATACAACGATTGTAACCATTCGTGATTGTGCAAATAGTAAGTATCCATTAACGTGGCCCACCTCTCCTCGAACACGTCTACCGTCAACGATTTCTTCACACATGTATTAAAGTCAGTCTTGAATGACGGATGGTTTGCATATACATGGTGAAGCCGTTCGGGATATTTGTTGCTTATGTGCCATGTGCACAGGCCATGGTGAGTATCTGGAAGGACCTTAGCGATTGCATTTTTCATTGCCAGATCTTGGTCGGTGATGATGGTCTTTGGAGGAATATGATACATTGCTTGAAGCCACGTTTCAAATAACCACGTAAATGACTCCTCCGTCTCATCCCTAAGCAGGGCAAAGCCAAACGAGATTGACTGATAGTGGTGGTTCACCCCGGTGAACGGAGCAAAAGGCATAGAGTACTTATTGGTGCGGTATGTGGTGTCAAACGTCACAACATCCCCAAAATTTTGGTAAGCAGCTCTAGAACGGGGGTCCGCCCAAAATATAGTACTAATGCGGTTCTCATCATCCAGTTGGAGACTGTAAAAAAATCCAGAATTCTCACTCTGAAGGGACCTGAAGAGATCAAGTGTAGTTTGAGAATCACTCTTACCGAAAGACTCTCTCCTCTGAGCACGAAGTTCATTTCGAAGGTCTACTTCGTTGAAACTCAACTTGTCAATCCCCCCAGCCTGGCTTGAGAAAACCCCCATCATCTTAGAAGGTGGAATTTTAGCCTCGGCCATTGTAAAAATTAGTTGTCTGTGTGCCGCGCTTATTTCTCGGTGTTGATGAATTTGACCAATCTTACTGGGGGTCATCAACTGATGATTATGGCTCAACTCCACTCCTGTGACAACCCAATGGTTTTCATTTTTTCGGTGTACTGCATACACATGGGCCTTGCAGCCGGTACCCGGAAATGTGTCCCGTTTTCTTTGTCTTGTTGTCCCTTCGTCACTGATCCGAACGACCGGAGTTACATGCGGTGCTCCTCTATGACACTCAAATAGTCTTGCACAAATTTGATCTGTATTCGCCCGTTTTCTAGTCGTCTTAGTTCTAATACCGAAACCTATCGTTTTCGAATATGCTCTATAGTATGCTTCAACTTCGTCCAGTGCTTGAAAAACTTGACCAACGTAAGGTGGATCAGAACCTTCACAAAAATTATTTCCTCCAGTTGCATCCATATTTATACTGGAATCTAAAAAATAAAAATTATATCATTCTCAACAAGTCATAGATTTAAATAAAAGAAGAATAAAATTTATTTAAACCACCGTCTTTCGAGAAATTTGGTATAATGTAAAATTAGCAAAATAGCCCCCGATGAGCGACAAATTACCGAAATGCCTCCGGGGGTTCATTATCACCCTAACGCCCCAAATCAGCTTCAAAACAACCTTTCAGGTGCTTTGCTTACATTTCTGGACTAAGAAATCCTTTGAAAAACTTAACGCTGCAAATTTACGAAAATACCCCTATCGGGGATGCGAATTACCAAAATGCCCCCTGACAACAAGCTTCCTGAATTCACTCTTTAAAATAACTTTTCAGGTGTCTCACACCCTTTCCTGAACTAAAAGTTATTTTAAGCACAGATTTGTGTAACGTAAAATTAGCAAAATAGCCCCCGGGGGTTCATTGTCACCCTAACGCCCATCAAACCAGCTTCAAAACAACCTTTCAGGTGTTTTACTTACATTTCTGGACTGAAAAACTTTTTTTCGGGAAAATTACAAAAACACCCCTCGCGGGGGGGCAAATTACCAAAATGCCCCCTGGTTTCAGAAAATATCAAAATTGCTTTAAAACGCTATTTTAAGCTTCCTGAGTTCATTCTTGATTTAAAAAGTATTTTACGGATTTTTCGCCTAAAAATCCCGAACCGGTGTCCGGATCGAGCGCTTAAAAGCCCGTTCGGCCAAAAAATTAGCTAACGACTTCGGAATGGTCCGAATTCCTGGGGAATGGAACTTCCCAACACCCTAGGGTTCTCATAAAAGTTTCGCACGAAATTGTGCTGTCTTGATATTTTAAATTACACTGTAAAGTTACAAGGTTGCGCGTATCAGTTAACCCCTTTCTAGTCTTTGAAAAACTCTGAAATTTTAACCTGATACAGATCTTTTGAAAATAACTAGGGTCTCTGTTTTGTATTTTGGCAAAATCTAGCTCTAGCTATTTTTTATAAATTCGTAAAAAAACTGTCTAATTAAGTTTTCACCTTTAGCGACAATTACGCCCCGCAATCAGCTGCAAAATAACATTTCAGGCGTTTTACTTACATTTCTGGACTTAAAAGTCCGTTGGAAAATTTTTTCGGGAAAATTACCAAAATACCCCTCTCGGGGTGGCAAATTACCAAAATACCCCCTGGCTTCAGAAAATATCAAAAGTGCTTTAAAATGCTATTTTAAGCTTCCTGAGTTCATTCTTGATCTAAAAAGTATTTTACGGATTTTTCGCCTAAAAATCCCGAACCGGTGTCCGGATCGAGCGCTTAAAAGCCCGTTCGGCCAAAAAATTAGCTAACGGCTTCGGAATGGCCCGAATTCCTGGGGAATGGAACTTCCCAACACCCTAGGGTTCTCATAAAAGTTTTGCGCGAAATCGCGCTGGCTTGATATTTTAAATTACACTGCAAAGTTACAAGGTTGCGTGTATCAGTTAACCCCTTTCCGGTCTTTGGAAAAATCTGAAATTTTTACCTGATATAGATCTTTTGAAAATAACTAGGGTCTCTGTTTCGTACTTTGGCAAAATCTAGCTCTAGCTATTTTTTATAAATTCGTGAAAAATTCTATTTCTGACGCCCTAAAAAATCGCTATTTTGGAATTTTTCGAATGTAATACCCCGATTTGTCAAAACGTAATTTTGACGCCCTTTGACGCCCTAAACACGAATTTTAGACTATTGTAAGAACAACTTAAGCGTAACACAATTTAAACAATCAATTGGTAAGAACAAATTGAAAAATACTTACTTGTTTTAACTTGATATATTTCAAGAAAAATCCACCGGTCTTCTAGCGGTTATCCACCGATCTTCTAGCGTAAATTTTTTTTGTTTGTATGTAGGTGAGATAGGGAGAATGAGGAGGGTGGAAGAAATGATTCGGGGAGGAGGGATTTTATAGAGAGAAAAGTGAGAGAGGAAGAGAAGAACCGTGAGTGAACAGCAGGGAGGGGGAGGGGGGAATGACACGTGGGGGTGGGGGGTAGGGTGGTAATGACACGTGGGGGAAGAGGGGGTTCACGGGTGGGGGAAGGGGGGTTCACGGGTGGGGGAAAAGGACATAGGGTGGGGGCCACGGGGTGGGGGGCAAGGGGGTGGGGGGCAAGGGGGGTGACGGGTGGGGGGTGGGGTCACGGAAGGCAATAATGCCAACCGCATGTAGGAGTTGCGGTTGGGCATTATTGCCACCATTTTCTCACGAGTTTTTCATTTTCTCGTGATATTTTCATGAATTTATCATAGTATTTTCGTCCTTTTTTGTCCCTTTTCGTCCTTTTTTGGCCCACGTGGCCAACCGCTGGTAAGACCAGCGGTTCGGTGGAGAAATTTGTTATTTCTCCACCGGTGGGTGTGGATCGGCCCCCTATATATATATATATATATATATATATATATATATATATATATATATATATATATATATATATATATATAT